>CM042876.1:1223663-1336663 GCA_023658055.1 Thaleichthys pacificus | reverse complement strand
TTAGGGTGGTGGGGGGGTGGAGTGGTGAATATGGGGTGGGTGGGTGGAGTGGTGGATGAGGGGTGTGTTCAGCTGAGGGAACAGAGAAGTCGTGGGACCGTCCCTGGGTTTGGACACCCACAGTGGCGAGTCCGGCTCTGAGCTTTGCTCTCCTCCACTCCCTTCTCTCTCTCTCTCTGGCTCTCTCTTTTTCTCTGGCTCTCTCTGTGGTTGTCTCTCTCTCCGTCTCTCTCCCTGACTAACCCTAACTGTCATGTTCTCTCCCTTACTTCACTGTCTGTATCTTGGTCTTACAGTTCACTCCTCTCTCCAGTACCTTTCTATCCATCTCTCTCTCTGCTCCTCCCTCCCCCCCCCTCCCTCTCATCAAGCTTTGTTTTACGATGATCCCCTCATCCAAGCCCTTGTTTTACGACCTCTCCGCCTCCCCCGAGGGGGGAGGGGGGGGGGAGTGATGGAGGGGGTGGGGGGAGAGAGAGAGGAGGGATGCAGGGGGTGGGGGGAGAGAGATAGAGAGAGGAGGGATGCAGGGGGGGGAGAAAGAGATGGAGGGAGGAAGGGTGGGAGAGCGATGGAGGGAGGGAGCAGATGAGAACAGGGCCGATTGGAGGACTGGGGGGGGGGGGGTGGTGGGTGGTGGTTCTACAGCTGTTGGATCTGCACGCCTGCTCATTAAACTGCAGCTTGCGACGAGGATCGTTCCCAACAGGATGTTTTTTAGCGACCGCCGAGTAACGGACGCCGCCTAAATGTTCTTACTCCCCCCTCCTCTCCTCCCCCACACCCCTGCTCTCCTCTCCTCCCCCACACCCCTGCTCTCCTCCTCCCCCACACCCCTGCTCTCCCTCCCCCACACCCCTGCTCTCCTCTCCTCCCCCACACCCTGCTCTCCTCTCCTCCCCCACACCCCTGCTCTCCTCTCCTCCCCACACCCCTGCTCTCCTCTCCCCCACACCCCTGCTCTCCTCCCCCACACCCCTGCTCTCCTCTCCTCCCCCACACCCCTGCTCTCCTCCCCCACACCCCTGCTCTCCTCCCCCACACCCCTGCTCTCCTCCCCCACACACCCTGCTCTCCTCTCCTCCCCCACACCCCTGCTCTCCTCCCCCACACCCTGCTCTCCTCCCCCACACCCCTGCTCTCCTCCCCCACACCCCTGCTCTCCTCCCCCACACCCCTGCTCTCCTCTCTTGCTGTTCTCCTGCCTCTGTGTGCTTGCTAGCTCTGGTGTTCTGTTAGCTGAGTCCCTGCTGTTCGTGTCAGTCTGGAGAGAGAGTGGTTGGACGGTAATAACCGCTGACACATTCACCGGCTAACACGCTCCAGGGTAGCTGGGAGTTACAACAGAGAACAGGCTGAAATATACCAGAAACATGTTTGGGGATCAAAACCTTTTTGCTCATTAAATTAAGGACCCTTTTTAGACAGAGAGAGAGGAGGGGAGAGCCAAGGATTCAAACACAGGTAGAAACAGACAGAGAAGCAGACCAGAGGCAGTTCCTTCACTCTCGTCCCAGCTGGGTTAGGGTGAGGCTCATGCTAAAGCTGCAACTAGCCTGGAACGTTGCCGTCCCCACGACGACGACCGACAGGCGTCTTGACATCACCGTTTCCACGACAGCCGGCAGGCGTTCTGACCCCTCGTGTTTCCCCAGGTGACCCCGACAAGGAGCTGAACCCCAAGAAGAAGGTGTGGGAGCAGGTGCAGCCAGACCTGAAGACCGACGCCCAGTGCGTGGCCACGTACAGAGGCTCCGCCTTCCAGGTGGCCGGGAAGGGCGTGTGCAAAGCCCAGACCATGAGCACCAGCGGCATCAAATAGAGGGAGGGAGGGAGAGGGGGAGAGGGAGGCATGGAGAGGGAGGGATGAATGGAGAGGGACGGATGGATGTATAGGAGGGATGGATGTATACAGGGAGGGATGGATGTATTCAGGGAGGGATAGAGAGGGATGGATGTATAGAGGGAGGGAAGCATGCAGCCTGTTCCAGACTGGAGGGGGGGGGGGGTGTACGTGGTTTGAACCCTTGAAGGACTTGAGGTGCGTTTTATATAACTCTGTTTTGCACTTCTGGGACTGATCTGTCTCTTGGGTGGGAGCTTAAACCAAACGCACCTCGAGTATTCAACACGTACCTGACCTTGGTATGTTGTTCTTTTGCTGATGAAACTTGACAGGTTGTCAGTGAGGAGGAGGAGGATGGTGATGATGAAGGTCTAATAAAAGGAGTTTTGAAAAGAAACCAAAAAAAAAAAAACTTTTGTTCCTGTGTTACTGTTAGTTTTTTTTCACTTTTTGGAGGGGAAACCTTTTAAATATATATATATTTTTCAATCTTAAGAAAAATACAATTCACACAACAGAACCCCCCAAAAAGTTTCACTTTCTTCACTTGATTTAAAAAATAATGGGGAGGGGAATAGCAGGAGATTGTAGGCATCGCAGAATAAATCAGTAGCACCCCAAAGGTTAAGCCTTCATCCTGACTGAGGGAAGTTTCAGCGTTTTCTTTCCCCCTGGAGAAGATCTCACCCAGGTTCCCTCGGGAACGCAACCGTAGTTCCTCAAAGAAGAGAGAGAGCTAGGAAAAGAAGGATTGAGAGGTAGAGATGTAGTGAGAGGATGGATGGAGGGAGGAGAGTGAGAGGATGGAGGGAGGGAGGAGAGACAGTGAGAAGATGGATGGAGGGAGGGAGGAGAGGATGGATGGAGGGAGGAGTGTGAGGATGGATGGAGGGAGGAGAGACAGTGAGGATGGATGGAGGGAGGGAGGAGAGACAGGATGGATGAAGGAGAGTGAGAGGATGGATGGAGAAGAGTGAGGATGGATGGAGGGAGGAGAAACTGCAGAGTGAGTGTGTTGTGGTGGAGGGGGATATTTGTGGGTTGGCTGTTGGGGAGGGGGAGGGAGGGTGTACACTGGTGATGACACAGGGATTACAAACGCACCCCCCAGCCCCACACACACACACACACACACACACACACACTGAACGTCTTGTATGTGTGATGGAGGTCTAGGGAAGCCAGGAAACCTCTCTCCCGAACACAGAGCAAATCAAACGCAAACCCCAACCCATGTGTGGTTTAAAGGCATTCTTCAGTCTGATTGAAGGCTTCTCCCTTGTTTTCCTGAGGTCGGCACTGACCAGGCCGGATTGGGAGGGTGAGGTTTTCTTTTATATTTCTTTTCACCACATGACCCAACAGGGGAAAACGAATGCCTGTCAAAGAACAGTGTCGGAATAAATCGTGAAGCTGCTGTCAGGGAGCGAGGGGCCAGGCAGCTTGAAGACTGTGAAAAACTTTTTGGGAAAAACCCCAGCTCATAAACAAGTGCGACTTTGATGAAACCAACCAATCAATCACTCTCGAACCACGCCAAACATCCGAAGCATCAAAACCTCAAAATCTCGTTGGCTACCTGCCTACCCCAGTCTTCTCATGTAAGTCAGAACATATCCTTCGCTATTAACGTACGGTAAACAGCAAAGGACATGAAGCAGGATCATGCATTCATCATCATCCTCATATCCATCTGAACGTGTGTATTCTCCTGTCGACGTGATAGATGTGTTGTTGTTAAGGGTTTGCCCAGGCCTCATTTTCTAAAATGATGCTTAATCTGTTTATTCATATATCCTCTCAAAACTAAGTGTGGTTAGCATCCAGCGAGTGAGGAGAAACAGTCGGTGTTCGGTTGTTGGCGTTATGGGACAATAACACAAGATCTCCCCAGCCTGCTATCTGGGCTCATCCGCTCAGCTTATTAACAGGAGAGCTCGACGTCGGTCAACATCCCTACACTAAATGTGTCAGAGTGGATAAAACATATTGTGTGTGAGACTGTTTGTGTGAGTGCTTGTTTTTCTGTGAGTGTGTACGTGAGAGTGTGTTTGTGTGAGTGCGTGATTGTGTGAGTGTGTGTTTGTGTGAGTGCGTAAGTGTGTGTTTGTGTGAGTGCGTGATTGTGTGTTTGTGTGAGTGCGTGATTGTGTGAGTGTGTGTGTGTGAGTGCGTGCTAACGTGCGTGCTAACGTGCGTGCTAACGTGCGTGCTGGCTTTTCATTGGCAGTATACAGATAAGATTTAGAGTCCATGAAGAATCCTGGAGCTTCAAGCAGGGCAATCTTCCTCTGCTGTGAGCAGAGGTGAATTGATCCTGACTCCCTGTGAAAGATAGAGCAGCTTCTATCTAAACTTAGCCAAGACTGCCATGTCTTGGCTGTGGGACTAGACAGCTGGTATCTCTCCTCGCTCGATCTCTCCTTCACCCCAGTTATCCATCTCCTCTCTCTTCAAATCACCCTTTTTCATGGAAGGTTGTGTTACAGAGGTCTTGGTTCAGATTTATTATGGATGTGTTTGTTTTGCTTCACATTGTTTCTGTCGCTCTCTCTTGTTAGACGGATTAAATCGATCACTAACAATTAGTCAATTAAAGCAGTCAATATAGCCACAGAGTGGTGGGAGGAGGAAAAAAGAAGAAAAAGAAAGGGAATGGAGGCAGAGTGAGAGGCTGGGGGGGAGAGGGAGGGAGAGAGAGAGAGAGAGGAGGTGAATGGAAGGAGAGTGAGAGGCTGGGGGGGAGAGGGAGAGAGAGAGAGAGGGAGGGAGAGAGAGGAGGGGAATGGAAGGAGAGAGAGGCTGGGGGGGGAGAGGGAGAGAGAGAGGGAGAGAGAGAGAGAGAGGAGGGGAATGGAGGCAGAGTGAGAGGCTGGGGGGGGAGAGAGGGAGAGAGGGAGGGAGGGAGGGAGAGGAGGGGAATGGAAGGAGAGTGAGAGGCTGGGGGGGGGAGGGGAGAGGAGAGAGAGAGAGAGAGAGAGGGGGGAATGGAAGGAGAGTGAGAGGCTGGGGGGGGAGAGAGAGAGATGGAGGGAGAGAGAGAGAGAGAGGAGGGGAATGGAAGGAGAGATTGAGGGGAGTGGAGGAGGAAGAGAGGGGGCATGGAGAGACAGAGTGAGGGGGGGATGGATGGAGGGAGGGAGACATATTTCTGGGTAGGTGTTCTACATCAGTGCAGAACGCAGAGGGAGACAAGGTCTCTCAGGACATTGTTTGGCTGCAGTGTAAAGAGCAGTGCTCTCTTGCTTCTCTGTGGTTTCACGGCTCGCAAGAGTCCACAATGAACCAAGTATAACCAATGACCTCTCTGTTTATCCCTCTCTCTCTCTCTCTCTCTCCCTCCCTATCCTTTTCAGTTCAGTTCAGAATGCTTTATTGGCATGACAGTTCGGGTTGAGCAGTATTGCCAAAGCAGTCCATATTGAATGGACATTTTAACATATATATCATAACATTTTACAAGGAGTCTAACAATAATAATATGGCAAAATAACAGTAACATAGTAAGTTGAGGACTGTAGAAAAGTAACAGATAAATGCATGTTACAGTAAGATATAGAAAGGTTTTAACAGTCATACAGGGTTGATTCACTGTCCCTCAGGTTGTGACATTTAGATACATATCTAGCGGCAAGGCTTGCAGTGGGCCCGTCGCCCAGAGATATCCTTAATTTCTCCTTAATTTCTCATTTATGTCAAATTCTGTGTAGTTAACAATTAACTGGTTACATTTTTCCAGATATTGATCTCTTATACTTTCATACTTGTAACACTTAAGTAGGAAATGTTTTTCTGTTTCAATTTCTCCTGATGTACAGTGCCCACAGATTCTGTGGAGATTATTTTCCCTCTCTCCCTTTCTTCCCTCGCTCTCTCAACCCCCACCATAATCACCTCTCTCTTTCTTTTAATTCACCTCCTCCGCCATTACATCTTTGTCTTTCTCTCTCTCGCCCGTGCACGCGCTCTCTCCCCCCACTGAGGTAAATCTGACCTTGTTACGTCCCAGCCGAGACGTTTCAAACCCAGGGTGAGTCACAGCAGGCCTGTCTCCCACTGTCTCAGTGTGTTGGCATGAAGGAGGCTGTACCGATCCAGAGACCAGCACAGCCGCCCTCTCTCCTGTTGGCATCACGAAGCTCACTTAAAGGCAGGGCAGGTAACATTTTTGAGAAGCATTTTTTGTCATATTTGTTGAAAATAACCTGATAGCAATCAACAAATCAAACGCTCTGACAGTTAAATAAAATAAATCAGATATCTGTGGCTGTGGCAGGACTGTGATAAACACGACCAATCATTGCGTTGGGACCGAATGCAGTGATTGGACAGGCTACTTGTCTGTCCTCCCGGCAGTAGTCAGGAAGTGTTCATGTGTTTTCGTGGGAGTGGCTTTGAAGAGAGGGGCAGCGATATTTTGGGTAGGATACTTTCAAACTCGAGTCAAAATTGCTAGTTTGGCAAAACAGACCTACCCTGCCTTTAATTTTGTGCTTTCTATTCTCCCACAAGAAGGGACTCCAGAGAGCATCATCTGAGAGACATTGTTTTCTGGGGTTTGGCGTTTCCAAAATATTAAAAACGTATTTTTACCATGTTTTAATTTTTATGATGTAGCGTAGATTTAAGCAAATTTGACGGAGCGTGTTCTTGCTGCATGACTTTGAAACGGTTCTGTTTTTCCGAACATTGGCGTGTGATGTGGATTTGGCAGACACACACACGCACTCACAACCTTAACAGTCCAGGCGAGGAGTTAGCTATAACCTAGTCCTGAATCTATTGGTCTGTGTAATTCATAATGACAAACTGTCAAAACAAAAGAAATGCCTGAAAATTCCAAACAAATGAGCTTGTGAGCAGCACAACTTACAGATGACTGACTCAGTGGTCTCTGATTCAGAACAAGACGATGGCAGATGTTGAAAGAAACATCTAAAAAAAAGATATGAAGTATTATCAAAGCACAAAGACAACAGTTACCTGGTCAGTAAATGTAGGGTTGTGTTGTTTGTGTTTACTGGTGTTGGTTGCTAAGCTACCCTCTTCTTCTGTAATGAATCACTACAGTTGCCACAAGGACCACAGGAGGGCAGAGCTCCACTACTAATACCGGCATCCCCAGCGGAGACGGACTTCCTGGTCGCCCACCAATGACAGCGGGTTAAACAGGCGAGGTTCAAGGGTCAAACCCTGACCCTCAACACCCTTTTAAGGAGATTCTGCGACAGGTAACCGTGCAGTCTCCGGGGTGATATCGTTTAATTTCGATTTTCACATTTGAAGAGTCGCAGATTTCAGATCAGACGCTGACTTTAATCTTGACTGGAGGAGCGCTGTCAAACTGACCCTGGAGCAGCACCTGGAAGGCCATTGTCTTCACACACACACACACCCCCCCAACCATCCCCACGTGGTTTCTGAGTCACCCTGAGGTTGGCTCTAAGCCCCAAGGGGGAGGGGGGGATTTTCCCAGGGGAAGCTTTTGAGGTGAGCGCCGTAATTAGCCTCCGTAAAACAAGGACTCCTCTGTCCCCCGTCTGAAACTCAAGACTCGGAGAGAAGACGACTCGGAGGAGGGGAGCTCTCGGACAAATTATGTCTCCACGCCGAGGCCCCTGGGTCGTGTGTCGGTGACTGACGCGACCTGTCTTGACGATTCCCCCCCCCCCCCCACGTCCCCCCCCCCCCATGTCAACACCACCGAGGTGACAGCCGCACTGGTTTGAGCGCCGCAACATCTCATATCCTAAACACGTCGCGAAAACCCGCAGATGGAATGATTGGATGTGCGGAACAAGTGAAAGTCAAGGGAACCGGGGTAGGTGGAGGGAGGAGGAGGTGGAGGGAGGAGGAGGTGGAGGGAACCGGGGTAGGTGGAGGGAGGCGAGGAAGGTGGAGGGAGGCGGAGGTGGAGGGAGGAGATGGAAGGTGGAGGGAGGAGGGAGGAGGTGGAAGGTGGAGGGAGGAGGATGGAAGGTGGAGGGGAGGAGGAGGAGGTGGAAGGTGGAGGAGGAGGAGGAGGTGGAAGGTGGAGGGAGGAGGAGGAGGTGGAAGGTGGAGGGAGCTGGGGGCTCTTGTTTCCTGTGGTTGTAGTGTGTTTTAAAGAGCCGTGTTATTCAGGAAGACGATAGCTGCAGTTAGCGGCCACAATGTCTTAGCGGAACGAGAGATTGTTTTGTATCTTAATACACTGTTCTCCACAGAGTGCTTTGTCCAACTGGCATGAAAGTAATTTCGCATGACACCCTGTCTGTGTGTGTGTGTGTGTGTACTGTGTGTGTGAGTTTATTACCATAAAGCAAGCTTGTTTATGTGCTATTAGGAGCAGCAGTGCATGATGCTGCTTGGCCTGGCTGGCACAGGCAGGTACATCAACACCAGCTGTTCTAACTCTAAACAAGCAGGCCTTGTGTGCCCTTTGTGTATCCTAACTGATAACCATCCAGCGGGCTGCTCTATCCTAACTGATAACCATCCAGCAGGCTGCTCTATCCTAACTGATAACCTCCAGCAGGCTGCTCTATCCTAACTGATAAACCATCCAGCGGGCTGCTCTATCCTAACTGGGAACCATCCAGCGGGCTGCTCTATTCCTAACTGATAACCATCCAGCAGGCTGCTCTAGCCTAACTGATAACCGATCCAGCGGGCTGCTCTATCCTAACTGATAACCATCCAGCGGGCTGCTCTATCCTAACATGATAACCATCCAGCGGGCTGCTCTATCCTAACTGGAGAACCATCCAGCAGGCGCTCTATCCTAACTGATAAACCATCCAGCGGGCTGCTCTATCCTAACTGATAACCATCCAGCAGGCTGCTCTATCCTAACATGATAACCATCCAGCAGGCTGCTCTATCCTACTGATAACAGGCTGCTCTATCCTAACTGATAACAGGCTGCTCTATCCTAACTGATAACCATCCAGCGGGCTGCTCTATCCTAAACTGATAACCATCAGTTCACATGATGACCAAGACAAGACAGAAGACTGGGCACCAACCAAACGTCATGGAAGTCAGTGACATCATCAGTGACATCACCGTCTCCTACAATTAGACCAAGGTGTGTGCGTGTCTGTGTACTTCAGTTAGACCAAGGACTGAACTCCAGACCCCTGAACTACCCCGTCTGAATGTCTTCCAACTCTCTGACTCACTGTGTGTGTGTGTGTGTGTGTGTGTGTGTATACAGTGTGTGTGTGTTTCCTGGTTACTAACACCAGTGTGGAACGGAGTCAAACTGGAGTGTGATGACAAGCTGTTGGAAAAACACACGGGCTATGACCAATCGCTGGCAGGTGAGTGAAGGCAAACCACACACACACCACACACACACCACCACACACACACAAACACACCACACACACACAACACACACCACACAACAAACACAAACACACCACACACAAACCCCCTTACACAAACACACCACACCCCGATTTCTTTTCTTTTTTTTAAACATTCATGTCCTGTTAGGCGAGGAGGCTATGGTATGGAGGAGAGCCCTCCGCTACAGACACTGAGGTATGGAGGAGAGCCCTCCGCTACAGACACTGAGGTATGGAGGAGAGCCCTCCGCTACAGACACTGAGGTATGGAGGAGAGCCCTCCGCTACAGACACTGAGGTATGGAGGAGAGCCCTCCGCTACAGACACTGAGGTATGGAGTAGAGCCCTCCGCTACAGACACTGAGGTATGGAGGAGAGCCCTCCGCTACAGACACTGAGGTATGGAGAGCCTCCGCTACAGACACTGAGGTATGGAGAGCCCTCCGCTACAGACACTGAGGTATGGAGTAGAGCCCTCCGCTACAGACACTGAGGTATGGAGGAGAGCCCTCGGCTACAGACACTGAGGTATGGAGGAGAGCCCTCCGCTACAGACACTGAGGTATGGAGGAGAGCCCTCCGCTACAGACACTGAGGTATGGAGGAGAGCCCTCCGCTACAGACACTGAGGTATGGAGGAGAGCCCTCCGCTACAGACACTGAGGCATGGAGGAGAGCCCTCCGCTACAGACACTGAGGTATGGAGGAGAGCCCTCCGCTACAGACACTAGCTCGTCGCTCGTCCGAGACGACAGCACGGCATGATGGGAAACGTACTCAGCCCGCTTTGCTCGCGGTAGAACACTCCGCTACGCTCCCAGGCCATGTGTCTCCGGGCAGCCCTGCCTGCAGTGAGGTTGTGTAAGCAGAGAGAACGGGGCCCGCAGGGGACTCGTCCTGGAGCTCGCTCGCTCGCTCTCCCCCCCTCGGCGAGGGAGGCTGAATGGAGGTCCGTGGAAGAGCCAGGCGAGGCCCTGCCCTTCGAGGCGCTTAGATAAACACGACGCTCCAATAGGGCCGGTGTCATGTTGCAACTGGAGCGACGTGAGAAGAAAAGAGACGAGGAAGGCTTTGTGGTTCCTCTATGTTTCCCTCCTGGGTAACTCTTTCTCTAGACCGGACACCCATAATTTCTCAAACAAACACAAGACAACATGCTTTAAGACCCTGGGACAATGGATGGGAGACCTGATATAATAATTGGAGGTGGGTGGGTGTTTGTTTCGAGAGTCGGAGACTGCCCGGGATCGTTGAGAAGAGGCCTGAGGGCGATCCTGTCAGCTGACTATCAGCGAGGTCAGGACATGAAAGAGGATAGGTGAACGCGAGGGGTGAAAGGTCATCCTCCTTTGTCATCACCCGTCGACACCTCGCCCACGAAACCTGACCCCCCAGAGACAGATGACTACAACCCTGACATCCTGAGGTCCAACACACACATCTGATGAGGAAATGCGTTTGAGGTGCGTCTGCTGGTTTTCCTAACCAGCTGTTCCATCCGTTCCAGGTTAGGCTGAACTCTACGGTGCAGGAGAGATGTACGGTATTGTTCTTTCAACTCACACCACAGCCTCTGGAGAGGAGGAGGAGGAGAGGCTGGAGGAGGAGAAGCAAGAGGAGGAGAAGCTGGAGGAGGAGAAGGAGGAGAAGCTGGAGGAGGAGAAGGAAGAGGAGGAGAAGCTGGAGGAGGAGAAGGAAGAGAGGCTGGAGGAGGGGAAGCTGGAAGGAGGAGAAGGAAGAGGAGGAGAAGGAGAAGCTGGAGAAAGAGGGGAAGCTGGAGGAGGAGAAGCAGGAGGAGAAGGAGAAGCTGCAGGAGGAGAAGCTGGAGGAGGAGAAGGAGGAGGAGAAGCTGGAGAAAGAGGGGAAGCTGGAGGAGGAGAAGCTGGAGGAGGAGAAGCTGGAGGAGGAGAAGCTGGAGGAGAAGAAGCTGGAGAAAGAGGGGAAGAAAAAAAGGAGAAAACTGAAATCTGAATTCCAATTTGTACTTGACAGAAATAGAATTTGAGATGCAGCATCAATCACTGATGCTGTTGAGACAGTAACCATGACGCTCTTGGCAACTTGCAAAGTTTAACAAGTGGTTAAACCTGCACACTAAAAAGCACATCTGCAGCAACTATTTGTATAGAGTGATCTGGGTTTGCTATTTAGTATTATCGTATGTTGGGGTAGTTGGACAGTGTTGTCATAAATATTTCCAATATTCCAGGTTTGCCAAGTCTCTCTCTCTCCCTCTCTCTCGCCCTCCCTCCTCTCTCCCTCTCTCTCGCCCTCCCTCCTCTCCCTCTCTCTCTCTCCCTCTCCCTCTCTCCCTCTCTCTCCCTCCTCTCCCTCTCTCTCTCCCTCTCTCCCTCTCGCCCTCTCCCTCTCCGATTGCTTCTCTCCTGATGGGTCTGTTCAGCCTTGGGGTTTACAGCTGTTGTTTCTGTCTCCATGGAGACTCAGCTGTGCCACCATGTCTCCGATGGTAACGAGGGTTCTGCCACAGCCCAGATATAAAGATGTGTGTGTCCGCAAACGTGATCTTCTGGGTGTGTGTGTGTGTCTAGTCCCCCAAGACCAACACCCCTTCCAGTTCCAGTGGGGCAGGTAATGGATCGCGGAGTCAGGTCTGGAATGAAACCTCTCCAACCATCTCCCCCTCCATCTCCCCCTCCATCTCCCCCTCCATCTCCCCCTCCATCTCTCCCTCCATCTCTCCCTCCATCTCCCCCTCCCCTGCAGGCCTCAACATTTCCGACACCATCACGGCGCGGCTCACAGACGTGGTGTTGGCCCTATGAAGACTTGGACAGAAATCGTCAGCGATTAACCGCAACGGTTCTATCGGCTTGCGAAGGGCACACACACACACACACACACACACACACTCTGTGGTGTTGGGAGGTCTGTGCCCCACCCTGCATCTTCTCCAGGTAACCCAGGCAACGAGAAGACACGACTGCCATCCTGCACTCTGAACCAGACAGCCGACTCTTACCACACCCAGACAGGACCACTCTAATATCCTGAGAGAACCTTCTAGATCCAGCATAACACACAATCACACACAGGTGCGTCTTTGTCAAAATAATGTATTCATTTGGCAGATGCTTCCATACAGACATACAGTACAGGGATTCGAACCTGTGACTTCATCTTCATCTACAGTTGGATGTGAATGGTACCGGGTTCTCGTCCTCTCTTCTCACCTCTCTCCTCCTCCTCCTCCCCTCCCCTTTCATCCTCTCCTCCTCTTCTTCTCCTCCTCCTCCTCTTCTCCTCCCCTCCCCTTTCATCCTCTCCTCCTCTTCCTCTTCTCCTCCCCTCCCCTTTCATCCTCTCCTCCTCTTCTTCTCCTCCCCTCCTCTTTCATCCTCTCCTCCTCTTCTCCTTCCCTCCCCTTCTTCTCCTCCCCTCCCCTTTCATCCTCTCCTCCTCTTCCTCTTCTCCTCCCCTCTCATCCTCTCCTCCTCCTCTTCTCCTCCTCCTCCTCTTCTCCTCCCCTCCCCTTTCATCCTCTCCTCCTCTTCTTCTCCTCCTCCTCCTCTCCTCATCCCCTCCCCTCCCCTCTCAGACCTCCGTGTACCTGGAGGACTAGCAGGGTTTATTGTTCGCTACTTCAAACCCCCGGCCGGCCCGCCACACCCCCTGAAGCGACGCGGGATAAATCACTCCTTCTGACGGGGCTGTCTCCGTGGAAAACCAGAGAGCTCTGCATCCATCATCAGAGCTCTCTGGTTTCCACGGAGACCAGCCCCGTCAGAAGGAGTGATTTATCCCGCGTCGCTTCAGGGGGTGTGGCGGCCGGCCGGGTTTGAAGTAGCGAACAATAACCCTGCTAGTCCTCCAGGTACACGGAGGGTCTGAGAGGGGAGGGGAGGGGATGAGGAGAGGAGGAGGAGGAGAAGAAGAGGAGGAGAGGATGAAAGGGGAGGGGAGGAGAAGAGGAGGAGGAGGTAGAAGAGGAGGAGGAGAGGATGAGAGGGGAGGAGAAGAGGAAGAGGAGGAGAGGATGAAAGGGGAGGTGGAGGAGAAGAAGGGGAGGGAAGGAGAAGAGGAGGAGAGGATGAAAGAGGAGGGGAGGAGAAGAAGAGGAGGAGAGGATGAAAGGGGAGGGGAGGAGAAGAGGAAGAGGAGGAGAGGATGAAAGGGGAGGGGAGGAGAAGAGGAGGAGGAGGAGAAGAAGAGGAGGAGAGGATGAAAGGGGAGGGGAGGAGGAGGAGGAGAGAGGTGAGAAGAGAGGACGAGAACCCGGTTACCATTCACATCCAACTGTAGATGAAGATGAAGTCACAGGTTCGAATCCCTGTACTGTATGTCTGTATGGAAGCATCTGCCAAATGAATACATTATTTTGACAAAGACGGCACCTGTGTGTGATTGTGTGTTATGCTGGATCTAGAAGGTTCTCTCAGGATATTAGAGTGTCCTGTCTGGGTGTGGTAAGAGTCGGCTGTCTGGTTCAGAGTGCAGGATGGCAGTCGTGTCTTCTCGTTGCCTGGGTTACCTGGAGAAGATGCAGGGTGTGGGGCACAGACCTCCCAACACCACAGAGTGTGGTGTGTGTGTGTGTGTGTGTGTGCCCTTCGCAAGCCGATAGAACCGTTGCGGTTAATCGCTGACGATTTCTGTCCAAGTCTTCATAGGGCCAACACCACGTCTGTGAGCCGCGCCGTGATGGTGTCGGAAATGTTGAGGCCTGCAGGGGAGGGGGAGATGGAGGGAGAGATGGAGGAGAGATGGAGGGGGAGATGGAGGGGAGATGGAGGGGGAGATGAGGGGGAGATGGTTGGAGAGGTTTCATTCCAGGACCTGACTCCGCGATCCATTACCTGCCCCACTGGAACTGGAAGGGGTGTTGGTCTTGGGGACTAGACACACACACACACCCAGAAGATCACGTTTGCGGACACACACATCTTATATCTGGGCTGTGGCAGAACCCTCGTTACCATCGGAGACATGGTGGCACAGCTGAGTCCTCCATGGAGACAGAAACAACAGCATGTAAACACCCAAGGCTGAAACAGACCCATCAGGAGAGAAGCAATCGGAGAGGGAGAGGGGCGAGAGGAGAGAGGGAGAGAGAGAGGGAGAGGAGGGAGAGAGAGGGAGAGAGGGAGAGGGAGAGAGAGAGGGAGAGGAGGGAGGGCGAGAGAGAGGGAGAGAGGAGGGAGGGCGAGAGAGCAGGGAGAGAGAGAGACTTGGCAAACCTGGAATATTGGAAATATTTATGACAACACTGTCCAACTACCCCAACATACGATAATACTAAATAGCAAACCCAGATCACTCTATACAAATAGTTGCTGCAGATGTGCTTTTAGTGTGCAGGTTTAACCACTTGTTAAACTTTGCAAGTTGCCAAGAGCGTCATGGTTACTGTCTCACAGCATCAGTGATTGATGCTGCATCTCAAATTCTATTTCTGTCAAGTACAAATTGGAATTCAGATTCAGTTTTCTCCTTTTTTTCTTCCCCTCTTTCTCCAGCTTCTCTCCTCCAGCTTCTCCTCCTCCAGCTTCTCCTCCTCCAGCTTCTCCTCCTCCAGCTTCCCTCTTTCTCCAGCTTCTCCTCCTCCTTCTCCTCCTCCAGCTTCTCCTCCTGCAGCTTCTCCTTCTCCTCCTGCTTCTCCTCCTCCAGCTTCCCCTCTTTCTCCAGCTTCTCCTTCTCCTCCTCTTCCTTCTCCTCCTTCCAGCTTCCCCTCCTCCAGCCTCTCTTCCTTCTCCTCCTCCAGCTTCTCCTCCTCTTCCTTCTCCTCCTCCAGCTTCTCCTCCTTCTCCTCCTCCAGCTTCTCCTCCTCTTGCTTCTCCTCCTCCAGCCTCTCCTCCTCCTCCTCTCCAGAGGCTGTGGTGTGAGTTGAAAGAACAATACCGTACATCTCTCCTGCACCGTAGAGTTCAGCCTAACCTGGAACGGATGGAACAGCTGGTTAGGAAAACCAGCAGACGCACCTCAAACGCATTTCCTCATCAGATGTGTGTGTTGGACCTCAGGATGTCAGGGTTGTAGTCATCTGTCTCTGGGGGGGTCAGGTTTCGTGGGCGAGGTGTCGACGGGTGATGACAAAGGAGGATGACCTTTCACCCCTCGCGTTCACCTATCCTCTTCATGTCCTGACCTCGCTGATAGTCAGCTGACAGGATCGCCCTCAGGCCTCTTCTCAACGATCCCGGGCAGTCTCCGACTCTCGAAACAAACACCCACCCACCTCCAATTATTATATCAGGTCTCCCATCCATTGTCCCAGGGTCTTAAAGCATGTTGTCTTGTGTTTGTTGAGAAATTATGGGTGTCCGGTCTAGAGAAAGAGTTACCCAGGAGGGAAACATAGAGGAACCACAAAGCCTTCCTCGTCTCTTTTCTTCTCACGTCGCTCCAGTTGCAACATGACACCGGCCCTATTGGAGCGTCGTGTTTATCTAAGCGCCTCGAAGGGCAGGGCCTCGCCTGGCTCTTCCACGGACCTCCATTCAGCCTCCCTCGCGAGGGGGGGAGAGCGAGCGAGCGAGCTCCAGGACGAGTCCCCTGCGGGCCCCGTTCTCTCTGCTTACACAACCTCACTGCAGGCAGGGCTGCCCGGAGACACATGGCCTGGGAGCGTAGCGGAGTGTTCTACCGCGAGCAAAGCGGGCTGAGTACGTTTCCCATCATGCCGTGCTGTCGTCTCGGACGAGCGACGAGCTAGTGTCTGTAGCGGAGGGCTCTCCTCCATACCTCAGTGTCTGTAGCGGAGGGCTCTCCTCCATGCCTCAGTGTCTGTAGCGGAGGGCTCTCCTCCATACCTCAGTGTCTGTAGCGGAGGGCTCTCCTCCATACCTCAGTGTCTGTAGCGGAGGGCTCTCCTCCATACCTCAGTGTCTGTAGCGGAGGGCTCTCCTCCATACCTCAGTGTCTGTAGCCGAGGGCTCTCCTCCATACCTCAGTGTCTGTAGCGGAGGGCTCTACTCCATACCTCAGTGTCTGTAGCGGAGGGCTCTCCATACCTCAGTGTCTGTAGCGGAGGGCTCTCCTCCATACCTCAGTGTCTGTAGCGGAGGGCTCTACTCCATACCTCAGTGTCTGTAGCGGAGGCTCTCCTCCATACCTCAGTGTCTGTAGCGGAGGGCTCTCCTCCATACCTCAGTGTCTGTAGCGGAGGGCTCTCCTCCATACCTCAGTGTCTGTAGCGGAGGGCTCTCCTCCATACCTCAGTGTCTGTAGCGGAGGGCTCTCCTCCATACCATAGCCTCCTCGCCTAACAGGACATGAATGTTTAAAAAAAAGAAAAGAAATCGGGGTGTGGTGTGTTTGTGTAAGGGGGTTGTGTGTGGTGTGTTTGTGTTTGTGTGGTGTGTGTGTGTGTGTGGTGTGTTTGTGTGTGTGGTGTGTGTGTATGGTGTGTGGTTTGCCTCACTCACCTGCCAGCGATTGGTCATAGCCCGTGTGTTTTTCCAACAGCTTGTCATCACACTCCAGTTTGACTCCGTTCCACACTGGTGTTAGTAACCAGGAAACACACACACACTGTATACACACACACACACACACACACACACAGTGAGTCAGAGAGTTGGAAGACATTCAGACGGGGTAGTTCAGGGGTCTGGAGTTCAGTCCTTGGTCTAACTGAAGTACACAGACACGCACACACCTTGGTCTAATTGTAGGAGACGGTGATGTCACTGATGATGTCACTGACTTCCATGCGTTTGGTTGGTGCCCAGTCTTCTGTCTTGTCTTGGTCATCATGTGAACTGATGGTTATCAGTTAGGATAGAGCAGCCCGCTGGATGGTTATCAGTTAGGATAGAGCAGCCTGTTATCAGTTAGGATAGAGCAGCCTGTTATCAGTTAGGATAGAGCAGCCCGCTGGATGGTTATCAGTTAGGATAGAGCAGCCTGCTGGATGGTTATCAGTTAGGATAGAGCAGCCCGCTGGATGGTTATCAGTTAGGATAGAGCAGCCTGCTGGATGGTTATCAGTTAGGATAGAGCAGCCCGCTGGATGGTTATCAGTTAGGATAGAGCAGCCCGCTGGATGGTTATCAGTTAGGATAGAGCAGCCCGCTGGATGGTTATCAGTTAGGCTAGAGCAGCCTGCTGGATGGTTATCAGTTAGGATAGAGCAGCCCGCTGGATGGTTCCCAGTTAGGATAGAGCAGCCCGCTGGATGGTTATCAGTTAGGATAGAGCAGCCTGCTGGATGGTTATCAGTTAGGATAGAGCAGCCTGCTGGATGGTTATCAGTTAGGATAGAGCAGCCCGCTGGATGGTTATCAGTTAGGATAGAGCAGCCTGCTGGATGGTTATCAGTTAGGATAGAGCAGCCTGCTGGATGGTTATCAGTTAGGATAGAGCAGCCCGCTGGATGGTTATCAGTTAGGATACACAAGGGCACACAAGGCCTGCTTGTTTAGAGTTAGAACAGCTGGTGTTGGAGTGTACCTGCCTGTGCCAGCCAGGCCAAGCAGCATCATGCACTGCTGCTCCTAATAGCACATAAACAAGCTTGCTTTATGGTAATAAACTCACACACACAGTACACACACACACACACACAGACAGGGTGTCATGCGAAATTACTTTCATGCCAGTTGGACAAAGCACTCTGTGGAGAACAGTGTATTAAGATACAAAACAATCTCTCGTTCCGCTAAGACATTGTGGCCGCTAACTGCAGCTATCGTCTTCCTGAATAACACGGCTCTTTAAAACACACTACAACCACAGGAAACAAGAGCCCCCAGCTCCCTCCACCTTCCACCTCCTCCTCCTCCCTCCACCTTCCACCTCCTCCTCCTCCCTCCACCTTCCACCTCCTCCTCCTCCCTCCACCTTCCACCTCCTCCTCCTCCCTCCACCTTCCACCTCCTCCTCCTCCTCCACCTTCCATCTCCTCCCTCCACCTCCGCCCTCCCTCCACCTTCCCTCGCCTCCCTCCACCTACCCCCGGTTCCTCCACCTCCTCCTCCCTCCACCTCCTCCTCCCTCCACCTACCCCCGGTTCCCTTGACTTTCACTTGTTCCGCACATCCAATCATTCCATCTGCGGGTTTTCGCGACGTGTTTAGGATATGAGATGTTGCGGCGCTCAAACCAGTGCGGCTGTCACCTCGGTGGTGTTGACATGGGGGGGGGGGGACGTGGGGGGGGGGGGGGAATCGTCAAGACAGGTCGCGTCAGTCACCGACACACGACCCAGGGGCCTCGGCGTGGAGACATAATTTGTCCGAGAGCTCCCCTCCTCCGAGTCGTCTTCTCTCCGAGTCTTGAGTTTCAGACGGGGGACAGAGGAGTCCTTGTTTTACGGAGGCTAATTACGGCGCTCACCTCAAAAGCTTCCCCCTGGGAAAATCCCCCCCTCCCCCTTGGGGCTTAGAGCCAACCTCAGGGTGACTCAGAAACCACGTGGGGATGGTTGGGGGGGTGTGTGTGTGTGTGAAGACAATGGCCTTCCAGGTGCTGCTCCAGGGTCAGTTTGACAGCGCTCCTCAGTCAAGATTAAAGTCAGCGTCTGATCTGAAATCTGCGACTCTTCAAATGTGAAAATCGAAATTAAACGATATCACCCCGGAGACTGCACGGTTACCTGTCGCAGAATCTCCTTAAAGGGTGTTGAGGGTCAGGGTTTGACCCTTGAACCTCGCCTGTTTAACCCGCTGTCATTGGTGGGCGACCAGGAAGTCCGTCTCCGCTGGGGATGCCGGTATTAGTAGTGGAGCTCTGCCCTCCTGTGGTCCTTGTGGCAACTGTAGTGATTCATTACAGAAGAAGAGGTAGCTTAGCAACCAACACCAGTAAACACAAACAACACAACCCTACATTTACTGACCAGGTAACTGTTGTCTTTGTGCTTTGATAATACTTCATATCTTTTTTTTAGATGTTTCTTTCAACATCTGCCATCGTCTTGTTCTGAATCAGAGACCACTGAGTCAGTCATCTGTAAGTTGTGCTGCTCACAAGCTCATTTGTTTGGAATTTTCAGGCATTTCTTTTGTTTTGACAGTTTGTCATTATGAATTACACAGACCAATAGATTCAGGACTAGGTTATAGCTAACTCCTCGCCTGGACTGTTAAGGTTGTGAGTGCGTGTGTGTGTCTGCCAAATCCACATCACACGCCAATGTTCGGAAAAACAGAACCGTTTCAAAGTCATGCAGCAAGAACACGCTCCGTCAAATTTGCTTAAATCTACGCTACATCATAAAAATTAAAACATGGTAAAAATACGTTTTTAATATTTTGGAAACGCCAAACCCCAGAAAACAATGTCTCTCAGATGATGCTCTCTGGAGTCCCTTCTTGTGGGAGAATAGAAAGCACAAAATTAAAGGCAGGGTAGGTCTGTTTTGCCAAACTAGCAATTTTGACTCGAGTTTGAAAGTATCCTACCCAAAATATCGCTGCCCCTCTCTTCAAAGCCACTCCCACGAAAACACATGAACACTTCCTGACTACTGCCGGGAGGACAGACAAGTAGCCTGTCCAATCACTGCATTCGGTCCCAACGCAATGATTGGTCGTGTTTATCACAGTCCTGCCACAGCCACAGATATCTGATTTATTTATTTAACTGTCAGAGCGTTTGATTTGTTGATTGCTATCAGGTTATTTTCAACAAATATGACAAAAAATGCTTCTCAAAAATGTTACCTGCCCTGCCTTTAAGTGAGCTTCGTGATGCCAACAGGAGAGAGGGCGGCTGTGCTGGTCTCTGGATCGGTACAGCCTCCTTCATGCCAACACACTGAGACAGTGGGAGACAGGCCTGCTGTGACTCACCCTGGGTTTGAAACGTCTCGGCTGGGACGTAACAAGGTCAGATTTACCTCAGTGGGGGGAGAGAGCGCGTGCACGGGCGAGAGAGAGAAAGACAAAGATGTAATGGCGGAGGAGGTGAATTAAAAGAAAGAGAGAGGTGATTATGGTGGGGGTTGAGAGAGCGAGGGAAGAAAGGGAGAGAGGGAAAATAATCTCCACAGAATCTGTGGGCACTGTACATCAGGAGAAATTGAAACAGAAAAACATTCCTACTTAAGTGTTACAAGTATGAAAGTATAAGAGATCAATATCTGGAAAAATGTAACCAGTTAATTGTTAACCTACACAGATTTGACATAAATGAGAAATTAAGGAGAAATTAAGGATATCTCTGGGCGACGGGCCCACTGCAAGCCTTGCCGCTAGATATGTATCTAAATGTCACAACCTGAGGGACAGTGATCAACCCTGTATGACTGTTAAAACCTTTCTATATCCTACTGTAACATGCATTTATCTGTTACTTTCTACAGTCCTCCACTTACTATGTTACTGTTATTTTGCCATATTATTATTGTTAGACTCCTTGTAAAATGTTATGATATATATGTTAAAATGTCCATTCAATATGGACTGCTTTGGCAATACTGCTCAACCCGAACTGTCATGCCAATAAAGCATTCTGAACTGAACTGAAAAGGATAGGGAGGGAGAGAGAGAGAGAGAGAGAGGGATAAACAGAGAGGCATGGTTATACTGGTTCATTGTGGACTCTTGCGAGCCGTTGAAACCACAGAGAAGCAAGAGAGCACTGCTCTTTACACTGCAGCCAAACAATGTCCTGAGAGAACCTTGTCTCCCTCTGCGTTCTGCACTGATGTAGAACACCTACCCAGAAATATGTCTCCCTCCCTCCATCCATCCCCCCACTCACTCTGTCTCTCCATGTCCCCTCTCTTCCTCCTCCACTCCCTCGAATCTCTCCTTCCATTCCCCTCCTCTCTCTCTCTCATCTCCTCCATCTCTCTCTCTCCCCCCCCCTAGCCTCTCACTCTCCTTCCATTCCCCCCTCTCTCTCTCTCTATCTCTCTCTCATCTCATCCCTCCCCCCCCCAGCCTCTCACTCATCCTTCCATTCCCCTCCTCTCCCTCCCTCCCTCCTCCCTCCCTCTCTCCTCCCCCCAGCCTCTCACTCTGCCCTCATTCCCCTCCTCTCTCTCTCTCTCTCCCTCTCTCTCTCCCTCGCCCCCCCCCAGCCTCTCTCTTCCTTCATTCCCCTCCTCTCTCTCCCTCCCTCTCTCTCTCTCTCCCTCTTCCCCCCAGCCTCTCACTCTCCTTCCATTCACCTCCTCTCTCTCTCTCTCTCCCTCCCTCTCCCCCCAGCCTCTCACCTCTGCCTCAATTCCCTTTCTTTTTCTTCTTTTTTCCTCCTCCCACCACTCTGTGGCTATATTGACTGCTTGTAATTGACTAATTGTTAGTGATCGATTTAAATCCGTCTAACAAGAGAGAGCGACAGAAACAATGTGAAGGCAAAACAAACACATCCATAATAAATCTGAACCAAGACCTCTGTAACACACCTTCCATGAAAAAGGGTGATTTGAAGAGAGAGGAGATGGATAACTGGGGTGAAGGAGAGATCGAGCGAGGAGAGATACCAGCTGTCTAGTCCCACAGCCAAGACATGGCAGTCTTGGCTAAGTTTAGATAGAAGCTGCTCTATCTTTCACAGGGGAGTCAGGATCAATTCACCTCTGCTCACAGCAGAGGAAGATTGCCCTGCTTGAAGCTCCAGGATTCTTCATGGACTCTAAATCTTATCTGTATACTGCCAATGAAAAGCCAGCACGCACGTTAGCACGCACGTTAGCACGCACGTTAGCACGCACTCACACACACACACTCACGACAATCACGCACGTCACACAAACACACAATCACGCACTCACACAAACACAACTTACGCACTCACACAAACACACACTCACACAATCACGCACTCACACAAACACACTCTCACGTACACACTCACAGAAAAACAAGCACTCACACAAACAGTCTCACACACAATATGTTTATCCACTCTGACACATTTAGTGTAGGGATGTTGACCGACGTCGAGCTCTCCTGTTAATAAGCTGAGCGGATGAGCCCAGATAGCAGGCTGGGGAGATCTTGTGTTATTGTCCATAACGCCAACAACCGAACACCGACTGTTTCTCCTCACTCGCTGGATGCTAACCACACTTAGTTTTGAGAGGATATGAATAAACAGATTAAGCATCATTTTAGAAAATGAGGCCTGGGCAAACCCTTAACAACAACACATCTATCACGTAGACAGGAGAATACACACGTTCAGATGGATATGAGATGATGATGAATGCATGATCCTGCTTCATGTCCTTTGCTGTTTACCGTACGTTAATAGCGAAGGATATGTTTCTGACTTACATGAGAAGACTGGGTAGGCAGGTAGCCAAACGAGATTTTGAGGTTTTGATGCTTCGGATGTTTGGCGTGGTTCGAGAGTGATTGATTGGTTTGGTTTCATCAAAGATCGCACTTGTTTATGAGCTGGGGTTTTCCCCAAAAAGTTTTTCACAGTCCTTCAAGCTGCCTGGCCCCTCGCTCCCTGACAGCAGCTTCACGATTTATTCCGACACTGTTCTTTGACAGGCATTCGTTTTCCCCTCGTTGGGTCATGTGTGTGAAAAGAAATATAAAAGAAAACCTCACCCTCCCCAATCCGGCCTGGTCAGTGCCGACCTCAGGAAAACAAGGGAGAAGCCTTCAATCAGACTGAAGAATGCCTTTAAACCACACATGGGTTGGGGTTTGCGTTTGATTTGCTCTGTGTTCGGGAGAGAGGTTTCCTGGCTTCCCTAGACCTCCATCACACATACAAGACGTTCAGTGTGTGTGTGTGTGTGTGTGTGTGTGTGTGGGGCTGGGGGGTGCTTTGTAATCCCTGTGTCATCACCAGTGTACACCCTCCCTCCCCCTCCCAACAGCCAACCCACAAATATCCCCCTCCACCACAACACACTCACTCTGCAGTTTCTCTCCCATCCATCCATCCTCACTCTTCTCCATCCATCCTCTCACTCTCCTTCATCATCCTGTCTCTCCTCCCTCCCTCCATCCATCCTCACTGTCTCTCCTCCCTCCATCCATCCTCACACTCCTCCCTCCATCCATCCTCTCCTCCCTCCCTCCATCCATCTTCTCACTGTCTCTCCTCCCTCCCTCCATCCTCTCACTCTCCTCCTCCATCCATCCTCTCACTACATCTCTACCTCTCAATCCTTCTTTTCCTAGCTCTCTCTCTTCTTTGAGGAACTACGGTTGCGTTCCCGAGGGAACCTGGGTGAGATCTTCTCAGGGGAAAGGAAAACGCTGAAACTTTCCCTCAGTCAGGATGAAGGCTTAACCTTTGGGGATGCGACTGATTTATTCTGGCGATGCCTAAGCAATCGCCTGCTAGTTCCCCTCCCCATTATTTTTTAATAAATCAAGTGATGAAAGTGAAAAATCTTTTGGGGGGTTCTGTTGTGGTGAATTGTATTTTTTAAAGATTGAAAAATATAGTATATGATTTAAAAGGTTTCCCCCTCCAAAAAGTGAAAAAAAACTCAACAGTTAACACAGGAACAAAAGTTTTTTTTTTTGGGTTCTTGTCAAAACTCCTTTGTATTAGACCTTCTATCATCACCATCCTCCTCCTCCTCAACTGACCAGAACCTGTCAAGTTTCAATTCAAGCAAAAGAACAACGATACCAGGTCAGTACGTGTTGAATACTCGAGTGCGTTTGGCTTTAAGCTCCCACCCAAGAGACAGATTCAGTCCCAGAAGTGCACAACAGAGTTATATAAAACGCCCTCAAGTCCTTCAAGGGTTCAAACCACGTAACAGACCCCCCCCCCCCTCCAGTCTGTGAGACAGGCGTGCATGCTTCCCTCCCTCTATACATCCATCCCTCTCTATCCCTCCCTGAATACATCCATCCCTCCCTGTATACATCCATCCCTCCTATACATCCATCCGTCCTCTCCAGTCATCCCTTCCCTCTCCATGCCTCCCTCTGCCCCCTCTCCCTCCCTCCCTCTATTTGATGCCGCTGGTGCTCATGGGTCTGGGCTTTGCACACGCCCCTTAGTCGCATCCCGGGGCCACCTGAAGGCGGAGCCCTCTGTACGTGGCCACGCACTGGGCGTCGGGCTCTTCAGGTCTGGCTGCACCTGCTCCCACAGGAGACACTTCTTCTTGGGGTTCAGCTCCATTGTCGGGGGTCCACCTGGGGAAACACGAGGGGTCAGAACGCCCTGCCGGCTGTCGTGGAAACGGTGATGTCAAGACGCCTGTCGGTCGTCGTCGTGGGGACGGCAAACGTTCCAGGCTAGTTGCAGCTTTAGCATGAGCCTCACCCTAACCCAGCTCGGGACGAGAGTGAAGGAACTGCCTCTGGGCTGCTTCTCTGTCTGTTTCTACCTGTGTTTGAATCCTTGGCTCTCCCCTCCTCTCTCTCTGTCTAAAAAGGGTCCTTAATTTAATGAGCAAAAAGGTTTTGATCCCCAAACATGTTTCTGGTATATTTCAGCCTGTTCTCTGTTGTAACTCCCAGCTACCCTGGAGCGTGTTAGCCGGTGAATGTGTCAGCGGTTATTACCGTCCAACCACTCTCTCTCCAGACTGACACGAACAGCAGGGACTCAGCTAACAGAACACCAGAGCTAGCAAGCACACAGAGGCAGGAGAACAGCAAGAGAGGAGAGCAGGGGTGTGGGGGAGGAGAGCAGGGGTGTGGGGGAGGAGAGCAGGGGTGTGGGGGAGGAGAGCAGGGTGTGGGGGAGGAGAGCAGGGGTGTGGGGGAGGAGAGGAGAGCAGGGTGTGTGGGGGAGGAGAGCAGGGGTGTGGGGGAGGAGAGCAGGGGTGTGGGGGAGGAGAGCAGGGGTGTGGGGGAGGAGAGGAGAGCAGGGGTGTGGGGGAGGAGCAGCAGGGGTGTGGGGGGAGGAGAGGAGAGCCAGGGGTTGGGGGGAGGAGAGGAGAGGCAGGGGTGTGGGGGATGAGAGGAGAGCAGGGGTGGTAGGGGGAGGAGAGGATGAGCAGGGGTGTGGGAGGAGAGGAGAGGAGCATCCGGGGTGTGGGGGAGGATGAGGAGAGCAGGGGTGTGGGGGAGGAGAGGAGAAGCAGGGGTGTGGGGGAGTGAGAGGTGAGGGGGGAGTAGTAAGAACATTTAGGCGGCGTCCGTTACTCGGCTGGTCGCTAAAAACATCCTGTTGGGAACGATCCTCGTCGCAAGCTGCAGTTTAATGAGCAGGCGTGCAGATCCAACAGCTGTAGAACCACCACACCACCACCCCCCCCCATCCTCTCCTGTCCTCCTAATCGGCCCTGTTCTCATCTGCTCCCTCCCTACCATCGCTCTCCAACCCTTCCTCACCCTCCATCTCTTTCTCCCCCCCCTGCATCACCTCCTCCTCCTCTCTCCTCTCCCCCCCACCCCCCTGCATCCTCCTCTCTCTCTCTCCCCCCACCCCCTCCATCACTCCCCCCCCCTCCCCCCCTCGGGGGGAGGCGGAGAGGTCGTAAAACAAGGGCTTGGATGAGGGGATCATCGTAAAACAAAGCTTGATGAGAGGGAGGGGGGGGGGAGGGAGGAGCAGAGAGAGAGATGGATAGAAAGGTACTGGAGAGAGGAGTGAACTGTAAGACCAAGATACAGACAGTGAAGTTAAGGGAGAGAACATGACAGTTAGGGTTAGTCAGGGAGAGAGACGGAGAGAGAGACAACCACAGAGAGAGCCAGAGAAAAAGAGAGAGCCAGAGAGAGAGAGAGAAGGGAGTGGAGGAGAGCAAAGCTCAGAGCCGGACTCGCCACTGTGGGTGTCCAAACCCAGGGACGGTCCCACGACTTCTCTGTTCCCTCAGCTGAACACACCCCTCATCCACCACTCCACCCACCCACCCCATATTCACCACTCCACCCCCCCACCACCCTAATGTGTGTACACGTGTTTGTGTTGCGAGCTGTGTGCCTGTGAACTCATCTGTGTGTGTGTTTGTGTACATGCTCACATTTGTGTATGTGCGTGTGTACCTGGGAAGTCCTCGAAGGTGACCCTGTCTCCGGGCAGCGCCCCAGCTGGTGGATCCAGGATCTCCACCTTGTCTGTGCTGCTGGCACACATGACCATGGCCTGGGACACCACACCACGCATCTTAGCAGGCTTCAGGTTGCATAGCAACACAGCCAGCCTGTTCTGCATCTGCAGCAGGGGGGGGGGAACACAGGCCTTAATGATCTACTGCACTCACACTATACAGGTGTATGCAGGTCTTAACGATCCACACTCGGACTGTATAACACAAGCTAACATACACTAACACACGTTATCACATGGTAACTAAGCTAGCGCAAGCTACCATCCGCTACCACAAGCAAACACATGGCATCACACGTTAAGTCAGGTGGCTGAGCGGTTAGGGAGTCGGACTCGTAATCTGAAGGTTAGCGGTTCGATTCCCGGCTGTGCCAAATGATGTGTCCTTGGGACACTTCATCATTGCACTTCACCCTACTTTCCTCGGGGGGAATGTCCCTGTACTTACTGTAAGTCGCTCTGGATAAGAGCGTCTGCTAAATGACTAAATGTAAACATAAGCTAGCACAAGCTATGGCACGTCATTCAACATTACAGGCTGTTCAGACCAGGCAGTGTGCTCCTTCCCAGGTAGTAAACATAACTTAGAGAAACGTGAAGTGGAGGAAAAGGGCTTTTGGCTGTCCCTTCTAATAAATATCTCTAGTTTGGAAGATCTGTTTGTCAAAGAGTGACAGTGTTTGGATAGGCCACACTGCAGGTAGTATAGGCTTCTCTCTTCCAGACATCCACACCGATCCCACGTACAAAGCAGCCCTTAGTCTGGGTGTACACTTAAGAAATCCAAACACAGAAATTGTTCAGACCGTAGTACATTAAATAAATCATACAGTGGTTTTCCATATGTGAAAAAAAAGAAAACCTGACCTACAAATTACAGTCAGGAGACGAAACCATAAATTCTGTCCCCCGATAGGAAAATGGAAGCTGAACCCCGCACACACACACACACACACACACACACCTAAACAGCTGAACCCTGCACACACACACACACACACCTAAACAGTCGACAGAGCGCAACACAAGCCTTCAGTTCTCCTTCACACAGACCAATAAACGTAGAATATGGCGCCCTTGGTGAGTCGTTTGGATGCATGGCAGCTCTGGGGGCTGAGTGAGAGGCAGTGGAAGGCAGGAGAGTCTCACTTTGAGCCTCCAGATAATATTGAAACGCCTCGAACCCCAAGTAGGTGGGGTGGCTGACTGCGGTTCATTCATCCCTCAGGGCCAGTAGTCTTGTTCTGTAGGTGGGCAGACTCAGATTCGCTCTCTGGAAGGTCGTTGGGGGAGTTCTAAGGGTCTAATAACTGCCACAGCGTCACATCTTACAAGGCCACGGAGGCTACTGAAGATTACTGATTTATTTACCTCAGAGTTTGGGGGCTGTGTAAACGTAATCAAGCGCACGCCCGCTTTCAAGCAAGGCCTAGAGACTTTTTTTTCTCCCAAAGTCGAGCCTGAAATGAGCCTACTCTGCCAGGCGTGCCTTGTAACAGCTTTAGCGTAGCCTAGCGTGCGTTCTATTGTCATTAGTTAGCATTAGCTTAGCATTCTCCATTGTGATACAACATTAGCGTTAGCTTTAGCTTAGCATCGGAGTCATCATACCTGGTCGATGGGGATGTGTTTGACCAGCCCGCTGACCACCGTCCTGGGGGCGGCCTCCCCCACATCCACCTGCTCCACGTACAGTGAGTCGGCGTCCGGGTGCTTCTCAGCCGTGATGATGCGTCCGACGCGCAGGTCCAGACGCGATACGTCCACCTTGGCCTCTTCCTGAGGCGGCCCTCCTCCTCCTCCTGCCTTCTGTTTCTCTCCTCCTGAGGGGACGGAGACGGAGATTAAGGCTCACATCGTAATATGAAAGGAACCCTAGCCTAACCTAATTAAACAATTGTCGAAACTTACAATTTGAACCCCTTTTCCCTCTTGCTTGAAGGGCAGCAACATAGAATCCTATGTACATCGTTGATTGTCAGTTTGGGAAGACAACCCAAACTCCTTTTAAAAACCGGCATTATATGTTTGAGAACTAACGTAACTTCTCGCTACCGGAAGTTGTTGACTTGGCTTATGCAATATGCGGAAGTGATGCGTGCATAGTGGATTGAAGTGGGCGTGTGCAATTTAAGGTGGAAATGTCAGTTGGTCTTTCGTCAACGTGCAAGCGTAACTATTGGCGTTTCGGACATGATGACTTAAAGGAAAAAAGTCATTTCAAAATTACTAAGAATTTTAACAATCATTTATCAACAGTAAATATTTTGATATTTATTAATTTTTTTCATACTTAGTTTTCATTGGTTTGGCGGCCCTCCTGTATTACCCTAGGGGACCACTAGTGGGCGCAGCCCACAGGTTGGGAATCGCTGTTCTAGTAGTCTATGGCAGTGTAGTCTATGGCAGTGTTTCTCAAATGAGGGTATGTAGAAGTACTACAGGGGGTACTTGAGAGAAAGTGGAAAATAGGAAACATACGAGAGTAAATCATGAAAATATATTAGGTATAAATGTTTTATACAATATAAATACGGGTATAGGGGGTACTTGGATTTAGAAATCATGGAAAGGGGGTAGTGAAGCCCCCCAAAAAGTTTGAGAACCACTGGTCTATGGTATCGATGAGAGTGCGTGTTGACTTGTAGCAGCTAATTATTAAAATGAGTTGAATTAGTTCTTCCTGAAGCTGTAACAGGCCAGGCCTGTTCTCCCCTTCAGTAGCACATTAACATTCGACATAAACCATAAGGAAAATACACACACACAGTTAAATCTCCAAAGTCTAGCTTTTAAACGTCTTAGAGTATTTTTAGCCCAGGGATATTACTCCAGAGGGGCTCATTGGCATCACGTGTGTGGTGTGGAAAGTATGCAGACCCGTGCAGACGTCTGTGTTCTGATCCAATTCAACCCCCACCCATCTCCGCCGCCCCAGAAGTGAAAACAAACGCGCCCGCTAACAAGCGACTGGGCCCCAGAATGACACGTCTGTACTTGGATCACTACAGCCCTTTAATAACAGGCAGGTAGGCAGACAGACAGGTAGACAGTCCGTTGGACCGGTCAGACAAGGTGGAAACAGATCTTAAGAACCAACATTCTGTCACTCTCCAACAAAGGGTGCATCAATATGTTTACATTTACATTACATTTAGTCATTTAGCAGACGCTCTTATCCAGAGCGACTTACAGTGAGTACAGGGACATTCCCCCCGAGGCAAGTAGGATGAAGTGCCTTGCCCAAGGATACAACGTCATTTGACACGGCCTGGAATCGAACCAGCGACCTTCTGATTACTAGCCCGACTCCCTCACCGCTCAGCCACCTCCCTTCCATGTTGTTTTGAGAAGAAAACAGGCCCAGCCACCCAAGTGAGTGTGGGCGTATTTACGGCTCATGCTCTTTGACATCTGTGCTTCAGAAGTACCAGATACACTCAGAGTCTGTCAACATCTCCTGATAGATTTCTCTCTCTCGGACTCCCACTCTCAGAATGAATTATGAATTATACCTCTATAAATAATCCACGGCTCAGCGTTTGAGAAACATGATTGATTTATAGTGCCGCTAATTAAAAAATAATAATAAACAGAAAAAATAGAACATTTTCATGCTGCCTTTTTAATTACCAATAGATTTTTGGGAAGAATTTATTTTTCTTTTATATGGTAATTGACACCACGTAAAAAAAAATACTGCATTAGCAAATAGTTTAAGCTAAACCAGATAGCCCTATGTTGTGCAAACTCTCCTTCATGATGGGATCAGAAGAGCTGAACACAAAACCACAGTGTCTGGACTTTCTCAGTACGGTCGACTCAGACCTCCGCTAGGCACAGGGACAAGCTGAGCTTGTCGTAAATAAGTAGCTTATATGGTTTGATGTTGCGTAATCATGAACATCATAGTAAATCATGTCGTAATAAATCTGTGAATGAGCTTTTCCAAACAAGTGAAATTGTTTTCACTGTCTAGTCCCGTTTGGCAACAGATCCAAGTTTCCTGTCCTTTAATCGCTCAGCAGTCGTCGTTAAGAGTTTGAAAATATCGGAAATTCTGACGGAGAGTAAGGGAAATACCTGTTCCACTGTGAGAAGGAAGCGGACAACCTTTTTCAGATTCGGAGAGCAGCTTTCTAGTGGAGCCGTGATGGAGCCGCTGGATAGCAATCAAGAGGATCAGGTTCTTAAGTGAGTTAGAATATCACCCCCTCCTTAAAAAAGCGTTAGCTAACAGATAAACCACATGGTCAAAAAGATCATTTTGTCCTTCAAGTCGACTCTCTAAACTCTCTTCAGTTCTGATTACTTGGATTTTTGTTTTTACAAATTAAGTATTCTCCCGAGATCGCAGCGTAACGAATGTAAAACTGGAGGATTTCACGCCAACAGCCACAGGCGGGACTTAAAACTAAAAAGCCAATACAGGGCTTTAAGCACGCTTTAGACCAGTAAATCATCCACTTTGACTGTCGAAGCTTGTTTAAAGAGCTTGTTAAAAGACCCACGGTCAGGGGCCAAGTCGATAAGTGTCAATAAGGGAACGCAAACTGCATGTGATTTAAGGTGTGATCTGTATGCGAAACCAACATTCAAGATTGAGTTTTGAGGCTGCTTGTTTACCCACACAGGGCCACCCTGTGCTCCACAGACGAGGAGCTTTGAACTTGAACACAGGCTGTCTTCTCAGCTAGTCAGTTGGACTTTTACCCTTTTTCTCTGCTTTCTTCTTCTTGCCCTCGTTGTCCTTGGGAGGGGGGCTCGTGGGGGTGGTGGCTGACAACCCCGAGGGGGGCGGTTGGGGTGGGGAGGAAGGCTTGGAGGTACACAGCACACTGGCGTCTCCTGCAGGGATGGGCACTTCTCGGACTGCAGGGAGGAAAGGAGAGAGGCTGGAGTCAAGAGACATTCACCACTTATCCAACACTACGACAAAAAACACAGGATGGCTGGACGGAGGATGGATGGACGGAGGATGGATGGACGGAGGATGGATGGAGATGTAACCACACCTAGACAGATCTTTCTGGGCTTAATTGGTCTCAACAACATAATTCAGCAAAATGTCCAGAGACAGATTTATTTATGGACCCAAAGGGGACTGCTTGCTCTCCTGGAGCAAACAAACAATCTTGATAGGAAAATGACAGTGTTCAAATGAGGGTAAACCCCGAGAGGGAAATAAACCGTAAACGTTGTAGGACTGTGGTCTCCCTCCATCACTCCCCCGGAAACAAGGAATGTTCCAGAAAGAACCTTTCATTAAAGGGCCTGGCGATGTTTGGGTTTTGCATGTACACACACAAACACCCCCCCCCCCCCCCAGTATTTCACAAACATGGTTAACCTGCCATACTGGTCTTAATTAGCATCATGCTATGTTAACGGAGGTTGGCACCTTGAAGGTTTACCTTAGAACAAAAATAAAGATAGTATCTCCTTTTGGGAACTCGTATATTAACAGTCCGCAGGTTCCAGTTGCAATCTTGTATCAATTACATCCGTTGAGTATTTTCAGTTCCAGATCTGTCTGATGGTTTGTAACGCAGAAAGAGCATGTCGGCTGCTTCGATTTACCTCGTCACCATCAAGAACCAACGAAATAAATAACCAAGAACAAACAGCTCGATAGCTTTACATGGATTGGAAAAACACGATCTTCGTATACGAGGAACATTCCTCTCAAACGCTCCAAACATGTGAGGAGAGAGATGCTTTTGAAGACTGGGACTAAATTGGCGTTTTGTTTGGTTCCAATCTTTTGGTTTCTTTCCCTCCCTCTGTCTCTCCATCACCACTCTTTCATCTCTGCCATGCTGGAAACCATTATTTAAGTGTTAATGATCAGAGTGGTGTTTGGCCTTGTGTGCTAATGCATGTGATGCAGGCCTTCTCCATCACCAGCTTTAGAAGGTTCCAGAAGGCGGCTGGATCAGTCATGTCAGGGATGGATGTGTAGATTAATGGATATAGGGATGTGTAGATGAAGGATATAGCGATGTGTAGATGAAGAGATGGATGTGTAGATGAAGGGATGTGTGGGTGCTTGTGTAGATGAAGGGATGTGTGGGTGCTTGTGTAGATGAAGGGATGTGTGGGTGCTTGTGTAGATGGATGTGCAGATGAAGGGATGTGCGGGTGCTTGTGTAGATGGATGTGCAGATGAAGGGATGTGTGGGTGCTTGTGTAGATGGATGTGTAGATGAAGGGATGTGCGGGTGCTTGTGTAGATGGATGTGCAGATGAAGGGATGTGTGGGTGCTTGTGTACATGGATGTGTAGATGAATGGATGTGCGGGTGCTTGTGTAGATGGATGTGTACAGGGAGGGCAGGATGTTAATATGAATGAACCAGACCTCCTCTGCTCTTCTCCTTCTCCAGCAGCTGGTTCTTCAGCTCCTCGATGTCTTTCTTCAGCTTGGCGTTCTCTACCATCAGCTTCTTCTCCTCCCTCACAGAGGCCTGAACTACTGCGCACACACACACACACACACACAACACAGGCGCACACATCCACACACACGCATACCAGTGTCAGAGAGAGGCGGATAGGGAGAGAGAAAAGATTGAGAAAGGGTGAAGAAGATGGAAACAGAGGCTGAGTTATGGAGATGATGTGGGTGAGGGTGAGAGAGGGAGAAAGTAAGAAATATGAAGAGACATTGATAAAGGGAGAAAGAGAAAAATAGAAGTGTGTTTGATGTGTGTGTGATATGTGTGTGTGATGTGTGATGTGTGTTTGGTATGTGTGTGTGTGTGTGATGCATGTGATGTGTGATGTGTGTGAGTGTGTGTGTGATGTGTGTGACATGTTTGATGTGTGTGTGATGTGTGTGTGACATGTGTGATGTGTGTGTGTGTGTGTGAGTTGTCCCTTACTGGCTTTCTCCTTGAGCAGCAGGACCTGCTGTTTGAGGAACTCTATGATCTGGTCGGCCTCGGCTGCCCTCTGCTCCATCCTCACCAGGGAGGCCGTCTGACCCGACATCTTACCCAGGGAGCGTGCTAGGAACCTTGGGAGACACAGGAGACACCCCTGGGTCAAACAACCAGGGATATCTCTACAGAGTACCTGGGTAGGATTAAGTGAGTTTGATGTTAACCCCCTCACACCCTGATTAACTGATGTTAGTCACCTATACACCCACAGGCGTTTGTGTCAAACACAATGCTACTTGAGGTACACTTGATTTAGTTCAGCAATCAGCAGGTATCAGATATCGGTGAAACCGTCCCCTGTGTAGAGTAGGCTTAACAATAGGTGAGCATGAAGCGTACCCGAATTATCCAAGTATTTTAACCACAACATACTTGAACCAAGTCTGGTGAAAACAGCCTCGGTCACAAGCCGGTCTAGTACCAGATGCCTTGTAAACATGTCCTGGCAGAGAGTGATGTGTGTGTGTGCGTGTTCATGCTGCAATCGTGTTTAAGGGCATGCTTCACAAAAACCAGACTTGCTCTGGCAAGTGTCCACACAAGCATGCAAAGATAATCAGAAGATGAAATGCCACGGTGACAACGGGACTATAAATCTGCTTGTGAATCCCTCCCTTCATCTCTCCTCCCTCCGCCCCTCATACCTCCCTTCATCTCTCCTCCCTCATCTCTCCTCCTCATCCCTCTCATACTCTCCTTCCTTCTGCCTCCCTCATACCTCTCTTCATCTCTCCTCCTTCTGCCCCTCATACCTTCCTTCATCTCTCCTCCTTCTGCCCCTCATCCCTCCCTTCATCTCTCCTCCCTACGCCCCTCATCCCTCTCTTCCTCTCTCCGCCCCTCATCCCTCTCTTCCTCTCTCCGCCCCTCATCCCTCTCTTCATCTCTCCGCCCCTCATCCCTCTCTTCATCTCTCCTCCTTCTACCCCTCATCCCTCCCTTCATCTCTCCTCCCTACGCCCCTCATCCCTCTCTCCGCCCCTCATCCCTCTCTTCATCTCTCGCCCCTCATCTCTCCTCCCTCCGCCCCTCATCCCTCCCTTCATCTCTCCTCCTTCTGCCCCTCATCCCTCCCTTCATCTCTCCTCCCTACGCCCCTCATCCCTCTCTTCCTCTCTCCGCCCCTCATCCCTCTCTTCCTCTCTCCGCCCCTCATCCCTCTCTTCATCTCTCCGCCCCTCATCCCTCTCTTCATCTCTCCTCCTTCTACCCCTCATCCCTCCCTTCATCTCTCCTCCCTACGCCCCTCATCCCTCTCTCCGCCCCTCATCCCTCTCTTCATCTCTCGCCCCTCATCTCTCCTCCCTCCGCCCCTCATCCCTCTCTTCACCCCGCCCCTCATCCCTCTTCATCTCGCCTCCCTCCGCCACTCATCCCTCTCTTCATCTCTCCGCCCCTCATCCCTCTCTTCCCTCGTAGGGGGGACACAGCGGGCTGGGGTACCTCCAGTCCCTGAGAGGCCACCTCATGTCTGTCTTGACAAGCACCAGGTCACATTGGTCAAACCAAATTCTCTGATGACAAACTAAAAAAACTTGAAACACATTACAGTAAATGAAATAAGCTGTCAACCTTAGTTCTCTCTCTCTCTCTGCCCTCCACACAGACATCACACCAACTCTCTTGTTTTACAGGCACAGATGATGAAATCACATCGGCCTTTAAACCCTGGCTCCGATTCCAAACAACAAGAATGTTTAGTGCGGTTTTCCAGCTTGTTTGAAAGTTCAGATGGGATCAAAATCCCTGCAGGCACCATCACTGCAGCTGGACAGCAGTCTGACTTCCAGTCTCACGGCCTTCACACATGCTGTACCTGGGAATCCTCTCTCTCTACGGCTCTTCATCACTTTCTCTCTCTCCTTTTTACCTCTCTCTCTCTGTAGGTCTCTATGTAGTTGAAGCTTGTGTGTAGAGAAAGCGAGACACATAGAGAGAGAGAAAGATGGAGAGAGGCAGAGAGAGAGAGACGCATAGAGACAGAAAGATGGAGAGAGGCAGAGAGAGAGACGCATAGAAAGAGACAGAAAGATGGAGAGAGGCAGAGAGAGATAGACACACAGAAAGAGACAGAGAGAAAGATGGAGAGAGGCAGAGAGAGAGAACGACAGAGGGAAGAGAGAAGACAAAGAACAACAGAAAGAGAGATAGAGAGAGAAGAAATAAAAAACGTATTTAACACGTAGTAGACTGGTTGGAAAATAACAGCTGGCGTTGGATGAAAACAAAGCATTCGGGTGAGGGGGGTGAGGCGGGGGGCGGAAATTAGAAACACTTTAAGAGCTGCAGTTGATAATACAGAGGATCAAAGACTGTCGTTGCTTTGCTAGTTTTTTCTCTCCCCTTCTGTTTTTCCCCTCCTTTTCAAGGCTTTGAATCGATTTGGAACCGGGCCTCTGTTCTGATTGGCCGGCTTCACCAGGCTGCTGGCCAATCGGAGCTCTACGGAGATTTCCAGGAACGCAACCAGCCACACTGTTAACCCGTCTACAGACCGAGGTCAGCTTCCTGTCGTGAGGTGACATGCAGACCAAAAGGACAGGATCAACTCACCCAATCAAGACTAACCCTAATCCTAACCCAGTAGACTAACCCTAACCCCGTCAAGCCTGAGGTGCAACAGGTTGTGACAGCAGACTTGCCTCCAGGCCCCAGTCCAAATGCCACGTCCTACAGTCTGATGCCCAGGCTGACACACGGTCCTGAACAGCTGTCATAACCCACTGCCTGTCTGCCCAGTAAGACTACCGTGCTAAAAACAGACCTCAACCACGTTAAAATGTCAAAAACACCAACACCTTTTCCAACTGACGGCAAATTAAACAGCCTGCGATCATTTTAACATAGTGCTGTATATGAAAAGAATCTGAGACGTTTTCTCATCGAACGGTAAATGATTCCAGGATGTGTGTATGTTCAACTCAATCTGGCTTCAAGTCTGTGTAGTGCATGAAAAGGAGACATATTAAGGTTGTGTGTGTGTGTGTGTGTGGGGGGGGGGGGGGGTAATCTAACTATGCTGTCTTTTTATTCTTTCAATTTCAAGTCACAACAGCAGCAGACACATCTGAAGACCCTTTCAAAACTATTCCTACCGCAGGCCTTAAAGCCTGTTGCTTTGCTAATACCCTGTGAACGATAATAACTGGCGCTCGCACAATAATAGCCGAATAAAACGTCAAATGCAACTGCACACTAGCGGTCACTGCTGCCATCACTTGAAAGGTTCCCCAACGTAGATTGATGTGAGCAATTGCTTTCGCCGCCCGGAGCCTGATGGAAAACAGTGTTAGCTCTCAGCAGGGCACAACCATCTAAGGAGATTCAGAAGACCTCGTGTTTTATTCCAGGGGAGTGAGAGATTAGGTGTGGATTTCAGCTGCCCAGCTTTGTGCTTTTCAACAGTTCGACCCCATGCCTGCCCACCACATGTCACACTTCAACATCACCGCTAAGGACCCACTGCGTTGGAGGGAAATACTTCAGTTATTAATGCCAAGTGTTGACAAAACGGAATCTGACTCGACAACACTGTTGCCATTCACTGACTTCTAGAAATGCTTTCGAGATTTTTCGCGTTGTTCCTCGGTGGTAGAAAACACTAACGTTTTCGATTTTAGGTGTCAAACGCAGGTGACAGTGGGCAGGCCACGCCTCGTTCACCTTTACTTCAGAAAGAGAACATTTATATGCAGTATGAGTAATAACATTGTCTTAACCTGTTGGCATAACGTATTTCTGGCTACCGTATTCTTCAGTCGTCGCTAGAAAACCCGTGGGTATTTAAATCTATAACAGATGAGTCAGCACAGTTCCACGATGACAGCCATGTTATATAATAATACGGCTGTTCTGACAGAAACCAGTGACACTGCATTCCATCGCCCCCATGTGTATTTACTCTGGCAATCTTGACACCAGATCACGTTTCTATTTCAGTTATAAAGTGCACTGCCAAGTTAAAAGGCATTCATAATATTCGAACCAGACATTATAAAACCGCCGTGACGTGTTAGTTTTTAACCTTTGCGAGACCAAATTGAGTGGTTGTGTTGGTTATGTTAGGTGTGCAGGTTAGGAAAGCGTTAGACTAGTAGCTACTGCATGTCTGCTCTGGAAAATAACCTGTACATTATATTTTATAGAATTTATGAATCGCTAGCTATGTGGAGGCCTAGTTTGTGTAAAGCTCTCGTATGCCACGCAGCTAGTAGCTAGCAATGAGACTTGTCAAAACGGACCTTTTGACTGAGGTAGCAAGGTAGCCTAGCCTAGCGACCTTATTATGTTTTAGCTAGTCTTAGCTGTTAGCTATCTAACGTAACATTGGCTATACGCATGCATGGGCTAGTCTCCTCGTCCTCTTAACCGAGAGACAGACATATAACATATACAAAGACACACACATAAGATAATAACTTAAGAAACTCACATCAAATCCTAAACGTTAGCTTTCAGGACACACGTTTTAGTGCCGAGAAATGTGAAACAGAAAGAGGTTTGGAGAAAGACCCTGTTTCCTTCAGGGCCCCGGACGCCTGCGCATGTTCAACGATCTGTACAGTGTCCGGATAGGGCAGCTAGCTGACTAGCATCATGCAATGAGACGGTCGAATGTGTTGCCACTCGACTCCATGTTCTACCAGTTGCACAACTTAGACACTAGCGAATGGAATATAGCTCGTTTTCTCGTGCCTGTTTTATTTTAGCAATTCATTTAATTGGTATTTGTCAGTTATACGTTTAAGTTTGGTAAATAACCAAAGAACCTTACTTTGTACTATTGCCAACAATGCCAATACATTACGAATATACGATTTCACAAATATTTTACACGAACTTCTGAACTGAAAATCGATCCTTTACAATGTGTGATTTATTCGTTTATATGTCCTAGTACATCGTCCTAGTTGTCAAACGACATACCTGTTTTTAAATCGTTTAATTTAAAATACTGGCACAAAACACAGCCTGTCTTGTCGCAGAAAAGTGACGTAGGTGGTCACGTTATCTCAGCTGTCCGGCTGCACCCGAGGAAGAGAATTTAAAAAACGAAACACATTTAAATTTGAGTCGCTTGGCATTAGGGAACACCATCACTAAACGTGAGTAGACACTTGAAATTGCTAAGCAGTGATTTCTTACTCTAGTAGTGTTAAGTGTCAAGAATAGCTTTGTATGCATCAATATCTTACATCCAGTGGACAGTACTACCTAGCTAGCTTTCTGTGTGTCCACCTTGCTTTCTTGCATCTGAATAACTGACAGTTTATGTAGATCCAACGTGATGTGATTTATCAGCACCTGAAACGAACAGATATGGTTATCGCACATAACTGTGTAAACAGTTCCATTCTATGATTACCATAATTATTAGCTAGCCTAACTGTGTAATAGAGTTGATTAACAAGCTACCTCCCCAAATGTGTAGCCTAACCTACTCTACTCCAGGTCAGTAGGTCTGACCTGTTAGGCTAAGCAGCTAGCTGCCCTAACTCAAGGATACATCTGTACACGCACCACAAGACCCAACATGGGGCAGAGAGCCCATCCTGGGTCTCTAGATTCATAAAAAAGAAATCCAATCCTGCATAGACAGCGACCAAGAAATATATATTTAGGCTACAGTATGTTAACTAATATATCCATCAAGCAGACACTTTTAACCAAAGCGAGGTACAGAGGGGGTATTCGAACCTGCGACCCCTTGATACAGACGTTCTCCCTCTGACCCTGCTTGTCCCAGGTGCCCCAACGCTGGTCCGGACTGTGCCCAGCGACGGCGGTCCGCCATGCGACCCCTCAGAGACGCCCAGCTGGGGGCGTTCACCTTCTTCGCCTCGGCCCTCCCCCACGATGTGTGTGGTAGCAACGGCCTGCCCCTCACCCCCAACTCCATCAAGATCCTGGGCCGCTTCCAGCTCCTGAAGACCCTCACACACCCGCGTCTCTGCCAGTACGTGGACATCACCCGGGGGAAGCACGGTACGGGCTCCGGAGCCTTCAGCCGCTCAGATTATCTTCTGGCGTCAGGATGCCTTGTGCTTGTGGAAAGGACAGTAGAGGATGGATAGAAGAATGAATGATGATAGAGGTGTGGATGATGGATGAGTGGATGAGTGGTGAGGGAGTCGGGCTAGTAATCTGAAGGTCGCCAGTTCGATTCCCCTGGCCGTGGCAAATGACGTTGTGTCCTTGGGCAAGGCACTTCACCCTACTTGCCTCGGGGGGGGGAATGTCCCTGTACTTACTGTAAGTCGCTCTGGATAAGAGCGTCTTCTAAATGACTAAATGTAAATGTCTCACTCTGAGTCAAGGAGCTGTCTATTTAAACTAAGTTACCACTTCTCAGCTAGCAGACACATTGAACACAAAGGTTCCGTGGAGTCGTAGTACAGTAGTAGGCTTCTTCATGCACTTCCGATGTTCTCAGCTCTGCAGCAGGATCATAAAGTGTAAAAGTCTGTAAAACAAGGTCATGGACATCTTTTTTTATGTAGTGTTGTTGTTTTTTTTTATGATGGTTATTTTTATTCTGTGGTGACTGGATTTTTGTCTGGTACATCGCAGAAGGTTCATGTTTGAGGCGTTTTGTTGTTATTTACCACCCATGTTGTAGTACGTTTGTTTGTATGTTTATGAGATGGCAAATCCCCTCTACAGACCCCTGCTGTTTGGCGGAAGGCTTTTGTTCTGAAGACATCATGACGTTTGAAGCTCAGAAATAGTCAAAGTATAGACCCTGGAGGCTGCAAACAGACTCTGTGTCTCATCTTCCATTTTACCGACGTCCAGAGATGTGGAAATCTTTGCTTTTTAACTGTTGCTCTATCTTCTTTAATGGCCAGATGTTTCCTGCGTTCCCACACAGAATGTCTCAGCAAGCGGTTGTTTTCATTACAACTTTGTTGACATGTTGTTGACCAGACAGGAAGGTTTGAGACAGCAGAGAACATATTTACAGCTTTGTAATTGCACACCGTAATGTGTAAGCAGACTACAAACTTGTACCCTGACCATATTAAGGTGCTCGTGACTATTTGTAGCCGAGGAAGAGTGTATAAACCAAACAAGAATGTAATAAGGCGTAGCCGTCCGTGCTTCAGTCACCAGGTTGAGAGAACATATCGCCTCAGATGCTATTCCCATCCTCCATCTTGTTTTTTTAACATTTTAAAATGTCACCGTCTCTTCTCCTCTCTGGTGCAGAGCGGCTGGTTGTGGTGGCGGAGCACTATGAAAGCAGCCTGAACGACTTCCAGAAGCAGGGGATGACAGTGAGGTGAGGACCCAGACAGCACAGGCTCCCTGGGGAAGACCTGGGCCCCGGCCGTCACACGCTACCTTGTATACAGAACAGCCAGGAGGGCTGAAGCTGCCACACTTTAACAGGCTGTGTAAAGGGGTGTGACTCTGATGTTCCACTCAGAGATGGTAAAAGTACACTCATCCTTCACTCAAGTAGAAGGCCAGATACTCGTGTTTAAAAAGATTCTGGTAAAAGTTGATGTACTGACTACACTTTTTCACTCAAGTTAAAGTAAAGAAGTGTGGGCTCTGACATATGCATACATTTTTTTCAACCTTTCAAAAAAATAAAAATGAAGTATTTGTACTTCGTTACTTCCCATCTCTGGTTCCAGAATACGTCAGATAACCGACTGGGGACAGGTTGATCAGTTGCACTGGAAAAACTGCACTGGGTGTTCTGAAACAAGCGTGTGTTTGATCCTTGCTTGATACATTAGGGGTTCATCACACTAGATGTGCCCTGTGTCTGTATGATACAAAACAAGAAAAAAAAAATATATATATATATAATGTGTCCAAACTTTTGACTGGTACTGTATATAAATCTATATATATATATACACCTCAACTAGTGTTTGTGTGTCCCAGCCCAGAGAGGGTTCTGCAGATAGCCTACGAGGTGCTGGAAGGGCTGGCCTTCATGAACAAGCACCGCATGGTCCACCGTGCTCTCAACTCACACAACGTCCTCCTGGACTGCAAGGTATTCTCCCTCCAGACACAGACACTGCTCTCACGACACAGCATCCTACACCACGACACAGACGCTCCTCTCACGACACAGCATCCTACATCACGACACAGCATCCTACACCACGACACAGCATCCTACACCACGACACAGCATCCTACATCACGACACAGCAGCCTACACCACGACACAGACGCTCCTCTCACGACACAGCATCCTACATCACGACACAGCAGCCTACACCACGACACAGCATCCTACACCACGACACAGCATCCTACATCACGACACAGCATCCTACACCACGACACAGCATCCTACATCACAACACAGACACTCCTCTCACGACACAGCCGCTCTTCCTCTCTTGTCCTCTCATCTTCTGTCGTCTCCCCTCCTTTCTCATCCTGTCGTCTCCAGGGCAACGTGAAGCTGGCCAAGTTTGGCCTGTATCACATGACTGATCGTGGGGCAGATGTGGACTTCCCTATTGGGTGAGGCCTTACACAGTGGGTATCTATAGAGTCAACACATACTATATTGTATTGACAGCTAATGTTCAACACATTGGACATTATACACTGAATACTATTGTGTGGATAAGAGGGCAATTTAACCTATTAAGTCTTTGAAACCTTAAATCTTAAGTTCTTATGTGCAAGACCCAGATACAGAACTGTAAAGAACCTGGGGGCTATCAGCTACATCTTTTACAATAAAAAAGTAATGAAATATGTGAGATAGACTTCTAATGGATCTTTCTTATAGAAACCAGGCTGTGGATATCAAAGCCATTTCCTTCCCTGTGTGGTTGAGAACAGAGATCTGTCTCTGTAACATCCTGCTGGAGATCCGGCCAGTGTGTCTGTCTGAGAGACAGATAGAGAACACACACACACACACACACTCTCACACACACACACACACACACACACACACTCACACACTCACACACACACACACACACACACACACACACTCTTCTGAACTCTGATATCTTAGTGTGTTTTCACGTCCATGAAAGAAGCCCTGGTTTAGTGATGTCATGAACGTGTCTGTGAAGGCTCCTTGATAAGTCACATGACCCCCCGGCACACAGACCAGAGAGAGAGAGATGAGGTTTCAAAGACTGCTGTGGACACTAATGATGGGGCCTGTTCAACGTCATAATAATCAGTAACAATAGTCAGTGATGGAGATGAAACAGTACGAAGAGGCCAGCTGGGTTAATGTGTGTGTGTACCTGTGTGTGTACCTGTGTGTGTGTGTGTACCTGTGTGTACCTGTGTGTGTACCTGTGTGTGTGTGTACCTGTGTGTGTGTGTGTGTGTGTGTGTGTGTGATCTCCGTGCCCCAGATATCCATCATACTTGGCTCCGGAGGTCATCGCCCAGTGCTCCGCCCACCTCAGCGACCCCTCCAGTGGCGACGCCCCCAAGCCCTCTGGACCCAAAACTGACATCTGGTCTCTGGGGGTGCTGCTCTTTGAGCTGTGTGCTGTACGACTCACTTCTTCATTCATTCATTCATTCATCTCCTCTCTCTCTCTCTCTCTCTCTCTCTCTCTCTCTCTCTCTCTCTCTGTCTCTCTTCCTCTTCCCTCTTTCTCTCTCTCTATATATCTCTTTCTCTCTCTATATATATATCTCTCTCTGTCTCTCTCCCTCCCTCTCTCTCCCTCTTCCCTCTTTCTCTCTCTCTATATATCTCTTTCTCTCTATATATATATATCTTTCTCTCTCTATATCTCTCTCTCTCTCAGCCATCTGTATCATTTGACAAGTTCTCTCATTGGTCTGCAGGGCAGGAGACTTCTACACAACATTGAGATCAGCGAAAGGTTGAAATTCATCATCACTCTGGGTAGGTCAGGACTCCCCCATCACAGTACCATCCGGAGGGTGAGGAATGTGTGCGAGACATTAACCATGGAAACCCCCTCTGTCTGAAACCCTCTCTGTCTCACCAGGCTGTATGGACGAGATAGTCACTGTGCTGGCTGAAGAACATGGCTGTCTTGATGCCATCAAGGTAGGAGAGGGAGGGGAGAGAAGGGATATAGGAGAGGACTAGTGGGGGAGGGGGGAGGAGAGGAGTAGGGGGGGAGGGGGGAGGAGAGGAGTAGTGGGAGAGGGGGAGGAGAGGAGTAGGGGGGGAGGGGGGGAGGAAGAGGAGTAGTGGGGGAGGGGGAGGAGAGGAGTAGTGGGGGAGGGGGGAGGAGAGGACTATGTGGGGGAGGAGAGGAGAAGGGCCTGTCTTAATAACAGTAGGATGAAGCCAGTGGACTGCATGGTAGTGTAACTAATGCATCTGCAGACATCACAGACCCTCCCAGAGAAGGTTCTGGACTTACTGAGGAAATGTCTGACCTTCCCTGCATCCCAAAGGTAAACACGCCATGACATCATATCCTGCTACCCATCACCTTTTCCTGTTAACTGGCCCTGCTTCTTTCAGACATTACTCTGTGTAGACTGTAGCTCATGGTGTTGTCTTATACTGTAGACAGTATATACACAGCTAAGGCAGTGGGATCTGTGGTTTAATCCTGTGTTTGGGATCCAGATGCTACATGAATCAAACCATATGACCATTGGAACACGTGTCTAATTCCAAACAGAAATATCCCCATAGTTGTAGCACATGTTTGCACATACAGTATAAATTCTATAGGATTTAAAATGAACAAACCACATCTAAGATGTGACAGTGGTTCCCTAAGTGGAGCTAACAGACTTATCCCCCTTCCCCCCACCCTTCTCCCTCACACCTCCTCCCCCTCTCCTTGCCTTCCACCTCTCCTCCCCCCCACACCTTCTCCCTCACCTCCCCCCCACCCCTTCTCCCTCACCTCCTCCCCCTCTCCTTGCCTTCCACCTCTCCCTACCCCCTCTCCCTATCCCCTTTCTTCCTCCCCCCCAGGCCGACCCCAGCAGAGCTGCTGTCTGACCCAGTGTTTGAGGGGGTGTCTGGTCTCTCTAGTCCCTTTCAGCCCTCCCCAGGCTGTTCTCCTCCTCGCTACGCTGCACCCTGCTGGAACTCCCAGACCAGCTCAGCAAGCTCTGCCCAGGTCCCCACACACACACACACATATCATATATATATATGTCAGATGGAGTCAGATGGCTGAACGGTGAGGGAGTCGGGCTAGTAATCTGAAGGTTGCCAGTTCGATTCCCAGCCGTGCAAATGATGTTGTGTCCTTGTGCAAGGCACTTCACCCTACTTGCCTCGGGGGAGCGTCTGCTAAATGACTAAAATGTAATGTGTGTGTGTACTGTGTGTGTGTGTAGAAGAGAGGAGGACTACCTGGCTGAGAGGGCATAGATGAGGTGTACCACCTGTGGTGTTCTGGCCCGGAGGAGACCTGGAGAAGGAGCTCACCAACAAGGAGATCATCCTGTCCAAGCCTTCAGTCTGCACCCTGCCCAAGTAACCTGCTCCTCCCTCCTCCTCCCTTCCCTCCTCCCCCCTCCTCCTCCTCCAGTCTGCACTCTGCCAAACTACTCAGCCTTCACTCTCTCGCTCTCCTTTTTAATGCCCCCCCCCCCAGGTTCCTGCTGGAGGACGGGGAGTCGTTTGGCCAGGGTAGGGACCGGAGCTTCCTATTGGACGACACCACCGTCACTCTGTCCCTCTGCCAGCTGCGAAACGTGCGTCCTTCCTGGAGACCCCGGCACAACACCCATATCTGATCAATATCCACACATCACCCATATCTGATCAATATCCTCACATCACCGATGTCTGATCGCTCAGGAAGACCTCTGCTCTTCCAAAGCAGCCAAACAATCTCCATCATTCCAGATGTCTGTTTGTCTGTTTCCAGAGGCTGAAGGACGTGGCAGGAGAGGCCTTTTACCCCATACTGGAGGAAGAGTAAGTAAAGACAAGTTCCTCAAGTGTGTCCTCTCCTTCTCCCATCTCCCCACCTCTTTTCTCCTCTCCCCCTTCCTGTCCTTCTGCCTCCTACTGTTCCTCAGTCTAGTTGCCTTCCCCTCCTCCAGACCCTCTCCCCTCTCCTCCAGACCCTCTCCTCCACGCCCTGTCCTCCAGACCCTCCTCTTTCCTCCAGACCCTCTCCTCTCTCCTCCACGCCCTCTCCTCCAGACCCTCCTCTTTCCTCCAGACCCTCTCCTCTCTCCTCCACGCCCTCTCCTCCAGACCCTCCTCTTTCCTCCAGACCCTCTCCTCTCTCCTCCAGACCCTCTCCTCCACATCCTCTCCTGTCTCCTCCAGACCCTGCAGCCTGCCCCAGTCCATCAGCAGCAGTGAGCTGCAGGCCTCGGCCGTGTCCCTGCCCCTCATCATCCGGGAGAGAGACACAGAGTACCAGCTCACACGCATCATCCTCTTCAACAGGCTGCTGCAGGTCACACATACACACATGCACAAAAAGGCCAAACCAAGGCCTCAGGGCCTTGGTTTGGCGTCAAGGTGTTAAGGAGGGAAGTCTGCATGTCTAGAGTATTGAAACAGGCCCTGGGTTTGCCTGCGTCCTCAGGCCTACCCTTACAAGAAGACCCAGGTGTGGAAGGAGGCACGGGTGGACATCCCCCCCCTGGTCAGGGGCTTGGCGTGGTCCGCTCTGCTGGGTGTGGAGGTAGGACTGGACCACTTCACTCAGGAAACAGGGGGGAGATTGTAGCTACATGTGTTTGACATGGACTGATTGATAGTTTCGTTGGTTCAGGGGGATATCCAGGCTAAATACGACAGCATAGACAAGGACACGCCCATACCGACTGATCGACAGGTATAGCGTTCTGTCATCGGGGCAGATAGTGCTCACCTTACACACCTGACAACACACACACACAATGTGTTCATCTCTTAAACCCTGTGTCTTTCTGTGTGTGTGTGTCCAGATTGAGGTAGACATCCCTCGATGTCACCAGTATGACGAGCTGCTCTCGTCACCCCAGGGTCACGTCAAGTTCCGCCGCGTGCTGAAGGCCTGGGTGGTGTCCCATCCCGAGCTGGTCTACTGGCAGGGTGAGGCCCCCGCACTCAAATCAAGTGCACCTCAAACGAGTCATAACATTAATCAAGTGCACTTTAAACATTAGACATTCCTAGACAGTTATTATGCAGGCTAATATATCATAAGGGCTTGATTTATTCCACGGCACAATGAAACGCGGTTGACATTCCAGCGGTGCCGAGCTGTAAATCAAACACACCTGGACCAGTGGGGTGCTGTACTGTGGTCAGTCGGCCACCAGATGGCGCTAAAGACACACCATTTCAGCCCTGACTGACATGTGGCTGTTGGGTTGTCAAGTGTGTCAAGTTATCAGGGGTAGACACAGGGGCATCGTTAGACCCTTTTTAACGGGGCACGTGCCCCAGTGTAAATCTGCTGTGCCCCAGTAAAATCTAGTTTGAGTTTAACAATCTATTTTATTAGTCAGTGCATTCATTTAGATTGATCATGACAGAAAAAATTGACGCAATATCCCAATCAACACTTGTAAAATCAAAGCACATGGCGATGCCCGCAGAATTCCATGTCAGCGTGCTCTTCTGAGGTTGCCAAACAGCCACTGCAGCACGCACACAGAAGTCCAGGTGTCGGACTCTGCACACAAGTCAGAATTTAGGTTGTTTCTAAATGATAGGCCTACCGATCCTCTTATTTTGACTAAAACATAAAAACAATATTACATGAAGCTCAAAGAACTGTATTTGCTCTCAAATGAATGCGAAAGAAATGTGCGCATTAACTATTGATGTCCCTGCCAAAGCTGATATCAAACTTGCGTCCCTGAACTGTTGTATAGTGGGGTTAAGCAAGAGGAGTTTCTATAGTCTAGTAGTGCTTTGTGTGCAGCAAGCTTGGAAGAAAAAAAAGGGATATGCCTAGGGCCCTGTGCCCGTGTAAAGCATTATATCTAACACGCCCCTGGGTAGTCGCTTCAACTTCTGGCTGATCTTGAAAAGGGCCTTAGCTGATCCCAGAACAGCACACACAAACACCTCTTCTATCGTTCCATGTTTTCATTCATAACGCTGTGTTCACACCGAACGCAAAGCGAATTATTTGCGCAAATGAAGGGAATTTTCGCTTTGCGTTCATTTGTGTTTATTTGCCCAAATCGCTAGGAGCCAACCGTTTTTTTTTCGTCGTCAAGTCCGAAATGACGACTATAAACGAATACGAAGTAGTGTCGTATAGCAGACGGTTCCTACAGACAGCTACAATACTCTTGCCCTCCATTTCTCCTAAAACACCAGTTACATCTCAATATTGACTCAAGGTTGTCTCAACTTTTGAGACAAAGTCACGCGCATGTTTCGCTTGAGTTAATCATTTGCATCGACTTCACATGTAATCTCGCCACGCGAAAAAAAAAAGTGCTTCGGGTTCGGTGTGAACAAAGCATTAGAATAGAACGGCTGTGTATAGTTTGATAACCTTGACAGAAAAGCAAAATCACAATTTCAAACTTATCAATTCACGTTTGACATATTTCCACAAGTGTTACATTTAACCAAATGCTCTTGCGTGTGACTGATACTGAGGATTCTGTGGAACAGGTTTGGACTCCCTCTGTGCTCCCTTCCTCTACCTGAACTTCAACAACGAAGGTGAGAGTTGCTCTGGGCTGCCCTCGGGTCTGTCAGCTAGCTGAGAACATTTCACTCTTACTTAGTCTTGAAGCATGTCACATTGGGTGCACGTATCTGTTCAGTGACTTGTGTATTCTGATGTGAAATATCAGGTGTTATTCCAAGCACAGAACTGATCATAATTAGTGACTTTTCTCCATCTCCCTCCTCCCCCTCTTTCCTCCTCCTCCTCTTCCTCCTCCTCATCTCCTCCCCCTCTTTCCTCTCCTCCTCATCTCCTCCTCTCCTTCCTCTTCCTCCTCTTCCTCTCCTCCTCCTCTCCCTCCTCTCCCTCCTTCTCTCCCTCCTCCTCATCTCCTCTTCCTCTCCTCCTCCTCTTCCTCCTCTTCCCCTCCTCCTCCTCTTCCCCTCCTCTCCCTCCTCCTCTCCTTCCTCTTCCTCCTCTCCCTCCTCCTCCTCCTCATCTCCTCCTCCTCTTCTCATCTCCTCCTCCTCTTCCTCCTCCTCCTCCTCTTCCTCCAGCTCTGGCGTATGCCTGCATGTCTGCCTTCATCCCCAAGTATCTCTACAACTTCTTCCTCAAGGACAACTCTCACGTCATCCAAGGTAAGCTTTCTCTCTCTCACACACACACCCCTCCATCATCACAGTCGTTCCAAGGCTGTCGTTTACATTAGAAACTTCCCCCCCCACGTCCGGTTTTCCTGGCAACCCGTCCTCGCCCTCCAACCGACGTTGAGCCACAAAATTCCGAGTTAAGACTAAAGTTAGCATCGGCGCCTGTAGCAGTACGCCTCCCCGTTCATTACATCGCTGCTTCCTGACGTTGTAGCCCGTAACCGTGGAAACTAATTAGAAGGGTCGGCGCGGCGACGGTCGGCAGGCAGAGGAGGGGAGTTTGGAGATGTGGGGTCGTACCAGGAAACGCCGGCGAGGGGCGGAGCCCGAGTGAGGGCTGTCACAGATGGCACCCCCGTTGTTAGACAGGCGTCATCGCCACGGCAGCAGAGTGAACGCCTGCAGAGTACCTCAGAGTTTCTGTCTTAAGAGTCTTGTTTTCTCTCTCTCACACACACACTCTCTTTCTCTCTCATTTACTTTACCTCTCTCTCTCCCGCTCCCTTCCTTCCTCCCCCCCCCCCCCCCCTCTGTTCTTCAGAGTACCTGACAGTGTTCTCCCAGATGATCGCGTTCCATGACCCAGAGCTGAGCAATCACCTCAACGACATCGGATTCATCCCAGATGTGAGTACAGGCAGCCTCACCCCCTCCTCCTCACCCTCTCCCCCTCCTCCTCTCCCCCCTCCTCCTCTCCCCCTCCTCCTCACCCTCTCCCCCTCCTCTTCTCCCCCTCCTTCTCTCTCACTCCCCCCATGTTATCTCTCCATCTCCCTCTTCCAACAAAGGTGTCCTGAAGCAAAAATATCTGAACAGTTGTGGAGGGCACCGTAAAGGAACATTAGACATCCCCCCTCCTCCTCCCCTCCTCCCCCTCTCCCCCTCCTCCCCCTCCTCCCCCTCCTCCCCTCCTCCCCCTCTCCCTGCGGGGCAGATCTGATGGAGGTGAGGCAGTGTGCTGAATGGCTCTGGCTCCTAGCCCAGTCCACAGATAAAGCAGGAAGAATCACATCGCCTCCTCGTTGTCATTGAGACACACACACACACACACACGCATGCGCGCACACCACAACACACACACACACGCATGCGCGCACCCACACAACACTCACACACATGCGTGCACACACACACACACACACACAGTAATGTTAGAGGGACTTTGTCCTTCCTGAGTTCCTGCAGGGCCAAGCCTTCCCCTCACCCCTCTGGTGATGATTTGAACACCTCGCTCTCCCTCTCCCTTTCTCTCCACCTCCTCTCTCTCGCTCCCCCTCCTCTCTCTCTCTCTCGCTCTCTCTCTCTGTCCCCACTCTCTTTCACTCCCTGAAGGATCTCTGTATTGCCAAATTTGTCACAATTCTCTTTCAATCTCGTTCTCTGTCTGACCCTGTTTTCCCTTCTCTCTCGCTCTCTTTCTCCTCCACCTCCTCGCTCTCGCCTCTCATCTCTCATCCATCTCTCTGTCTCTCTCCATCCATCGATGTCTCTCTATCCATCCATCTCTCTCCTTCCCTTGTTATCCGTCTCTCTCCTTGCCTCTTCATCAATCTCTCCCGTGGTCCAAGGTCCAAGGTGGTCAGGTTACGACCACCTTCCTGTTTAGCTCCTCCTCTCCCTCCTCCTCGATCAACGAATGACTGCACTTCCTGATTAGCACCTCTCCTAAACCTCCCGACAAACTTCGCATTCCTGTTTAGCACACCCTCCCACGAAACTTCGCTTCCTGGTTAGGCATCCCTCCCACAGACTGGCGCACCTTCCTGTTTGCATCCTCCCACCAGACTGCACTTCCTGTTTAGCACCCGCCCACAAATGCATCTTCCTGGTTTAGCACCTCCTCCCACAAAACTGCACTTCCTGTTTAGCAACCTCGCCACAGACTGCTACCGCTCCTGTTTCAGCCATCCTCCCACAGAGCTGCACTTCCTGTTTAGCACCCCGTCAACCAACAGACTGTACTTCCTGTTTAGGCACGCCTCGCCACAAACGGCACTTCCTGTTTAGCACCCTCCCACGAGCCTGCAACTTCCTGTTTAGCACCCTCCACAAACTGCTTCTCTTTCTTTGTGTGCAGAAAAAACGACCAATAGAAACCACTGAAATTATAAATCCTCTGTATGAAAGGACCGTGAAGCGCCCGGCAGCCCCCTTCAGATCAAGCCCCGTCTATTCTGAGGAAACAAAACAGCTGTTCTTTAGAAGCTTCGAGAGGACAATAGGGAGAATTAAGGCTTCAATCAGATATTGCGATGTAGCGCTGCTCCTGTGGGTGCTTCCTGTGCGTTGGTCTTCATCTCTTGAGTCTTCCAGGAGGAAGGAGAGGAGGGAAACGCCCCCTCCTCTCCTGGAAACAAGACGTCTCCTTGTTAGTTGGTGACACACAGCCGGTACCTAATACTGCAAGGTTTAAACAAGTAACTACAGCAACCAGTCAGTAGATCAGTATACAGGGTGCCAGGCCCCCCTGTGGCCCCCCTTAAATGTAGATTCTGAATCATTAAAACATGGTCTTTTTTGACTGTTAATGCCTGCAAGGCAGTGAAGAAAACTATGATAACAGTAATGTTAATCGTACTGGCCCCTCTAACAGTACACCTGGCTCCCAGCTTGCCCCCCCCCCGCCCCCCCAGTTTTGGCCCCCCTTGTTGAAGTGTCTAGAACCTCCACTGTTGCTCTTCCTGGTTGGAATGCCAGAGGTCATATACTGTCCTCTGATGTCACTAGGAAGGCCTGAGATTAAGGGTTCAACTCCTTTTAAAGACAGATTAGTGTTCTTTTCACAAGTCTGCATCAGAGAATAATATTTGGAGTGTGTTGGTTCACATGGCTTTGATGTTTGCTTCCAACATGTAGTCCCTTTTTACACACCGGGACTAATTCCCTTGTGAAGTTCAAGACTTGCCACAGTCCTTTTTTTCTGTGTGTTTCTCTCATCTTGTTTTAACAGTGTTTTGGAGAGGAAATCGTAGCACTATTCTGTATATAACAAGGACACTCCCAAGTTCAAATACAACCGGTGTACACCGCTTCGGATTGGAATGTCTGTGACAAAGTTGAACAAATATTTTTCCCGAAAACGGTTATGAAAACACAAAAAAGCTTTGAAAGGTTGAACAGTTATGCAAAAAAAGTTATGAAATGTTTTAAAAAATATTTTCGGAAAGGTTTAAATTTGGCTGGGGGGCGGGCGGAGGGAAGAATAATTGAAAGTTTGAAAGAATGTGTTACAAAATCATTGAGTGCTCTCATTCCAGTTACCAACGTGACACTAATCAAGGTAGTAGTAATGGCTACTTTTACTTAACTATGTGTCATAGCCCACGCTTTTTTACTTAAACTTTAGTGAGAAAGAGGTAAGTCAGTACTGAGACTGAGACTCAGCTGTCCTCCTTCCTGTCTCTCTCCCTCGCTCATTACGCGTACGGAAGGGGTGGTGTGTGTGTGTGCGCGTGTGTGTGGTGTTGAGGGCCGATGTGAATCTTGCGAGACCAGGTACATAGAAAACCTTTCAGGCCCCAGGGGAGATTGCTTCCAATTAACCAGACAGAATCAACTCCAATATCCTCCATCCATCCTCACTCCCCTTCCTCTCTCCTCTTTTCTCCTCTCCTCTCTCGCCTCTCCTTCCGCCTCTCTCTCCTCTCCCTTCCTCTCTCTCTCCTCTCCTCTCTACTCCTCTCCCTCCCTCCTCTCTCTCCTCTCCCTTCCTCCTCTCCCTCCTCTCTCTCCTCTCCCTCCTCTCTCTCCTCTCCTCTCCCTTCCTCATCTCTCTCCTCTCCTCTCCCGCTCCATCTTCTCGCTCTCTTCCTCTCCTCCCTCTCCTCCCTCCTCTCTGTGAAAATGAACTGTCCTCAGGAGACACGAGACTCGGAACATCAGCGGATTCTGTTTGAAACAGGTGGCTGTGTGTGTGTGTGTGGTGTGTGTGTGACTGGATTATGAGATTTTCATATGTTGCTGTCTCCCCCACAACTGAATTCTCCATCTCTACCTCCTCTCCCCCTCATCTCTTCGCTTTCCCTCTCCCTCCTCTCCGCTCCTCTCTTCTCTTTCCCTCTCTCCTCCTCTCCCTCCTCTCTTCTCTTTCCCCTCTCCCTCCTTCTCCCTCCTCTCTTCTCTTTCCCTCTTCTCCCTCCGCATCCCTCTCTCTTCTCTTCCATCTCGCACCCCTCTCCACCTCTCTCCGTCTCTCCCCCTCTCTCCTCCTCTCTACATTCTTTCCATCTCTATGTCCCTCCTCTCCATTTCTCTCTCCCTCTCTGTTACCTGGAGGCAATGCAAACTTGCCGACATCAAAGGTTGTTGCCACTGACAATCAAATTACTATTTTGCACCCCAAACATGATTTGAAATGTTGTTGTATCAACGTTTATGAATAGTTTTGAACTAGTCTATTTCAGTAAGCACATCAGTTCCCTGGCATTAATCAGTATGTTTTAAGAGGGTGATAATTACATCTGACACTCCTGAACTTTTGTTTTCTTTTGGCCCTCACAGCTTTACGCCATTCCCTGGTTCCTCACCATGTTTCACCCGTAAGTGCACACACACACACACACGCAGCCCACACACCACACACACACACACACGCAGCCAACACACACACACGCAAGCCCACAACACACACACATGCGTGGCACACACACACATGCAGCACACACACACACACATGCAGCACACACACACACACACACATGCAGCGCACACACACACACACACACACATGCAGCGCACCCACACACACATGCAGCACACACACACACACATCAGCGCACACTATAAACATGTCTATATTCTCCAGCAAGCTATCCGAAGGTTGTTTGTGCGAGGTGGCAGGTGGGTGAAGGGGAGTAATTGAGAAGCCTTTTGGTCTCAAGCTAAGTTTGTCGTTTTAGAATCTCCTTCTCCAACCAGGTAGCTGTGAAAAGGTCAGCCGCTCCGCTCTGGATCTGAGCTGTGTGGCTTTACACTGGCCTTTCCCAGACCGCTAATGAGACCTCTGTCCTTCCCTGCTGGGACTCTGAGAGGGAAGTCTAACGGGATAGACTTGCTATCGAACTGGTATCATTCCAGAGTTTGTGCAATGCTTGTGTAACAAGCTAAGCTAGCCATGGGCTTGGTGGTGTAGCAGGGCTAGGCTAGCCATGGGCCTGGGTGGTGTAGCAGGCTAGGCTAGCCATGGTCTGGGTTGGGTGTTGTAGCAGGCTAGGCTAGCCATGGGCTGGGTGTTGTAGCAGGCTAGGCTAGCCATGGGCTGGGTGGTGTAGCAGGCTAGGCCTGCTACACCACCCACCCACCTTCTATATGCACAACACATTTCTATGTCTCTTTGGTTTAAAGCATCTGCTAAATAAATATAAATATCTTAGTTGTCTCACCTGGGGAAGGGGCAACTTTTGGTATGGTAAAGAAGCTTTAAAGCCTCTTAAATCTTCAGTTAAAGACTTGAAATCTCTTGGTGATAGGGCAAGGGGCCTTTAAAAATCAGTTGCTTTTATTTGGCTTTGCTGAATTGATCACAAAATGATATGCATAGATTTTTATATTAGGACTAATAATGGGGCTTTTAAATTAATGTGATTTAACATTCCATTTAATGCCCTATTTATAATTCATTAGGCATTGCTAATTGACAAATAGTTCTATATATCTCCTTGCATGCGCACACACACACCCATACACACACTGAAGATCTCACACATGCAAACCCTCAATAATACGTACACACACACATTGTGGTTCCCATATACACACACACACAATCTACATGCCCCCCTACGCTCCCACCCCCCCCCCCCCCCCCCACCCCCTGGGGCTGAGAGTGCGGTGACCCCAGCATGCCCTCCCTCCCCCTCCCTCCACCCTCCCTCCCTCCCCCACCCTCCCCCGCCCCCCCGGTCAGTGTGTGAGTAATGTTCTCTCTGGTGGACGGGCCCCCAGAATGCTAATGCTGTGAAGTGGCCTTATAATACACACACATACAACACACATACATACACATACACACACATACATACGCACACACACACATTTATACGCGCACACATTAGCCATACTCACACATACACACACTCATGCACACCACTACACAAACACACATACTTAAAAACACTTGCACGCACACAGACATTAACATAGTCTCACACACACACACACACACTCTCATCCATGTCACTCATGCAACCATAGTCTGCTCATCCGACTGCTAATGTTCTCCCGGAGTCTCCCAGGCTCCCTACCCTTACACACACACTCACACACACTCACACACCACACACACACACACATACATACACAGCACCTGCTTAGAACACATCTGAAGAAGCTGTTATATACCTTTAACAAGGAGGCTAGTGTAATACTGTCTCTATAGTGTCAGCAGGGAGAGAACTGAGGGCAGCCTAGCTGCCCCTAGCTTATCTATCCAGCCAGGCTGTGTAGGGGGCAGCTAGGACTATCTAGGGGGGCAGCTAGGTGGTATTTGGGCTATCTAAGAGGCAGTTAGGCTAACTAGGAGGCAGTTAGGCTATCTAGGGGGGCAGTTAGTGGCAACTAGGGTATCTAGGGTGCACTTATGCTTACAAGGGTACCCCGCAGTAACCAATGTCTGTTTATCTCCCCCCCCCCCCCCCCCCCCACAGACGTGTTTCCTCTGCACAAGATCTTCCACCTGTGGGACAGACGCTGTTGCTGGGCAACGCGCCTTCCCCTTCTGCATCGGCGTGGCGATACTGCTGCAGCTCAGGGAACGGCTGCTGGCCAACGGCTTCAACGAGTGCATCCTGCTGTTCTCTGACCTGCCTGGTGAGGAGGGGGGGGGAGGGGGGGGGCCGGGGGGGGGGGGGGGGGGGGGGGGGGAGTAGAGGAAGACTGGGGGAGGGGGGGGTGGAGGAGAGATAAGACTGGGGGGATAGAGCAGAGCAGAGGAAATCATTGGGTTTAGAGGAGAGTAAGTAAACATGAGTAGAAAACAGTGTGTTGTGCAGGTGAGCCCACAGTCTTGCTCTGCTAAAACACTACAGCTATCCAGTTGGAGAGATCATTGAATAGGAGGCAATTCTCATTTAAATGGGATCGACTTGGCACCAGATACCCACACGGCTGCAATCCTCATAATGCAGCCGGGCCCTAGTCAAACACTTATCTGCAAAGAAAGCATTTGTGAAGAACCTTGTTGAAGGAAGTTGTAGTAGTATTGCTCGTACCTCACAGCAGACAGGATATGGAAGTACTGCTTGGAGAGATAAGGATATCTACCAGACCTTATCTCTTATCAGTGTCCTGAAAATGGCCATAACCCTGTCCTGTCTCACTGATAGGAGTCACTCTCAACACCTCTCCCATAACTGCATCTCTCACGCTCTCCCTCTCTCTCTCTCTCTCCTCTCTCTCTGTCTCTCTCTCACTCTCTCCGTCTGTCTCTCTCTCATCCTCTCTCTCTCTCTCTCTCTCTTCTCTCTCTCTCACGCTTCTCTCTCCTCTCTCTCTCCTCTCTCTCTCTCTCTCTCATCTGTCTCTCTCTCCTCTCTCTCTGTCCTCTCCTCTCCCTCTCTCTCCCTCTCTCTCACGCTCTCTCTCTCTCCCTCTCTGTCTCTCTCACTTCTCTCTCTCTCCCTCTCTCTCACGCTCTTCTACCCCCCCCCCCCCTTTGGAGTTGTTTTCTTTGGTTGTGTTTCTAAGAGAGAGGGAGGGAGGGGTAGAGCTAGAGATCCTTCTTCATGTCCTCCATCCTGCCTCCACCCTCAGTACCCCTGCTCCATCCTGCCTCCACCCTCAGTACCATTACCTGCCTCCATCCTGCATCCACCATCTAGTACCCTGCCTCCATCCTGCCTCCACCCTCAGTACCCTGCCTCCATCCTGCCTCCACACTCAGTACCCTGCCTCCATCCTGCCTCCACCCTCAGTACCCTGCCTCCACCCTCAGTACCCTGCCTCCACCCTCAGTACCCTGCCTCCATCCTGTGCCTCCATCCTCAGTACCCCCTGCCTCCATCCTGCCTCCCACACTCAGTACCCTGCCTCTGTCTTTTCTCACCTGAGGCAGTCTGTGAAGGCTGGGATGTCAGCCAGTCAGTTAGCTGGTTAGCCATCCATTCAGTCAGCCATCACACACAAAACACACACACACACACACTAGCTCTAACTGAGACAGTATCCCAGCCAATCTACTTATCACTCTCTTCCAAATCACAGGGCGATCTTCCCTCACACCCTCCCTTCTTTGACCTTCCCTCCTAATTAATTCCTTATTTCCGCCCTCATTTTCCCTCCCTCCATCCCTCCCTCCATCCCTCCCTCCCTCCATCCCTCCCTCAGTTCTCCCTTGGTTCTCCTGCTGTGGTGATTCATGCTATTCGGATCTGGGATGCTAAACTTCTATTCGGATGAAGTCAGGCTCTTACTGTTCCTGCCCCCCGGGGTTCCAGAGAGCTTTAAGCTCGGCGCTTATGTGTTGGTTCAGAGCTTTAGTGCAGCTTTAAGGTGTGTGTGTCCTCTAACGACCAATCCCGTCTTCGTCTGCAAAAGTGCTTGCCTCAGCAAAGTGTCAGTGACACAAAATCCGAGGGGCAGCATCTATAATGTATGCCCACAATGCATTGCGTATCGCCACGGGGATACAGCTCATCAGTTTCTGTTAAGAATGCAGTCACCCCCCCCCCCCCCCCACCTCCTTTTCCAGGCTGAGAGGAGGAGAAAGGCATTCAACTTGAGCAGGTTGTGGAGAAGAGGAGTTGATGAGCTGGGGAGGGAGGGAGGGGGGGGCAGGGCTGGGGAGGGAGGGAGGGGGTCTGGGGAGGGAGGGAGGGGGTGGGCAGGGCTGGGGAGGGGAGGGAGGGCTGGGCTGGGGAGGGAGGGAGGGAGGGGGGGAGGGGGGGGCAGGGCTGGGGAGGGCTGGGGAGGGAGAGGGGGGCCAGCTGGGCAGCAGTTCAGTCACTTTCTCACTTAAATGTTGGCAAACTCAATAAGGGTCGGGGGGGAGATAGAAATGAGGAGAGAATTGGAGAGCTCTCCTTATAAAGGTAAAATATTTGTGCCTGCAACTGCTGACTCTGGCTAGGGAGAGACGGGGATAGAAGAGATGGAGAAGGAGAGAGAGAAGGAGAGGGAGGGAGGGCAGGAAGGAGAGAGGGGGATAAGAAAAGAGAGAGGGGCGGAGAGAGGAGGGAGAAAAGGATAGAGGGAGAGAAGAGAAGAGAAGAGGGTAGAGGGGAAGAGAGAATCCAGTGGATAGAGGGAGAGGAGAGGAGACTGCAGTCGTTCCTGGGTGGGAATAACAGTAAGAGTAGTTGTCACGTCAGGTAGAAGAGGTGCTTGTTGTGAACATGAGGAGTCATTAAGACAAATCACAGCCCACAGGTCGCATTCAGGTACTTGATGAGTGCTGGGAGACCCAGAAAGACAGACCAGACACCAGAGCTCCCTCAGCGTGTTACAACTCACGAGTCACTCAGCCCGAAGAGAGGAGAGGGAGAGAAGAGAGATAGAGAGAGAGAGAGGGGAGTGAGGGGGAGAAGGAGGAGGGAGGGGATAGAGAGGGGAGTAGGGAGGGAGAGGATGAGGGGGAGAGAGGGAGGGAGAGGTGAGGGGGAGGGAGAGGGAGGGAGGGTGAGGGGGAAGAGAGGGAGGGTGAGAGTGGAGGATTGTTGGTGGGATGAGCTGGATGTCACTAAGACGTGATTTGAGATATAACCCTAGACTGGCCCCAGTCCTAACCCCAGCCAGTCCTAACCCAGCCCCACGTCCTAACCCCAGCCCCAGTCCTAACCCCAGCCCCAGTCCTAACCCCAGCCCCAGTCCTAACCCCAGCCCCAGTCCTAACCCAGCCCCAGTCCTAACCCAGTCCTACCCCAGCCCAGTCCCTATTGCCGTAGCACAGTGAAAGCAGTTGATTAGACACATTTCTAGTGGTTTTAGTTATCTGTCCGGGATGAACACAAAGGCAGAGAGAGAGAGAGTGGAGGCAGAGAGAGAGAGAGTGGAGGCAGAGTGGAGGCAGAGTGGAGGCAGAGGTGGCGGCGAGAGTGGGGCAAGTGCAGGCAGATGAAGAGGCGAGAGGCGTGACTGAAGAGAAGCAGTGAAGAGAGTGTGAACAGATGGGCACAGAGCGGTAGTAATTTCCCCCTCCCCCTATATGTGTTGAATCCCGTGCGTTATATCCAGTCCAGTCTCCTTCCTGTCGATCCTCTAACCAGGCCAGTGAGAACGTGGCGTGCACGGTGAGGAGGGGGGGAGGTGGAGGAAGGGGAGGAGAGAAGGGGGAGGGAAGGGAAGGAGGGAGGAGAGGAGGGATGGGGGGGGGGATGGAGGTGAGGAGGGGGAGGGGGAGGGAGATGAGGGAGGGCATGGGGGGGGGGGGGGGGAAAGACGGGGGGGGGAGAGGAGGGGGGATGGGAGGGAGGGGGGTAGGGAGGGTAGAGAGGGGGAGGGGAGGGCAGGGAGGGAAGAGGAGGAGGGATGAGGAAAGGTAGGGGAGGGGAGGGAGGGCGGGGAGGCCAAGACACACACACACTCACACACCACAATCACACACACACACTCTAAAACTTTGCAGCTCAGATCCCCGACCAAGGAGACTCTCTCTCGAAAGCAGAACACAGAACGATGTACAGAACAACCTCAGACAGTCGCTCACACACACACACACACACACACACACACACACACACACACACACACACACAGAGAGAGAGCAAAAGTGTGGAGAAATCAACATGAAGCCGTGAAAGCCGTTAGACGCTCTTGACTGTTAATGAGGTATTTGCTGTGAGTTCCTAACGATGACAGATTCCTTCAATATCTCCCCCCCCGCCCTCCTCCCCCATCCTCCTCCTCCTGCAGTTCACTTTTCATACACAGTCACGTTTCAAACTGACTTGAACTCTGTTTCCAGGCAGGTTATTGTGTTCTCCTCTCCTCCCCTCCCTCCCTCCCCTCCCTCCCTTCCTCCCCTCCCTCCCTCCCTCCCTCCCACCCTCCCTCCCCCTTGCCACCCCCCCCCCCCCCCCTCCCCCCCTCCCCCTCCGCCTTCCATCCGCTCCCTCACTCCCATCCTCCCTCCTCCCTCCCTCCCTCCCTCCCTACCCTCCTCCCTCCTCCCTCCCTCCCTCCCTCCTCCCTCCCTCCCTCCCTCCTCCCTCCCCCGAGATAGACATCCAGCTCTGTGTGAGGGAGTCCATCAGCCTGTTCTGCTGGACGCCCCGGAGCGCCACCTACCGACGCCACGCCCAGCCCCCCCGCAGTGCCCCCCGTGGTGCCCCAGCCCCCGACCCCCCCCGGCCAGCTGCCCGCCTGCTTCTCCTCGGACTACCAGACACGCCCACCACCGACCTGGTTGAGGACACACACACACACTAATAAGCCCACTGTACAGGATGTAGGTCAGTGTGTGTGTGTGTGAGAGAGGCCCTTAAAAAATGATTGAACCAGAGACATCTGTGGAGGTATGTGCCACCCTGTGGAAGCAGACTGCTGTGAAATCCTACAAGCCTCCAACCCTTAAACATGGTATGGTAGAGCAACATACCTGACACACTGGACATCTCTCTCTCTCTCTCTCTCTCTCTCTTTCTCTCTCTCCCTCTATCTCTCTCTCTCTCTCCCTCTCTTTCTCTCTCTCTCTCTCTCCCCTATATCTCCTCTCATCTCTCTCTCTCTCGCTCTCTCTCTCTCTACCTCTATCTCTCTCTCTCTCCCGCTCTCTTTCTCTCTCTCTCTCTCTCTCCTCTATCTCTTCTCTCTCTCTCATCTCTATACTCTCTCTCTCTCTTCTCTCCTCTTATCTCTCTCTCTCTCCCAGCTCTCTTCTCTCTCTCTCTCTCCCGCTCTCTCTCTCTCTCTCTTTGTCTCTCTCTCTCTCCTTTTACTCTCTTTCTCCTGCTTCCTCTCACCTCTCTTTCTGTCGCTTGCCCTCACGCACAACGCTCTCTTTTTATGTTCTCCACTCATCATATCCAACATGGCCGCCACTCTGGGCCAGACGGGGTTGTGCCACTGTCTCCCTGGCCGTCCCTGTCGCGCCGGGCAGACTGTCAGCTTGAACAGTCCTGATTTATGATTGGCCGGAGGTATAAATTCCCCAAGGGCTGGAATTTGAGACGAGTGGCTGGTTAGCAAGGAGACAGTTACCCTCTCGCACGCACACACACACACACACGCAATAATACAGACACATACACGGTATTACAGACACCACACACACAGTAGTTGAACTGGTGGTTCACAGGGGCGTCTCCACTTGGAAGCTCATATAACATGTCTCTTGGCGCCCTCCTCACACACACACACACACACACACACTCACACACACACACATACACACACACACACTCACACACACACACATACACACACACACACACACTCTGCACACACACACACACGCACACACACACACACACACACTCACACACACACGTCACACACACACACAAACACACACTCACACACACACTCACACATACACACACACCACACTCACACACACACACACTACATGCACACACACTCACACACATACACTCACACATACACACACACACACACACACACACCACATACACACACATACGCACACACACACACACACACACACACATACACACACACACGCACACACACACACACACACACCACACACTCAACACACACTACATGCACACACTGACAGATGATTGAAGCTGTTGACCAGTTGGAACATTCTCACACGCACACTTAGGAGTAGCACAAGTAAGCATGCACAGCTGCCAGTAGTGGATCTTTCTTCACTGGTCTAAACAGGATAGAATGGATCCATTCATTCCAGCCTGTTTTTTAGCGAGCTCACTCTAACACAGCAGGTGTTGGTCTCTAAAGCAGAAGGCTAGGCGGTCCACTTACAGTTTACTCGCTAATTTCTAAAACTGTTGTGAGAGTGCGGTGTGTGTGTTTGTGAGAGTGCGTGTGTGTGTGTTTGTGGAGAGTGCGTGTGTGTGTTTGTGAGAGTGCGTGTGTGTGTTTGTGAGAGTGCGTGTGTGTGTGTTTGTGAGAGTGCGTGTGTTTGTGAGAGTGTGTGTGTGTGTTTGTCTCTGTTTTCGTCCGTCTGGCTGTTTGCCTTTCACACTTGGGCGCGTCCACTTGCTTGTTTCAGATTTGTCACACACACACACACACACACACACACACATCACACACACACACACACACACTCACACACACTCACACACACCTGCCAGCCCTCTGTGTTCTGGGAGCCCAGTGATTGGTGTAATCTTTTCTTAACCAGCCTCCCTAGTGGAGGAGCCTGATTCACATGGTAACACTGATCAGAATTCACATCCATCTCTGGGCCTCACACACACACACACACACACATAGAGACACACACCACAGAGACACATGGACACACACACACACAGATACACAGCGGTGGAACAAGGTCATTGTCAATACAGGCTGCTGGCAGGTTACACTGAGACACATTCACATGAAATCACACTGATGGAACATAATGACCAATCTTCAGAGCAAGTGAGAATATTGACCTTGAATCTGTTTCATTACAGTTCTATCGTGGTGATGGTTACGACCATACACACACACACACTTACAGACCTAGGTTACACAATCCTAGCCGTGTTCAAGTGAGAGGTCTCCCAGTGCATCATGGGTAATACAGTTGACCGGTCAGACGGTGTTATGAGCGTTCCAGTTCTCCCCGAGCGTGAGATCAGATCTGTTCTCGGCCCGAACCTCCAGTCGAGTCATTTTCCCACCGACTGTAAACCCGTGTCAGAACTTTCCGGAAGTCTTCCCCAGGCTAGCCATCAGTCTGGCTGGCATTTTCTACATCAATATTCACCAGATCATTAAGTACGCTGCTGTTGTTAGTCTTCTTCAATACCCTGGGAGGAGTTTGATGATGCTCCGAGCTGCTCTGTGTTCATGACTACTGGAGGGAGGGAAAAAGCATGTTTCTCTCAGGAACTAAGTTCTGGTGTGTGGGTGTGGAGATGTGTTGTGTGTGTGGAGGTGTGGGTGTGTTGGTTGTGGAGGTGGGTGTGTGTTGGGTGTGGAGGTGTGTGTGTGTGGAGGTGTGTTGGTTGTGGCCGTGTGTGTGTGTGTGTGTGTGTGTGTGTGTGTGTGTGTGTGTGTGTGTGTGTGTGGAGGTGTGGTATTTAGACCTCAGAGAGCTGAAGGTCAAGTCTGTCTGAGAAAAGATTGAAAAAAAGAGGGGAAGAGGATAGAATGGATAAGGATGAAGGATCGGCCTCCTCTCTCTCTCTCTCTCTCTCTCTCTCTCTCTCTCTCTCCCCCTGCTCTCTCTCTCTCTCTCTCCCCCTGCTCTCTCTCTCCCCCTGCTCTCTCTCTCTCTCTCCCCCTGCTCTCTCTCTCTCTCTCCCCTGCTCTCTCTCTCTCTCTCTCCCCCTGCTCTCTCTCTCTCTCCCCCTGCTCTCTCTCTCTCTCCCCCTGCTCTCTCTCTCTCTCCCCCTGCTCTCTCTCTCTCTCCCCCTGCTCTCTCTCTCTCTCTCTCTCTCCCCCTGCTCTCTCTCTCTCTCTCTCCCCCTGCTCTCTCTCTCTCTCTCTCCCCCTGCTCTCTCTCTCTCTCCCCCTGCTCTCTCTCTCTCTCCCCCTGCTCTCTCTCTCTCTCCCCCTGCTCTCTCTCTCTCCTCTCTCTCTCTCCCCTGCTCTCTCTCTCTCTCTCTCTCTCCCCCTGCTCTCTCTCTCTCTCCCCCTGCTCTCTCTCTCTCTCCCCCTGCTCTCTCTCTCCCTCCCCCTGCTCTCTCTCTCCCTCCCCCTGCTCTCTCTCTCTCTCTCTCTCTCTCTCTCTCTCTCTCTCTCTCTCTCTCTCTCTCCCCCTGCTCTCTCTCTCTCTCTCCCCCTGCTCTCTCTCTCTCTCCCCCTGCTCTCTCTCTCTCTCTCTCTCTCTCTCTCTCTCCCCCTGCTCTCTCTCTCTCTCTCCCCCTGCTCTCTCTCTCCCCCTGCTCTCTCTCTCTCTCTCTCCCCCTGCTCTCTCTCTCCCTCCCCCTGCTCTCTCTCTCTCTCTCTCTCTCTCTCCCCCTGCTCTCTCTCTCCTCCACCAGCGCTTGTCTTCATGTCCAGTGCTTCCCAACGATGCCTGACAGCTCTGTGGAATTAGTGATGTGACTGCTTGATCTATACGGCAATATCTGTCATCCTCTTCCCTCACTTTCTCTCCTTCACTCTCTCTTTCCTTCTGTCTTTTTCTCTCCCTCATTCATATTCCCTCTCTCATTCGCCCTCTACTACTTAGATGTATTTAATTGTTATTTATTGAATCATAATTGAATTTCGGATGTTTGAAAGGTCTGCTTAATTAACGTGACCATCAGAGCATGTCGCTGTTGCATTGTGGGTATTGCAGTCTTCCAGTGTTCCCGAATGTAGTCTGGTGCGCTCCACACTCCACCCTTGAATCCTCTCCTCCTAAACCCCACAATCCCCTGCTGTGCCAGGGGAAGTGGAGAAGAAGAAGCCTGTTAGACAGGAAGTGGTGGGTCTTGGCACATTCAGAGCCTTTTTGTTTCAGGGTTGAGAGCACACTGGCAGTGTAGCACTGGGCCTTCAGTAGGAGCAGTTTGCAGGAAGCTGCTGGGTAATCAGGTTTGAAGGGTGGTGTTAAGGTGCTGCTGGGTAATCAGGTTTGAAGGGTGGTGTTAAGGTGCTGCTGGGTAATCAGGTTTGAAGGGTGGTGTTAAGGTGCTGCTGGGTAATCAGGTTTGAAGGGTGGTGTTAAGGTGCTGCTGGGTAATCAGGTTTGAAGGGAGCCTCCTGTAGAAGAAAGCTACAGTGTTTGTTTAGAAGCCGCTGGGTGTCGTGTGTGTGTGTGCGTGTGACACAACGTCAACAGGATGTAATAATCTATCCGTTCTGCTCTGCTCTCTTCCCTCCCCTTATCACCCCATCCCTCCTCTCCCCATCCCTCCTCTCCTCTCCCCATCCCTCCTCTCCTCTCCCCCCTCCTCTCCCCATCCCTCCTCTCCCCATCCCTCCCCATCCCTCCTCTCCCCATCCCTCCCCATCCCTCCTCTCCCCTCCCCATCCCTCCCCATCCCTCCTCTCCCCTCCCCATCCCTCCTCTCCTCTCCCCATCCCTCCCCATCCCTCCTCTCCTCTCCCCATCCCTCCCCATCCCTCCTCTCCCCATCCCTCCCCATCCCTCCTCTCCTCTCCCCATCCCTCCCCATCCCTCCCCATCCCTCCTCTCCTCTCCCCATCCCTCCTCTCCCCATCCCTCCCCATCCCTCCTCTCCCCATCCCTCCTCTCCCCTCCCCATCCCTCCTCTCCCCAGTCCCGGGAGCCCCTGGAGCTGGCAGACCTGAAGGCAGAGCTCTCTCCTCGTGTCTCTGCGGAGGACCTGATCTCCCTGTGTGAGCTGGCGCTGGGCGGAGCCTCCAGGAAGAGCCGCACCAGCAAGCCCAAGATCCTCGCCGTCGACATCCGCAGCACCGACGAGTATCCTTGACAAGGCCACCTCCGATCGATCGATCGATTCCGTATTTATAGAGCACTGTTCAAAACAACTACCGTTAACTGTACATTTAAAACATGAATTCCCATCAGATACAATCAGACAGTCACAGATGAATCCAAAGCAGAGCACGTCCAGTCAAGCATCACATCACAAATTGTAACTTGGATCAAATATAAATATTTTTTAGCTTAGATTTCAAAACAGGTAGTCTGAGGGCAGTTCTAATTTGAATCGGCAGTTTGTTCCAAAGTTCAGGAGCGGCAATGGCGAAGGCCTGATCACCCCTCGACCTTCACCTAGACTCTGGAACATCTAAAAGGCTTTGATCTACAGTCACATCCCTACCATGTCGACTCCTCTTGATGATGTCAGCCAGACTCCTCTTGATGATGTCAGCTGGACTCCTCTTGATGATGTCAGCCGGACTCCTCTTGATGATGTCAGCCAGACTCCTCTTGATGATGTCAGCTGGACTCCTCTTGATGATGTCAGCTGGACTCCTCTTGATGATGTCAGCCAGACTCCTCTTGATGATGTCAGCTGGACTCCTCTTGATGATGTCAGCTGGACTCCTCTTGATGATGTCAGCCGGACTCCTCTTGATGATGTCAGCCGGACTCCTCTTGATGATGTCAGCCAGACTCCTCTTGATGATGTCAGCTGGACTCCTCTTGATGATGTCAGCCGGACTCCTCTTGATGATGTCAGCTGGACTCCTCTTGATGATGTCAGCCAGACTCCTCTTGATGATGTCAGCTGGACTCCTCTTGATGATGTCAGCCAGACTCCTCTTGATGATGTCAGCTGGACTCCTCTTGATGATGTCAGCCGGACTCCTCTTGATGATGTCAGCCGGACTCCTCTTGATGATGTCAGCCGGACTCCTCTTGATGATGTCAGCCGGACTCCTCTTGATGATGTCAGCCGGACTCCTCTTGATGATGTCAGCCGGACTCCTCTTGATGATGTCAGCCAGACTCCTCTTGATGATGTCAGACGGACTCCTCTTGATGATGTCAGCCAGACTCCTCTTGATGATGTCAGCTGGACTCCTCTTGATGATGTCAGCCAGACTCCTCTTGATGATGTCAGCTGGACTCCTCTTGATGATGTCAGCCAGACTCCGCCTCTGTGTATCCCAGAGCAAAAATCACATTATAGTTGGAAGTACACTTAAGAACAAACATCCATAATGTTAATAAGTATGTCACTATACAAAATATTCATAAAATGGAAATGTATGAATCGCTTATTTAATACTTTTAAATGATATTCAAGTCTGCTCTAGGGCAGTAACGGTATTGCTTTTTTGAAGCCTGTATTTCATTACAGTGCAGCTAGCGAGTCCAACCTAGAGAGTAGAGCAGTGTTGTTCAAGAAAAATGATTTTTTCTTTGGCCGCGGCGATTAAGTGTGTCTTTCTAAAGGTTTTATTTATTTCAAGAGGCGACAAAGTCAGCACAAAGGACAGAAACAGCTATTAGATGTAACCAGATGCTAGCTTTTCAGATGAGACGACTGTCCTGGTGATTCCTGAGATGTTTAAATCCCGGTGGTTCAGCGTCTAGATGCACTGCAGCGGGGGGAGATCTCACTGGGCCGGCACGGGGGGGGGGGGGGGGAATCTCACTGGGCCGGCACGGCGGGGGGGAGATCTCGGAGTGTGTGTGTGGAGTGTGTGTGGTGTGGTGTGTGGTGTGTGTGTGGTGTGTGTGTGGTGTGTGTGTGTGGTGTGTGTGGTGTGTGAGTGTGTGTGTGTGTGTGAGTGGTGTGTGTGTGGTGTGTGTGGTGTGAGTGTGAGTGTGTGTGTGGTGTGTGTGTGGTGTGTGTGGTGTGTGTGTGAGTGTGTGTGTGTGGTGTGTGTGGACGGTAGGCAGGCCCAGACTCAACTCTCCAGTAGTTGTTACTTCGTCCCTCAGATTACAGGATGTGTTGCCAGATCCTATAACTCTTTCATCTTTTTGATTCAGCGGAAGAACAAAAAACACTCCAATATCACTCATATAAAAATACATTTTTCCCCTGAATGGACACTTTCAGATGTTCCCATCTGTCTGAAACACTCTTGGAAGCCCCTTTAAGACTGACGGGAGCCCATCCGGCTTTAGAAGTCGGCAGAATGTTTTAAAGCGACTTAACCCTTCACTAACCAAGGAAGGGGGATTAATTGGAACCAAACTTAAGTCTGGCAGCCTCTCCTTTTGCCTAAATCCGTTGCATTCTTTAGGCTCTAGACCTCCTTAAGGTAACCCACAAGCACAAAGGGGGGGGGGGGGGACCAATCTGGCAACCCTTGGCCTTTATGCATTGTGATCAAGAGGTAAACTTTTTCTTTGAGTGTCACTGATCACAAACAATGGATTATTATTTGTGTGTGTAGAAGTCACCTGATCCAGACGCACATGCACACGTGCAGCCTAAAGTGTGACGGTTGCTCCAATCTTTTAGAAAACGGTCGTTTAAGCCATTAGCTTCAAAACAATATGTGTCTCCAGCATCCGTGCAGTTGCACTCATTCCGTGCTGTCTGCAGATGAACATAGCAGACACTGTACAACTGGGTTCTAAACGTTTCCAAGAAATGATTTACAGAACGACTCTAATTGCTTTGACAAAATGGCCAAGGCCGCCCCTCGTCCTAAAATATGTAGCAGTAACGTCAGAGGCTGCTCTCCACGGAAGGGTTTGCTCTCGCTTTCATGCCGTCCTCGCGGAGAATGATTATTCAATTATACCAAGCTCATTCTCCTTTCTCTCTTTCTCTTTCTCTCTCTCTCTCTCCCTCCTGTCTCTCTCTCCTTTCTCTCTCTCCCCTCTCCTTTCTCTCTCTCTTTCTCTCTCCTTTCTCTCCCTCTCTCTCCCCTCTCCTTTCTCTTTCTCTCTCTCTCTCTCCTTTCTCCCTCTCTCTCCCCTCTCTCTTTGTTCCATTATCTGGTTCTCATGCACGCCACTGGCTCCCCCTGTTCCCCCAGCGCTCCGGAGCTCTCTGCAATCCTTCTTTTCTCTGGCCCGCGCCCCTCTCCCTCCTTCCTTCCCTCCCCTCCTTTCCTTCCTCCAATTAAGTTATTACTTTAATTTGTCATCATATTCTCCTCTTCATCCCTCGTTCCAAGCCGTTACAACCTACACACACACACGCACCAACACACACACACGCACCAACACACACGTAGGTACTTAGGTGACAAGCATGCTTCACTTATTCAGTTATTACAGCGTGTAGTGTGAGAACAATGACAGGGTTGATTAGGGTGAGCTGGTGGAACAGCATGTTAGGAGCTGTGATCCCTCTCAACCACACAGGGAGAGAAAGATAGAGGGAGGGGGGGGGGACTAAAGAGAAAGATTAAGATCCCAGAACTGTATCTTAATCAGCGAGCGTGTCTCCCAGCTCTCAAGCATCAGATTATGATGTCTAATCAGCCCAGGGAGAAGGATGGAGAAGCTGATTGGAAGTGAAGGGTGGAGAGCGAATGAAAATAATTGATGAAGGAAAAAATAAATACAATGATCAAGCTCTGTGGAAGTCTGGTGAAGCCCATTCATTTGACTGGGGTGTCCTGGAGCAGGGAAACACACAGGACACCCCATCCCCCTGGACCCTGAGGACCAGGGGGATGGGGTGTCCTGGAGCAGGGAAACACACAGGACACCCCATCCCCCTGGACCCTGAGGACCAGGGGGATGGGGTGTCCTGGAGCAGGGAAACACACAGGACACCCCATCCCCCTGGACCCTGAGGACCAGGATTGAGCACCGCTGCTCTAAACAGTCAGGCTGTGTGTGCTCAGACCGGTGATGGACTGCCCCGTAAATCCCCGCCCCCATCACCTCGTCCAGGCCCCAAATCACGTCCTCTAGCACCTGTCCTCACGCCTGCTCAGGCCACTTTCCTGTTTGTCCTCCACCTCCTCCCCTTACCCAGGGAGGAGACGTCAGGGAGGAGGAGACGTCCGGGAGGAGGAGTCGTCCGGGAGGAGGAGACGTCAGGGAGGAGGAGTCGTCCGGGAGGAGGAGACGTCAGGGAGGAGGAGACGTCAGGGAGGAGGAGACGTCAGGGAGGAGGAGATGTCAGGGAGGAGGAGACGTCAGGGAGGAGGAGACGTCAGGGAGGAGGAGACGTCAGGGAGGAGGAGACGTCAGACGTTTATGTATATGTGGTGGTCTGAGAAGCGCTGTGCAATCGTGTGTGTGTGTGCGGGCCATCCCAGCTGTGTGTGTGTGTGTGGTTCACCCCAGCAGGGTGTGTGTGTAGGGGGCAGATGGCTGAGCGATTAGGGAATCAGGCTACCAATCTGAAGGTTGCCAGTTCGATGTTGTGTCCCTGGGCAAGGCACTTCACCCTACTTGCCTCGGGGGGGGGAATGTCCCTGTACTGGGGAGTCAGGTGGCTGAGCGGTGAGGGAGTCGGGCTAGTAATCAGAAGGTTGCCAGTTCGATTCCCCGGCTGTGCCAAAAATGCCGTTGTGGCCTTGGGCAAGGCACTTCACCCTACTTGCCTCGGGGGGGAATGTCCCTGTACTTACTGTAAGTCGCTCTGGATAAGAGCGTCTGCTAAATGACTACATGTGTGCATCTCTCCTTAACCTGGTGCCTCTCAGCTTCGGCAGGGGCCACATCTCCGGGAGCATCAACGTCCCCTACACCCCTGGACCCAGCGGAGACCCGGCCCCCGGCCTCGCCCCCGGCCTCGCCCCCGGCCTCGCCCCCGGCCCCCCCGCCCTGCAAGGCTACTTGGGACGAGTCATTGTGGTCATCAGCCACAACATGAACTACGCCACCGCGGTGAGGACACACACACACACACTTAGATACACACACTGCAACCAGAGGAGAAGACCTCCAGGTGTGAACTGAGAGTGAAATCCTGTGCACCCCTGGTCCTGTGCAGCCCTGGTCCTGTGCAGCCCTGGTCCTGTGCAGCCCTGGTCCAGTGCAGCCCTGGTCCAGTGCAGCCCTGGTCCAGTGCAGCCCTGGTCCAGTGCAGCCCTGGTCCAGTGCAGCCCTGGTCCAGTGCAGCCCTGGTCCTGTGCACCCCTGGTCCTGTGCAGCCCTGGTCCTGTGCACCCCTGGTCCTGTGCAGCCCTGGTCCTGTGCAGCCCTGGTCCTGTGCAGCCCTGGTCCAGTGCAGCCCTGGTCCTGTGCACCCCTGGTCCTGTGCAGCCCTGGTCCTGTGCAGCCCTGGTCCAGTGCAGCCCTGGTCCTGTGCAGCGTGGGGTCTGCTAACGGAGCTGATCCTCTCAGATCCTCAGGCAGATCAGACGAGGGTTTAAACAGGGGTCAAAGGTCGGAAGCCGACCCCCCACACACACACCCCACCCAGGAGAGGGACAGATTTCACTCAATTTCTTAGTAACATTTCCCCTTAAATTTGTTTTTTTTTGAGGGGGTGGAAGGTTTGTCTGATTCTCCCTAGTCGCTAGTTATCCACTGACAGGTCCACGGTAATGTTGAGGTAAGGTGTGTAATGTGTGTGAACCAGGAACTGTCTCTGCTGGACCTAAGGGGAATGTCGACCTCCAGATCCGCCACCATCTTCGTTAAGTCCGACCTTTGACACGGACGATCCCAAAGGGGCTGAGACAGAAGACAGTCAAACAGGAAGATAATGAGGCTAGCTGCCAGTCAGAGAGACAGGCTAGAATAATGAAACTGACTGTCTGCCTGTCAGCCTGCCTGAGAGACAGACAGCCAGCCAGAATCACACAGACAGACTCAGTCAGGCAAAGACAGGCAGACTGTCAGTTGGTTAGACAGCCAGATAAACAGGTAAGCAATGTGTCAGTCAGTTGGTCAGAGGGAAGATTAACGCTCACCCTGGAGGAGAGCTGTGGCAGTCTGACAGGCTGGTGTGGGAGGATAAGTAGCGTGCATGTCAGGGTCAGGACCAAGGAGAATCCCTGTGAGGAACCCTTCTCCTTCCATCAGTCACCACAGCGCACACATCGCAGACAAACTGCAGCAAACCTGGCAACCCGCCCAGAGTGCAGCAATGCAGCAAACCTGGCAACCCGCCCCTGAATGCAGCAATGCTGCTGAGTGTGGTTTCCCCTCACACAAACACGCAAAATCAGCGTCGGTCTAGTTTATACAGTCTAGTTTACAGTTTATACAAGTGTTGTACCACTGCTTTTAAACTATGTTCCTCCTCATCTCCGCCAGGTGTGCCACGCAGAGTGTTCATCTGTAGAGACCAAAGCTAAAAAAGATTGGAAGGAGAGAGAGGAGAGAGCAGAGAGGGGAGAAAGAGGAGAGAGAGAGCAGAGAGAGAGGAGAGCGAGAGGGGAGAGAGAGAGAGTGGAGAGAGGAGAGAGAGAGGAGAGAGAGGGGAGAGAGAGAGAGAGAGAGAGAGAGGGGAGAGAGAGAGAGAGAGAGAGAGAGAGAGGGGAGAGAGAGAGAGAGAGCAGAGAGAGAGAGAGGAGAGAGAGAGGAGAGAGAGAGAGAGGGGAGAGAGAGAGAGAGAGAGAGAGGAGAGAGAGGGAGAGAGAGAGCAGAGAGAGAGAGAGAGAGGAGAGAGAGAGCAGAGAGAGAGAGAGGAGAGCTCTCCCCTCAGTGTAATTAAAAGGGCTCTTTTGCCTTCATACAGCAGCGAGTCCTCCAGTATCCTCTGTGACGCTCCTACTCAACACCTCGCTGCCATATGGTGCTTAACAATGACAGGAAAACACTGCTGAGAATCCCAAGGCCCCCTGCTCTGAAATATTGCCGATGTAATCAAAACAGAATGCCCTGTCACATGGTTATTTATACCAATACATTCTCACAGGGTATTTTGTATTCTGTTAGCCAGCTACATTACCCTTCACAACGGTTGGGGTTTTTTTTTCTTCAGGGCCTGTTTCCCTAAACGAAGGCAGGGCTGAACAGAGGGTGAAGCTCCAGTGATGACAACACTGTTACGTCTCAAAATAAAAGAACATGTCACACTTGAAAGGCAGAAGTGACCATGTGCGGGGTTCCCAACGTATTGCCTTAGCTCTTAGGTCACAAAAGCATGTGTGTGTGTGTCTGTTGCTGTGTGTGTGTGTGTGTGTGTGTGCCTGGCATCCCCTCCTCCTTATCTGCTCCCACCAGGCCACCACTATCCTCCATCCCACCCCCCTCCATCCCTCTCTTTCATGTTTACCTCCGCCTGCCTGCACACTCCCCAGGTCTGAGCAGAAATGTGAATGGCAGACAGACATGCAGTATGTAGAATAGCGGGGCTTTCAGAGATGAATGGAGGTGTTTACCAGATGCTTTCTGAGTGGATTCGACATTCCCCCGTCTCGGGGCTTAAGGGAGCGGTGCCGTGAGTTGGATCACGGGGCTCGTGAGGACGGGTTCCTTCTCTCTCTCCCTCTTCTTTACAGCTCGTTTCTCTCTCAGTCCTCTCTGTTTTCCTCCTCTCATCCTTTGCTTTTTCTGCAAGCGTTGGTTTGTCTCGGGGGGGCTGCTTCCCTGCCCTTTTCTCTCACTTCTCCGGGAAGCAGGAGAACTCAGTTCTCATTTGGACTCGTGAACCGTAGTGCTTGACAAGGGTTTGAAGATCTTTATGAAATATTGAAAGGGCAGTCTTTCCAGAACAAGCATGGAATCGATTTCCTTTCTTGATTTTTTTCTTGTGTGTTTGTGCGTATTTGTGTGTGTGTGTGTGTGTGTGTGTTTGTGCGCATTTGTGTGTGTGTGTGTGTGTGTGTGTGTGTGTTTGTGCGCATTTGTGCGCATTTGTGTGTGTGTGTGTGTGTGTGTGTGCGCCGTGTAGACAAGGACTGTACAGTACATCACACCACTTCATAGACTGAACGTATTAGCCATCGCAATCTGTTGTCTTGGAGACATGTAGCTGAGAGAAATGTGTTGTGAAGGTTGAAATGGGGGTAGTTTCCGTGAACAGCAGTTTGAAACAAGGTCACAAGGTCACAAGGTCACAAGGCCACAAGATCACAAGGCCACTCATCCTGATACATTAGTGATGAACGCAGTTTGCTTTTCTCTCATGAAAACCACCAGGAGAAACTGTGTGTTGGAGGCACCAGACTGCATTATCTACTTATCCCATCACATTACTTTCATATGCTCTCATGAGTCATTTGTTCACTTAGTTTAACAATTGTGATTCTATGGGCACAAGCCTGTAGAATAGATGTATGTTGTGGGAAGGTTTGATAGATAAATCTGATTGGACAGATCTGCCGTGAGACTCGAGCTGAGTTTGTACGAGTGGAATGATGGAAGAGTTCTGCTGGCGAAGAAAAAACTGCTTTTGTTGTTCAGGTTTAAACTCTGTATGAAAGAACTTGAAACAGAAAGATTGTTGATGGAAAGCGTGACTGTTAATGGGGAAGATGTTTCATCTCTTTGATGAAATAACCTGGATGACTCGGGCTTAAATAAATCATTGAAAGGACGCTTTACTAAACCAGCGGATTCACGTCATCGATCGCCCTCACGATGCTCAGGATTAAAAATCAGAATAGTTTTTTATTGCCATGTAAGTTAACACAAACACAGAATTTACTGTGGCAGGAAGGTGCACACAATAAACGTATACGGATCTTAATAGAAAAACAGTAGAGAAACAGAATGTATAAATACAATTTAAAAGTCTAATATTAAAGAGCTAAAAGCTCCTCATTGATGATTTGGGTTTGTTTTGTTGATTTTACGATTGATGATTATCTGTCTCATCTCTCTCTCTCCCCCTCTCTCTCCCCCCCCCCCCCTCCCACCAGTTCGCTACTCACCTGGTGCAGGTGAACTTTCCGAGGGTGTGTGTTCTGGACGGAGGAATCAACAAGATGAAACCTACTGGCCTCCTGACAGTGCCCTCACCTCAGATCTGACACACACACACACTCTTGCATACGTAAAGACAGCCCACCACGCCATCTCCCTGCAGCCCACATGCCCACCTTCCCTCTCTCCCTTTCCTCCCTCCATCCCTCTCTTTCATGTTTACCTCCGCCTGCCTGCACACTCCCCAGGTCTAAGCAGAAACGTGACTGGCAGACAGACATGCAGTATGTAGAATAGCGGGGCTTTCAGAGATGAATGGAGGCGTTTACCAGATGCTTTCTGAGTGGACTCGACTCCACTGACTTCGTAAGTCCAGACGATGTCTGGAACAGCTACGGTAAAAAGGAGATGTGAATTAATGTGGACTCACTGTATGTGGAAATGAATTGTTAAAATCCACCATGTCGACATACTTGTTATTTAGACATATGTAGACATACTTGTTTTAATGCCCGGGCACAGTTATTGTTGTGAAACGTCTTTTGGACTACTGTAAATGTAGTGCATTAAAAACAAAGAAATGTAATTTATTTTTATTGTATGGTTTCCAGTCTTTTTAAGGTCCTTTGGTAAAGTTGTGCTTGCCAGAATGCTAAATATTTGAAGGGATGTCTACCTAACTACAGAACAGATGCGTATTCTTGTTTGCCATTGGCAGGGTAGTCAGTTACAATGTAAGCTGATACTTCTAAGTGCTTTGTAGTTGGTTGTGATGTGGGGATTTTGAATTAAGTGCCCAACCAAACCATACAATTTTTCGAATTCCTTTCAACACCAGCAGTATGTCATCATAAGGGCCGTTCATTTAAAATCCAACGCCCATATTTATAGTTGGATTAAGCAGCACCCTTGACTACATGCTATCAGGTCAGAACCACTGCCCAGTGCACACTAACCTTTGGACAGGAACCTAAAGTTCCAGAAAAACACTCTAGGAAACGAGATCACCCAGGTAAGGGCTAGAAGAATAGCACGTTAGTGTCTAGAAGTTATAATTATAGTTTGGCAGTATCTTATTTTATTCTGCATTTTGTAATTTAACTCATATAAAACGTGTTTTGTTTTTATGTGCTCTTTATTATTGGTGCAACAAGTTTTGGTTGTATTGTCTGTGATGCCCTTTATTGACGTTCTTTATTGTATTGTACTGTGGAAAAAGACGTTTACATTTGACATTCCGGTGTAGTCAGAGTGCGAATTATACAATGGCAATCGGGGGGGTCAATTTCTTCTCCAGGGCGTAAAGTAATATTTACAATTACAGGTAAGAACGATATATAAATGTATCGACCCCCCCCCTGACCTGTTGTTTTTACCTCTTTTGGGGGGGGCCCCCAAGTCTTTCGTAAGTCGCACAATGGGTGTAGCAACAACAAATGTGATAGTTATCAAACAGGTATCCATGGTAAGCTGTTTTCCTACAGACAGGGGCGTCATTAGACTCTTTATACTGGGGCACGTGCCCCGGTATAAATCTGAAGTTCGAGTTTTAACAATTTACTTTTTTTGTAAGCGCATTAATTTAGATTGATAATCCCAGAAAAAATCATCCCAATCAACGCTTGTAAAATTAAAGCAGTTTATCGAAAACACAAACCCAGCGCGCTCTTCTAACCACTGCAGCATGCTCACAGAAGTCCAGGTTGACGGTTCAATTCCCTGCTGTGCATAAATGACGTTGTGTCCTTGGGCAAGGCGGTTCACCCTACTTACTGTAAGTCACTCGGGATAAGAGGGTCAGCTAAATGACTTAATGTAATGTAATGCGATTAACAAATGTATTTGCAATGAAATGACACTAAAGGAAAATGGGTCATTTCTATTTCGTTATTTAGAGGCGAATTCGCTTTTACAACCCATATTCAACTGCTTTCGAAAGGGCTAGCTAACAGAACGACAATATGAAGTGGATACTTTCAGTATAGATCCATGAAGTTTGTTACTTGTTACTATTTTACAGCATTGCATAGCACAATGGGAAAAATACACATATTTATGTAAACACATCTTAGACAGACCAGTAGTTTTGGGACTAACAGAAAGAAGAACTTAAGTAATTTGGCCAGGATATTTCAGCAGAAATAAAAATCACGTAGGCCTAACAGCCCCGGTTTCAACAACAGTAAACGGAAACTTAAGCAATAACTGCCACGCCCAAGCACTCAAAGAACATTCTAGAATGTTCTTTCACAGGAATTTGTGTGTCTGTGTGTGTGCCACCAATTTGATCACAGGCACTGTGCACTAATAGTTCAAGTAATCTGTATTTGTGTGTTTCACTGACATCTTAAGAACCAACTGCATCATGGGACCCGTGCACTAGTATGGAGAAAGTACATGTCTTCTCCTGGGTCCATGATCAAAGATCCGTACTCTGTGGATGAACGTGCCTGTTATTGCTTGTATCGCCTCCTAGAAGGGGCGTCAGGTGGCTGAGCGGTGAGGGAATCGGGCTAGTAATCCGAAGGTTGCCAGTTCGATTCCCGGTCATGACAACTGACGTTGTGTCCTTGGGCAAGGCACTTCACCCTACTTGCCTCGGGGGGGGAATGTCCCTGTACTTACTGTAAGTCGCTCTGGATAAGAGCGTCTGCTAAATGACTAAAAATGTCAATGTAAAATGTAGAAGAGAAGAAGAACCGTCATCACCAGCTGCATCACAGGCACTGCACTCCAGATGGCTCAGTACAAGGTGACCGTGTTCACAGGCAGCGTGGCCCAGGCCGGCACGATGAACCAGCTGTACATTAAGCTGGTGGGCGCGGAGGGCGAGAGCGATGACCGCTGGCTGGCTAACCTCAAAGGCGGTTTCTACCAGGGTGCGGTGAGTCAACACAGTCATAAAAGCTTGTTCAAACAGTGTGTCAATACCCACGAAAGGTCCTTTACCCTCTAAGTATTACGAAGTATGAGAGAATGTGGAAGATTATTCTTATCCATCTTCTCTCCTTTTTTCCCCCTCTCTCTTTTTCTCCCGTTCTCACTCTCTGTCTCTATGAACATAATCATTGTGTTCATATTCATATCACCATATTATTAGCCTAGCCTATATATTCATTAATTGTCCTTTTGTATTTCTTTCCCGTCGCTTTATTGTCTCTTTCTGCTGCTGTAACGTGTCTCAGCCTGGTGACTAGCTGCTGTAACGTGTCTCAGCCTGGTGACTAGCTGCTGTAACGTGTCTCAGCCTGGTGACTAGCTGCTGTAACGTGTCTCAGCCTGGTGACTAGCTGCTGTAACGTGTCTCAGCCTGGTGACTAGCTGCTGTAACGTGTCTCAGCCTGGTGACTAGTGAAGTGTCGTGTTCTCTCCTCCAGGCGGACCTCTTCACCGTGTACTGCCCCGCCCCCCTGGGGAGACTGCTGCTGGTCGAGCTGTACAAGAAGCCCCTCCCTCTCATGCCCCAGAACGCCTGGTTCTGCTCCAAGGTCACCGTGGAGACACCGGAGGGCGAGACGGCACATTTCCCCGTTTACAGGTGGATCTCGGACCTGGAGAAGCACCTGTTCAGAGAGGGGACAGGTCAGTGGGCCACACACACACTCACACACTCATCCTGTTTTCCTTAACCCTCATCTTAACCTAAACCTTATCTCAAAAATCTAGCCTGAACCCTAACCCAGTCTATCAGCCCTAACCCCGAACTATCCTTAAACTCCTAATTCCAACCTTAATGTCATTCAAATTCTAACCCTAAACTTCCTAAACCTCCTATAAATACCACTTGCCATTTTGGGGACCAAGAAAATGTCCCCACAAGAATAGCTAAACAAGTCCACACACACACAAACACACTCTGCATGAAGAATTCCAGCTGGTTGGAGAAAGATACAATTTTTTCACCCAATTCTTTCTTTTCTTGGTTTGTTTCCAGCTTATCGAGTGTTTGATGAAAAGCATCCCCTGGCCATATACTGCAGGGAGAAGGAGCTGAAGTCCAGAGCCCAGGATTACAGGTGAGGTCAGGGACTACAGGTGAGGTCAGAGGTCAGGGACTACAGGTGAGGTCAGAGGTCAGGGACTACAGGTGAGGTCAGAGGTCAGGGACTACAGGTGAGGTCAGAGGTCAGGGACTACAGGTGAGGTCAGAGGTCAGGGACTACAGGTAAGGTCAGAGGTCAGGGACTACAGGTGAGGTCAGAGGTCAGGGACTACAGGTGAGGTCAGGGGTCAGGTTGCACAGGTGCCAGAGGTAATCGACACAGATTGCAAACTGCTTACTGACTTATTGTCTTCTCTCCTGCTCTGTTCTCCTGTGTTCCTCAGCTGGGAATCACCTGGGGAGGGCCTTCCTCATGCTATCAAAGCAGAGAGCCCTCTAGATCTGCCCTGCGAGGTCCGCTTCTCCTTCACCAAGACCACCCAGTTCCTCTTCACAGCATCTTCAGCGTGAGTTCCTGTGTGTGTGTGTGTGGCCGTGTGTGTGGACATGTTTGATGACGTGCATGTGTGCGTAGTTATTCTTCTACATCCGCAACAGCTGATATAATTACTTAAACTAGTTGAGTAAAATGCAGCATTTGTACTGTTCACATATTTTTTCAAGTCAATAAAAGCCAATTAAGTTGTTATGGAAATGAAGAACCTTCTTGACGTTGTGTTGCTTTGCAGACTGACAGAGCTGAGCCTCAAGGGTTATGCAAATTCCAAGGAGCTGTGGAAGAACATTGATGACATCGGCCAAGTCTTTACCTGCAACAGGACGCCTATCTCAGGTGAGATTGAGGCCTCAAAATCAGTGAAAGATTCTAAGCGATATTGTACTGTTTACAGCCTTGTATAGACACTGTCATACCTAGGACTTCTCCAGACTATGTCCAGGAACACTGGAGGGAGGACGAGTTTTTTGGCTACCAGTTCCTGAACGGAGTCAACCCCACGATCATCCGACGGTGCTACCACCTGCCGAAGAATTTCCCCGTCACCGACGACATGGTTAGGGCCTCCCTGCGCGGAGCGAGTAGCCTAACTGACGAAATCAAGGTTTGTTTTGGTCTTCTGAAGAACTCATCATTTGGTAATACGTCCATCATAAGGTCAAAGTAAAACAAACAGGAGTGCACCTTAGATCTTTGATAGTAAACTTAGTCCAAGTCTGTTTTGATCTCAAGCCCTCTCCTGCTTTCTGCTGTCAACAACAGAAGGGGAACATCTACCTGGTGGACTACAAACAGCTGGATGGAGTGACCTCTAACGTGATCAACGGGAAACAGCAGTACCTTACGGCTCCTCTCGTTCTGCTCCAGAAGACCCCAGACGACAAACTGATACCCGTCGCCATCCAGGTACCATGGTCCTCGGAGATTACTCTCCTTCCACATCAGAAATCATCCTTGATAAGATACGGATGTTTGTTGTTATAGGGTTATGTAACTGTTTTTGGGGGATATAAACTGGACAACAATTTTCCTAATTCTAAAACAACTAACTCTAACTTTGAACAGAACTCGATGATCAGACCTAGCTGACAAGCTTGTAGCTTTGTGGTTACCAACGAGTTTGTGCCTGACCTCTTGTCTCTCCTCTCCACAGTTTGTGTCTGACCTCTTGTCTCTCCTCTCCACAGTTTGTGCCTGACCTCTTGTCTCTCCTCTCCACAGTTTGTGTCTGACCTCTTGTCTCTCCTCTCCACAGTTTGTGCCTGACCTCTTGTCTCTCCTCTCCACAGTTTGTGCCTGACCTCTTGTCTCTCCTCTCCACAGTTTGTGCCTGACCTCTTGTCTCTCCTCCACAGTTTGTGTCTGACCTCTTGTCTCTCCTCCACAGTTTGTGTCTGACCTCTTGTCTCTCCTCTCCACAGTTTGTGCCTGACCTCTTGTCTCTCCTCTCCACAGTTTGTGCCTGACCTCTTGTCTCTCCTCCACAGTTTGTGTCTGACCTCTTGTCTCTCCTCTCCACAGTTTGTGCCTGACCTCTTGTCTCTCCTCCACAGTTTGTGCCTGACCTCTTGTCTCTCCTCTCCACAGTTTGTGCCTGACCTCTTGTCTCTCCTCACCACAGTTGAAGCAGAAGCCAGGAGAGGACAACCCCATCTTCTTCCCCACCGACTCAGAGTACGACTGGCTGATGGCCAAGATCTTCGTAAGGAGCGCCGACTTCAGCGAACACCAGCTGAACGCCCACCTGCTGCGTACCCACATCCTCAGCGAGGTGTTTGCTGTGGCCTTGCTGCGCAACCTTCCCATGGTGCACCCCCTCTACAAGGTCAGCAGGTTGGAGGAAATGGCCTCCATGTTATCAAAACTGATTTCCTTTACACACTGCTACATTTACATTTAGTCATTTAGCAGACGCTCTTATCCAGAGCGACTTACAGTAAGTACAGGGACATTCCCCCCGAGGCAAGTAGGGTGAAGTGCCTTGCCCAAGGACACAACGTAATTTGGCACGGCCGGGAATCGAACTGGCAATCTTCGGATTACTAGCCCAATTCCCTAACCGCTCAGCCACCTGACTCCCCACTGCTAAATGACTAAATGTAAATGTTTACACAGTTGCAGCTGTCAAGGACAAACGTAGACAAGGCTGCTTTGCAAACACTGGTCGATGTCAAATTAAATGTAACACTAAAGTATATGTTTTTTATTTATTTATTGAAATAAACCTTTTTTAATTTTATTGCTATTGTTGAAATTAATTACTCACACCCTAATCTGACAACTATTGACTGAAGTAACATATTATTTTTAAGGTTATTTTCATGATCCAATTCAAATAGTCAGGACATTACATTATTTTCCAGCTTCTCATTCCCCATACCCGCTACACCCTTCAAATCAATTTCTTGGCCAGACTGCTGCTGATATCAAAGGATGGAGTTTTCACTCAAGTAAGTGGTTTAACCCTTGTGTTATCTTCGGGTCATTCTGACCCATCAGTCATTGTGACCCACCGTCGTATTGCGACAACTTTACCGCATACAAAAACAAAGTGAAGCATTTTCTTTTAACCGTTGGGCTGTCTCAGACCCCCCACATTGCGAAGGTTAAAAGAAAATTATTTTTATTTGTTTTTGTATTGGGTAAAATTGGGTAAACACAATCTTCAGTAACACTTTACAGTAAAGATTACAGATTACATAAACTACCATGTAACTTCCTAGCAAGATTTACAGTAAAACATTGTAAGTACATGGGAACAGAGATGGCAAAAGTACACACATCCTTCACTCAAGTACAAGTAGCTACAGATACTCATGTTTAAAAAGACTCAAGTTCAAGAAGTATGGGCTCAGACATATACTTAAGTAAAAAGTAGCCACTACTACGACCTGTTGGACCTCACATAATTTTAATAGATTAATACAAAAAGACATTTTAAACATGAAAAAAATTCAACCTTTGAAGAAAAAAAAACCTTTCTAAAACTTTTAGTTCAAATGTTTTTTTCCAAACTTTTCTTCTCTAAACGTTTTTTCCAAAACCTTTATATTCTTCTTTCTTTCTTTTTTTTGTCTTTCCAACCTGTCGCAACTTTTTCCTTTTGAAACTGTTCATTTACACACAACACGACACAAAAACGTATGTGTTTAACGTTTCTTAGAAACCTTTTTCGAAATTATTTTTTCAACCTTTCAAAGCTTTTTTTCGTAACTTTTTGTTCTTGTTGGCTTTCTGCATGGTATCTTCTTAGTAAAAAGTTGTCACTAAAGTAAAGAGTATTGCAATGCAATGACATTGTGTCAAGTGTTAGCGGTATATAACAATGTGGGGGATGGGTGTAAAGGATAAGTGGATGTTACCCCTTGTGGTATAACTAAGGTTGTTACGTTAGGTATTATATGTACTGTATATACATATGTAGATACATGGTAGTTAATATAACATTCATGTTCAGGGTCGCCCAAGTTTGTTTGCTAGTCTGAATAACTTCCTAGTTCCTATGAATGTCTAGTTTGCAGCGTCGGGTGGAGAGGGAATGTTCACTATCCTGCGGAGAGCGCTGTCCTCTCTGACCTACAGCTCCCTCTGTCTGCCGGAGGACATCGCTGCACGAGAGCTGGAATCCATCCCCAACTTCTACTACAGAGACGACGGGCTCAAACTGTGGGATATGATCCACAGGTGTGTATGTTGCTGTGGGATGTGATCCACAGGTGTGTATGTTGCTGTGGGATGTGATCCACAGGTGTGTATGTTGCTGTGGGATGTGATCCACAGGTGTGTATGTTGCTGTGGGATGTGATCCACAGGTGTGTATGTTGCTGTGGGATGTGATCCACAGGTGTGTATGTTGCTGTGGGATGTGATCCACAGGTGTGTATGTTGCTGTGGGATGTGATCCACAGGTGTGTATGTTGCTGTGGGATGTGATCCACAGGTGTGTATGTTGCTGTGGGATGTGATCCACAGGTGTGTATGTTGCTGTGGGATGTGATCCACAGGTGTGTATGTTGCTGTGGGATATGATCCACAGGTGTGTATGTTGCTGTGGGATGTGATCCACAGGTGTGTATGTTGCTGTGGGATGTGATCCACAGGTGTGTATGTTGCTGTGGGATATGATCCACAGGTGTGTATGTTGCTGTGGGATGTGATCCACAGGTGTGTATGTTGCTGTGGGATGTGATCCACAGGTGTGTATGTTGCTGTGGGATGTGATCCACAGGTGTGTATGTTGCTGTGGGATATGATCCACAGGTGTGTATGTTGCTGTGGGATGTGATCCACAGGTGTGTATGTTGCTGTGGGATATGATCCAAAGGTGTGTATGTTGCTGTGGGATATGATCCACAGGTGTGTATGTTGCTGTGGGATGTGATCCACAGGTGTGTATGTTTCTGTGGGATGTGATCCACAGGTGTGTATGTTGCTGTGGGATGTGATCCACAGGTGTGTATGTTGCTGTGGGATGTGATCCACAGGTGTGTATGTTGCTGTGTGTTCTCTGTAGATGGAACATCTAACCTCTTTCTGAAAACATACAATCTGTTCCCTCCACTTTTTATTAAGAATCATATTGAACGGCCACATCGTAGGAAAAGCTTCATGTGAAAACAAACCTATTCCCCTGGTTCTCTGGATATACCCCGAGGAGTTACTCATGTGCTTGTGGTTGTGTCCTGACCAGTTAGTACTAGTTACTCGTGCTTGTGGTTGTGTCCTGACCAGTTAATACTAGTTACTCATGTGCTTGTGGTTGTTCATAGGCTTGTCCAGGGAGTGATCGGTCACTACTACAAGTCAGACTTTGACGTCCAGCAGGACTCTGAGCTGCAGAACTGGATCAAGGATATCTTCATCCATGGATTCCTGTCCAGGGCCAGCTCAGGTAACACAGTTCAGGGTATCTTGTTCATCATTAATTTAATGAATTTAACTATTAATTTCACTTTAAAATACACATCCAGAAACAAATCTAAATAAAAGACCAACGTACACTACCTTTATCTTTTGATTTTAGCTAAAATCTTTTGTTTCACACATGAATAATGTCTTACAGTCTCATTTTCAGATTAATCAGTGAAAGGATTGAGCCGTAAGGATGAATATTAATGATAAACTGTGTTTTGTCTTGTTATGTGTCCATGTGCAGGAGTTCCCCAGTCTTTGGACACTGTGAAGGAACTCGTCAAGATCGTCACCGTGGCGATATTCACCGGCTCAGCACAGCACTCTGCTGTCAACAGTGGACAGGTAGACAGATAGACAGACAGGTAGACAGACAGGTAGACAGACAGGTAGACAGACAGGTAGACAGACAGGTAGACAGACAGGTAGACAGGCAGGTAAACAGGCAGGTAAACAGACAGGTAGACAGACAGGTAGACAGACAGGTAGACAGGTCCCACCCACTTTTTGAAAATGGCAAATCTGTGTCCCCTTCACCTTGACAAACACAGTTTTTAGTATGAAAATTATATTTAACAGCCACATCCTCTGTTATTAAAAGAAGGGGTTTGAAAACAAACCTCCGCCCCTGCACTGCATCACAGCAATTTAACACAACACACCTCAAAACTGGTGTTGTAAACCTTCCGTCCTGGTGCCGTGGTCCTATGGAAGAGCGATATAAATGAATAGACTGGTGTACCATGCTCTACAACCCATCAATTCCTGGAAACCGGTGACTGACATGTTTCTTTGTCCCAGTTCGACTATGGTGGTTGGATGCCGAACACGCCCATCTCCCTGCAGCTCCCGCCCCCCAGCGGTAAAGGACAGGGCAACGAAGCCCTCCTGTTCCGAACCCTGCCGGGCGTCAACACCACGGTCCAGGGCATGTCCACCGTGTGGCTTCTCAGCAAGCAGTCCACTGACTTTGTAAGTCCAGAAGAAGAGGATTGGTTACATTTACATTTTTAGTCATTTAGCAGACGCTCTTATCCAGAGCGACTTACAGTAAGTACAGGGACATTCCCCCCCCGAGGCAAGTAGGGTGAAGTGCCTTGCCCAAGGGCACAACATCATTTTGCACGGCCGGGGAATTGAACTGGCGACCTTCAGATTACTAGCCCGATTCCCTCAGCCACCTGACTCCCTGGTTACTTTGCGATGTGGCGGCTAAATACAGATCGTTCCTTGACCACTGAAATACTGGTAGATTCTTGACCTCCTGATTCTTGATTTGTACATCGCTTAGGGTAAAAGTGTCTGCTAAATGAAGGATGTAATTAGTAGGATATCTGGAATAGCTACAGTCCACAATTAATATTATTAGGATGTTGATCCTTTGGTTTGTGTTTTCATAAATTAAAAACCTGCAGAATGTGTTTGAAACAAACTCTTTTGAGTTCTGAACCTATTATTTCTATGATGTCCTGGCCAGGTCCCTCTTGGTGAATACCCAGAGGAGCACTTCAGTGAGGACGCCCCCTGCAGGCTGATAAAGGAATTCCAAGCAGAGCTGAAGGCCTTCAGTGAGTCTGTCAAGACCAGGAACTCCGGTCTGGACGTTCCCTACACATACCTGGATCCTGAGCTGATGGAGAACAGTGTGGCTATTTAGACAGCAGACAGGAGCCATGACCTCATCCTGCATCAGCATCTGGTACCTGCTCTGGGTTTAGATATGATTAGGATGTTACAGTAATAGCATGTTGGTTGTGTCAGAATACAATATGCTCCTGTTGGTTCCTGCCTGACCTCATTCATAGTAACATTGAATTAAAGTTTTCCTTGAGATGATACATTACAAAAGTGAATATGATTCATACATGAATGAAAACTGTATGCTGATATTCTGATCCAAATAAGAGCAAAAACTTTTTTTTGCAGCTCAATAAAAAGATGTTTCACAAATTATGGTGTTTGCCACATGTTGAACTACCAGAGTACGAAACTCTCAAATATTGTCAAGAATGATTGAGTAACTTAATCTCACCAGAACACATTTGTTAGAGTACTTCCTGCTTCCTTGTAGTAGTTTCAGGTCCTTCTGTTCATGCTCATGAATAAGCAACACATCAAGTGATGAAAGTACATTTTTATTACAAAAGCAGGCAGTTCTACCTGAAGATCTGCAAGTCATTCATTAGCAGAGAAAATCATCAAAGACAGGATGTTTTTTCAGGTCAGAAGTCTGGCCATTAATTATTTTGTCCATTCTGTAAAAAAGGATAGCCGTTATAGTTCATGAGGAAACGATATTAGGTGTCACCATGCCCAACAATGTATCAGATTCAGTGTAGTGTGATTTTGTGTGGGATTGTCTCGTTAAATTTGCATTATAAATGGCCTCTTGAGCTAACCCCTATGACAGACCACAAATAGACTGTTAGCTCACTATGGTCAGTCCAGCCACAATATGAGCCAAATTACCATATCATTACTGAGATACAAGACTAATTAAGCGATTGAATTGGTCATCTATTCTAGACCACATGATGTATGAAGACTGGCTGGTAATACAGACAGATTAAAACATAAGAATTTGTGGAGTTTTAATGGGATTATTCACATTAGAAACCTGTTGTCTAAGAGGAATTATTGAAGACACCACAGTGTGCCCTGAACACGAATGTTGTTTTCCTGCATACCTGGCACACAAAGCTGCCTTTTACTGGATGTCTTCCTTAATTCTTTCCCTATCAAGGAAGCACAATGGAAAAATGCATGATCTACTTACAATTAGATAAGCATTGTTTGGAGTTTTGTTGTTGTGTTCGTTGTGTTTTGATATGTGTAATGTGATGGTCTGTATGCTACTGGAGGAAGGTAAAGGCTTTGGGCATCCTAGGAGGGTTAACATATGAGAAGTGGGGCCAAGATGACACCCAGTCTTACAGTGTTGAATCTAATTTAAAAAATGTGTTTCCTGGTTTAACTGTCATAACACCTTTGGTTCAGAGTTTCATGGAATCTGGAGGTGCCACATATTTGCACAGATATAAAAGAGGCAATTGTGAAAGAGCTGTTTCACAGAAGCCAACCCAACCTATCTTCATATCTACAACAGGTGGGAGCTCTATAAGAAAATACTTATTATGTTAATAAGAGCAAAGAGCTGATGTATTATTTCTTATAGGAATTCTCAACTGTCAATGTTGTCTTTTTTATAATATAATTTTCAATTTCAATTTATACATTATATGTCAGATTTTAAACAGGGTAAAGTAAAAAGTATTCAGAGTGTAAATCTAAAAACTTAACTGATTTCAGAACATTCTGGCCTTTCTATCCAATAAACACCGTTAATTTCAACTAGATTAACCTGGCTGAATCAATGATAATTCGAATAAAATAATATTTTTACTACTACTTAATTTTTTACAGAAGGACCATGGTGTCTTACTCAGTGACTGTGTTTACGGGTGACAGGCTGTGGTCTGGCACATTCAATCGTGTTTACATCCAGCTGGTGGGGACGAAGGGAAAGAGCGCTCGTCAGAACATCAATCCTGTCTGGGGATTTGAAACAAAAGAGGTAAAGCGAGGGTCCGATCTGGAAAGAAATTCTGCTCAGTCGCACTTTGATCATTTTACTTGTTGGGCAGTTCTCGCTCGGCACAGTGAATGCAGTTGGTGGTTCAAAAGAATTAGAAAACTCCACCCATCTGAAATTAAATCAAAATAAACTGGATTTTAAAATTAGGATTGTGACCTGGTTCTGTCTGAATAAGGATGAAATTGTGTGTGTGTGTGTGTGTGTGGGTGTGTGTGTGTGTGTGTGTGTGTGGTGTGTGTGTGGGTGGTGTGTGTGTGTGTGTGTAACTGTGCTAACAGTTTTGTAGGTTATGGGTGATGACTCATGTCTTATTGTGACCTATACTATTATTGACCTTAGTATAATTCTAATATTATTACATTATTAATTAAATATAACTAAATATATAATAAGGTTTTTTCTTCTGTTGATTACCATAGAGTCTATGCCGATAAACAAACTAACTAACTCGCTTTCCCAGTATGTGAAATCATTCTGTGTTTGAAAGTTGTCCCATTCGTTTTTAAGCTGTCATTCTTTAAAAATATATATTTGAACTGCACTTTCTCTTTGACTTTCTGTTCTTTCCCAGTATACACTCACCATTGAATGCCCCACCTCCCTGGGTGACCTGGTGGTAGTGGAACTGGACAAGCAAGCTCTGGTAGTTTCTGACGACTGGTTCTGTGCCAAAGTCATAGTGGCGACCCCAGAGAAGGACACGGCACATTTCCCCTGCTACAGGTGGATCTCAGACTACAGGGTCCACTACTTCAGAGAGGGCAAAGGTCAGCTCGCTACACACACACACACACACACACACACTCTAAAGACACATTATAAACATGATTAGAAGAGCTGGAGGTAAGCATATGTATAAGGATAAATAAATGTACAAGAATATAAAGGAAAATAATATCTTCTTCTTTGTACAGCTAAAAGAGTGTTTGATGACATCAATCATCTGGCCAAGTTCTGTAAGGAAAAGGAGCTCAAGGAAAGAGCCCAGGACTACAGGTGAGGTCATAGGGGTCAGGGACTACAGGTGAGGTCATCAGGGTACAGAGTTCAGAGGATAACCATGAGGGGTTATTACATCTGCAAACATACATACATGGACTCAGTACATTGAATAAGATTGATGTCATAGCATGTCATAACATTTCATTATGTGCTGTTCTTCAGATGGGATTTTTATAAAGATGGTTTACCTTACTGCATGAAATCTGAGGGGCCCTTGTCTCTGCCCTACGAGGTACAACTCTCCTTCACTAAGGGAGCAGAGTTTCTCTTTACAGCTGCCACAAAGTAAGTTTAATTCTTTTTTTTTGTCTATACTGTATGCCTTAAAAGAATACCCCCACCAACATAGCTTTTCATCTACTTGGGTCCAATTTGACTTAAATCCTCACTGAATCCAAATTGATTTCTGTTATGAAATACGGTTCTGAAAATGTGTATTGTTCGTGTAATAATGCAGCCGCGTAAAAATGATGGTGAAGGGTCTGCTAAACGTGGAGGAACCCTGGAAGAGCATCGACGACATCCGCAATGCTTTCAGCTTTCACAGAACAAGAATGTCAGGTGAGGCTGCTTTAAAGCAATGTATTAAGTGTATGGGAGTCAGGTGGCTGAGCGGTTAGGGAGTCGGGCTAGTAATCTGAAGGTTACCGGTTCGATTCCCGGCTGTGTCATGTGACGTTGTGTCCTTGGGCAAGGCACTTCACCCTACTTGCCTCGGGGGGAATGTCCCTGTACTTACTGTAAGTCGCTCTGGATAAGAGCGTCTGCTAAATGATTAAATGTAAATGTATGGCTTAACTACAGTTTAAGGGATACTAGAGAGAATAAAATTTCTTGGGAAATAGTGAATTTCTCTGAAGCTAAAGATGCCAAACAAGCACCTGTGCTTCTGATGTCAACAGGACTTGGCAAACACTCAACAAAACTCAACATTTGACACATTTGATAACATAATATTCTGTACCCAACAGACTACGTCCAGCAACACTGGAGGGAAGACAAGTTTTTTGGCTACCAGTTCCTGAACGGAGTCAACCCCACGATCATCCGACGGTGCTCCAAGCTGCCGGAGAATTTCCCCGTCACCAATGACATGGTCAGGGCCTCCCTGCATGGAGCGAGTAGCCTAACTGACGAAATCAAGGTACTGTACGTCCTACCTGAAGGTTATGTAACACAAAATATCCTTTAGACGAGAAACTCCAACTAAGTCCCCCTAAGATGTTGTTGAGATTCTGTTCATTCAGCAAGTTTTCCCCTCTCTCCAACAGAAGGGGAACATCTACCTGGTGGACTACAAACAGCTGGATGGAGTGACCGCTAACATGATCAACGGGAAACAGCAGTACCTTACGGCTCCTCTCGTTCTGCTCCAGAAGACCCCAGACGACGAACTGATACCCATCGCCATCCAGGTAATCTGATATACATGAAGTTCCAGGCGTCAGATGAAACAATTGTGATAGTCCCATCATGTTGGGAAGTATGTTTTTTTTACCGACTGTGTGTCTGTGTGAGTATATGTCATCCTATGACAAGACAGAGACTATGTTTCTTTGTGCCTGACCTCTGGTCTCTCCTCTCCACAGTTTGTGCCTGACCTCTTGTCTCTCCTCTCCACAGTTTGTGCCTGACCTCTTGTCTCTCCTCCACAGTTTGTGTCTGACCTCTTGTCTCTCCTCTCCACAGTTTGTGCCTGACCTCTTGTCTCTCCTCACCACAGTTGAAGCAGAAGCCAGGAGAGGACAACCCCATCTTCTTCCCCACCGACTCAGAGTACGACTGGTTGATGGCCAAGATCTTCGTAAGGAGCGCCGACTTCAGCGAACACCAGCTGAACGTCCACCTGCTGCGTACCCACATCCTCAGCGAGGTGTTTGCTGTGGCCTTGCTGCACAACCTTCCCATGGTGCACCCCCTCTACAAGGTCAGCAGGTTGGAGGAAATGGCCTCCATGTTGTGATAATTGTTACATGAAACATTACTACCAATACCAGGTTGCTTTGTAAGGCATTGTTTGCTATATCAAAAGGCAAAATCTGAACACCATTAATCTCTACCAGTTTTTAATATTTATTAAATGATTTGTGCTGTTTCAGCTACTCGTTCCCCATAACCGCCATACCCTTCAAATCAACTCCATGGCCAGAACCATGCTGATATCAGAAAAAGGAGTTTTCAATCGGGCAAGAACATTGTACTGCAACAAACTTATACATATTCCAATTATGTGAACAAAGGTTAGGTTTGTATAAAACAAATTCTTCTAATTTTCTGTTTAGTATTCAGCGTCGGGTGGAGAAGGAACATTTACTATCCTGCGGAGAGCGCTGTCCTCTCTGACCTACAGCTCCCTCTGTCTGCCGGAGGACATCGCTGCACGAGGTCTGGAATCCATCCCCAACTTCTACTACAGAGACGACGGGCTCAGACTGTGGGATATAGTCCACAGGTGTGTATGTTGCTGTGGGATATGATCCACAGGTGTGTATGTTGCTGTGGGATGTGTTCCACAGGTGTGTATGTTGCTGTGGGGTGTGATCCACAGGAACAATTGTTAACGTATACAAACAGCAGATGAGAGGTGCATTCTGAACCACTTAAAGTACATTGTATGACCTTGGCTTTACGTGTTTTGTGCTTGTTCATAGGTTTGTCCAGGGAGTGATCGGTCACTACTACAAGTCAGACTTTGACGTCCAGCAGGACTCTGAGCTGCAGAACTGGATCAAGGATATCTTCATCCATGGATTCCTGTCCAGGGCCAGCTCAGGTAACACAGTTCAGAGCACCATAGTTAACGTATATTGATGTATTGGTATCTTAAACACAAAGGGTTGCCCTCTTTCCTAATCTCCATGTCACATCTTGCATGAATCATAGCAGGGAATCACTGTCGTTGACATTGATGGTTTTCTGCCCGTTTTATTTTGAGAATATATGTATTTATACAACGGTGTATTAGGGCCAGTGTTAAACTCTGAGATTAAAGCCGTAAATTTGCGAGAAAAAACTCAGTTTCTCAGAGATTATGAAATCACAAATTTGCAAGAAAAAAACAGAATTTCCTAGATTAAAGTCACAAATTTGCTAGTAAAAAACCTACTAATTTTGCAATTCTCCGACATCGCAAATTTGGATTTTTTTTTCTTTCAAGGAACCTCATCGCTTCGCTTTGCATGGCCAACCTCATCACAGCACAGATGCCACCACTTGCCATGCTTAAAGCCTGCAGTAATGGATGACCTGATCAAATTATACTTTTCAATAAGTTTGTGGTTCAACAGGACAAAGCCAAGACGCTGCGCTCTTCTAAGCTCCACACATTGAGAATCCAGTAATTTGAGGATCTGTGGTATTGCATCCTGTTGAACCACAAATCGTATTTGAATGGCCCATAGATGTACCCAGCGATATCCTTGCATCTGTCCATTGCATTGTGGTTCCTGATGCACAAAAGCTATCAGCTCATCCAAAATGTTGTTTCCTTCTGAATAGGCCCAAATCACGGTAATGTCCTTTCAAAGTCTGAATGTTTATTACAATCTGGTGATTCTGGACTAAAATCTGGAGTATTTCCTTATTGCTCAAACATATTGAAAAGTAGAATTTAAAAAAAAATCTCGCAAATTTGTGACTTTATAATCTCAGAGAATCTCCAAGTTTTTTTCCGCAAATTCACGTCTTTAGTCTTGGAATATTACCCCTCTCCTCCGGCTCAGATTTTTTTTTGTATATACCTACACTGGCCCTAATACGCCGTTGTAGTTTTAGGCTCTATAACATTCAATAAAAACAAACAAAAAACGTTTTGTGTCCATTTTCTTTTCCGTTTCCAGGAACCCCTGAATATTTCAACACAGTGGTGGAACTCGTGAAGTTTGTCACCATGGTGATCTTTACAGGCTCCGTCCAGCACTCTGCTGTCGACAGTGGACAGGTAGGATTCTCTGTAAAAAAGTTTAGGCTGAAGATTGAAAGCAATTCCAAACTAGAGAGGGTACAATTTCTGGGGAAATTGTAGGGTGTGTGCTTGCTTGCGTCGGTTGCAGGTGGGTCCGTCCCTTTAAGTTTTTCTCTTCTAGTGAAATTTTTCAAGCATTTAGCCTACTCATATTGCGTAGGCCTAATTCATTTAAAAAAAACTTTGAAACAAACGACTGTAACAACGCTATCACCGGCAGTATTTCAGATGGAATCGCGATTCAAACAGTACCATCTGCCTACTGAAAATATGCCCCCAAAAACGTAAATAAGCTTGACATCTATTTAGGGAGAATTGGCTAATTCAAAAGAGGTTTGCTACGAGCAAGCTAGTTGTGGTGGCTAGCCAAACTGTGAGGGGATTGTTTGAAAGCGCCGGAAATGAGAACGTTTCTTTTGACATAAAGTTTAGGCTGTGGCACTGAAGCCAGCGACGCACCACACAAGCTTGAGTTTAATACATTATTTAATGTTACATTACTTACTGTACATGCAAGTCTTGATTTGCTTACTACATGTATGATGCTGTTAGTACACCACGGCACGATACTCGCTGTATCGTGCAACATCTATGCACGTTGTATCCATGCGTCGTTGCTAACGTGTGCTGACGCTGTGACGTAGGCTACCACTGAGTACCCTTCGTTGACAAAAGACACTTTTTGCCACAAAAACTTAAGTTCAGCCTAAACCGTGCAACGGAACGTAAATCCCAATAGAAGCAACGCAATCGAGACCAAGACGAACATTTTGACACCGCCGTTTTCTATGTAGTACAAATATTGACTGATCCTTAGGGGTGGGGAAATAATAATAAGATATATGTGAGAGAACAATGGTTGTGCTCGCCGAAGGCGTGAGCACACCCAACTATCACTACCAGACAGTTCTTCCTCTGTAGTGATTTAACACTACAGGAGTCAGATGGCTGAGTGGTTAGGGAATCGGGCTAGTAATCAGAAGGTTGCTAGTTCGATTCCCGGCTATGCCAACCAAATGACGTTGTGTCCTTGGGCAAGGCACTTCACCCTACTTGCCTCGGGGGAATGTCCCTGTACTTACTGTAAGTCGCTCTGGATAAGAGCGTCTGCTAAATGACTAAATGTAAATGTAAATGTAAACACCAACCTGGGTTTCCCCTCTTTAAAGTTCGACTATGGCGGTTGGCCGCTCAACACTCCGGTCTCCCTGCAACTGCCTCCTCCCACCACTAAGGGGCAGAGTTCTGAGAGCACCATGCTGCACACCTTACCAGACGTCAACGCCACGGTACATGGCATAACCACTATGTGGCTACTCAGCATGCAGTCCACTGACTTTGTAAGTTCAACAAAGACTCCACCAGTTCCTGTCAGGTGAATTGACACCTGTCTTGTGAAACAGATTATTATCCATAACTGGCATATTATTCACGTCCTGGCCAGGTCCCGTCTTGGTGAATACCCAGAGGAGCACTTCAGTGAGGACGCCCCCTGCAGGCTGATAAAGGAATTCCAAGCAGAGCTGAAGGCCTTCAGTGAGTCTGTCAAGACCAGGAACTCCGATATGAAGGTTCCCTACACATACCTGGATCCTGAGCTGATGGAGAACAGTGTGGCTATTTAGACAGCAGACAGGAGCCATGACCTCATCCTGCATCAATATACATGAATGTAAACCCTATGTTGATATTTTTATCCAAATAACATTTTAATTAGAGATTAAGACTTTTTTTGCAGCTCAATAAATATATATTTCACAAATGTTTGTGTTTGTCACTGTCACTTGCTGAACTATCAAGGTCTGAAACTTTCAAAGATTCTCTGAGTCAGTTGAGCTCATTTTGCCAGAAAAATATAGATTTTCTTGATTTCACCAGAACACATGTTCTTTAACCTGAACCCTGCTTCCTTGGAATAGTATGAGTTACTTATTATCCTGCTCCCTGCTAGACAAATGCATGCATACACACACACATACACACACACACATACATACAGATCCTGTGAGTAAGGAACACCTAGCACCATAAAGATCTGCAAGTTGTTCATTGTGTAACAGTGTTTTCTTTCTGTGGAAAAACTTAAGCCAAGTCAACTAAAATGGGATGTTATTGGCTTTTTTTTCTTAGCAAACATCTTTGGAATGTCAGAATTGGAAGAGGAAATTATTGTTTATTGTTTATGCTAAAGAAGCAATAATAGGCCTAATCATTAGTCTGTGATGTGATGCATTTAAGGTACATCAAAGGTACATCAACGTACAGTAAATAGAGTCAGGTGGCTGAGCGGTTAGGGAAGTGGGCTAGTAATCAGAAGGTTGCCAGTTCGATTCCCCGGCCGTGCCAAATGACGTTGTGTCCTTGGGCAAGGCACTTCACCCTACTTGCCTCAGGGGGAATGTCCCTGTACTTACTGTAAGTCGCTCTGGATAAGAGCGTCTGCTAAATGACTAAATGTAAATGTAAATGTAAATAGTCACAGTTCATGGTCCAAAGTACAGAACAAGATCATGACTCAGTGTGTTATTTGGTGGTTTAGTGCCTTTCCTCAGAAAATACCTGTAAATCCCTTTTTTATATATACAGCTCTAGAAAAAATTGAGAGACCCTTGTACCTTTTTTTTTCATTTAAAATAAAGTTGATAAGGACAATTTTGAGTGAGGAACAGAAGGGCCATCTTAAATGTTACCCTTCTGTGTGCGCCCCCCCCCCCCCCCCCCCCCGGTATAATAATAATAATCTAACGGCAACCTTTTTATCAAACTTGAGAGCCCTGCTCTCTACTCAGTCTCGAGCTCTCTACTTTCCCTCACATTCTCTCTCTCACTCTTTCACTTTGTCTCTTTCTCTCTACTCAATCTGTCTCTCAATCTGTCTTTGTCATTTTTTTCCTTTCTTGAGTCATAACTTGTGTCCTAACCTTTACACTTTACACAGTCACCTTCACTTTAACACAATCAATTGTTGACATTTCCATGGAATCTGGAGGTGTCACATCTTTGCATACATATAAAAGGGGCATAAGTGAAATATGTGTTTCACAGGAGCCAACCCAACTGAACATCTTCACATCTACAACAGGTACGGGCCATTGGAATATTCCAATACTTATTTCAAAATAAAAACAGATTTTCTTGAATATTTGTTAGAGGAAGACAAAAACATATTTTTAATTTAATATCATTAGCAGATTATTTGAATCATGTCAGATTCATGGAAACGGTAAAATGAGTTGTATCCAGTCTGTTAATGAAATAATTTACTGACATTTTCGACAGTTCATTCTATCCAATAGACACTGTTAATTTCAAGGAGATTAACTTGCATAAATCACAATTCAAATAAAAATAAAACATTACTGCAAATTTCTAACAATTGTTTTCCAGAAAGACTATGTTTTCGTACTCGGTGACTGTGTTTACTGGCGACCTGCTGGATTCTGGAACATCGGACGATGTCTCCATCAAGCTGGTGGGGATGGAGGGAGAGAGTCGTGTGAAGTTTATTCCGAGTGAAGGACTCCAAACAGAAAAGGTAAGGCAAGGGTCCGACCTGGACAGTTGTACCTAACTTAAAATGGTCCCATATATATATATATATATAAACATTTTAACTGCCCTGAGGCAAATATTTTCTCATTCCCCCCATTCTCTTTTTCTCTCTCTCTCTCTCTTCACTCCTCAGTCATGTACATTCACCATTGAATGCCCCACCTCCCTGGGTGAGCTGGTGGTGGTGGAACTGGACAAGCAAGCTCTGGAAGATTCTGACGACTGGTTCTGTGCCAAAGTCATAGTGGTGACCGTGACCCCAGAGAAGGACACGGCACATTTCCCCTGCCACAGGTGGATCTCAGACAAAAAGGTCCACTACTTCAGAGATGGAAAAGGTCAGCTCGCTACACACACACACACACACACACACACACTCTAAACACACATTATAAACATGACCAGAGGAACTGGAGGTAAGAATATGTCTAAGGCAGGGTCGGACTGGCCGTCGGGAGAGTCGGGAGATTTCCCGAACCGCCGGTCAAGGTAACGAATATATATATATATATATATATACAATTTGTTATATATAAACCTAAATAATAGTTTAATCAGCCACGTTCACTTTGAGCGCAGCATTAAATCATATACAACCGTTTTACTGGAGTGAGCTCGGTGGAAACCCGAACACTGGTCCGAGCTAATCAAAAGCCTACAGAGTTTTGAAAGTTTATTACGTGTTTGTTTCCACTCCAACGTAATGGAGAGGAAGCGAAAAGGAGAAAAGGGCGGCGCAGAAAAAATCGGAGAAAAGAAATATCGAGCACTTAAAGCTAATGCTTCAAAATGTAAAACAATACCATACATTTTTAGACCACTTAGTGAGAGCGACAGTCAGCAGCGCGGAGGTGCGGCAGTACTTAGAGACGTCAGCTCCCTGCATTTATATATATTCATGATTTAATTAATAAACATTAATAAACACTAATAAATCTCTATGCTCAATGTTGTTTTATCCGTCCTTATATTTAAAAAAAGGAGCTATGTGGATCAAATGCAATTGTATAAATGTTTCTGGTCTGCATTTGAAATCAGCCATATGTGATGCTGGGATTGAGGAGAATGAGAAGGAGATGGATGCAGCTGTGACGCTGGTGCCATGGTCCAGTGCAGAGACCATAGGCGCCGATACCATGGGTGCTCCAGGGCTCGAACACCCACGGAAAACCCACGTGAACCAGACTGCCAGTAGGCTACACTCATTTCAAATTAAACATTGCAGGTGGTGCTAAGTGAAGCGTTTGTCATAGTGTGATTGGTTATGTCGCTGTCAGTCCCCTGATCCATGTCCTTTTTTTTTTTAAGGGCGTGCGCTCGTGAGCACCCACAGAGGAAAACATAAATCGGAGCTGCTGGCAGAGATTATACCAGGTGCAGCAATGACACTGTGCACAATAGAGTATAAATTAACACTAATCCATCTAATGTTGTTAACGGCCATTGATAGCACTGCATCATCATTTATTATTATATAGTGGATGGTGGATAGTCCCACCCTGGTATGAGGATAAATAAATGTCTTAGAATATAAATGAAAATTATATTTTCTTCTTTGTACAGCCAAAAGAGCGTCCTTCAGTAGGAAGAAGGAGCTCAAGGAAGGAGCCCAGAACTGCAGGTGAGGTCATACGGGTCAGGGGTCATATTTCACAAACCAAATCAACCTGTATCAATGACGATTCTAATAATGTCATATTTTTCTACTACTTTATTTTTTACAGAACGACCAAGGTGTCTTACTGGGTGACTGTGTTTACGGGTGACATGGCGTTCTCTGGCACACTCAATCGTGTTTACATCAAGCTGGTGGGCACGAAGGGAGAGAGTGCTCGTCTGAGGGCCAGTCCTTTCTATGGATTTGGTACAACAAAGGTAAAGCGTGGGTCCGACCTGGATAGAAGTCGCACTCTCATAATTTGACTTGTGTTGGGAAATTTTTGCTCAATTATAAAACTCCATCCATCTGATATGGAATCCAACTAAACTGGATTTTTTTTAAATTAGGATTGTGACCTGGTTCTGTCTGATTAGGGATGAAATTGTGTGTGTGTGTGTGTGTGTGTGTGTGTGTGTAACTGTGCTAACAGGAGTACAACAGTTGAGGAGGTTATGGGTGATGACTAATGTCTTATTGTGACCTATATTATTATTGACCTTAGTATAATTCAAATATTATTACATTATTAATTAAATATAAGAACTTAATGTCTGCTTTTTTCTACTGTTTATTACCGTAGTACTACTTGCAGGTAACAATGGCCTTGTTCTGTGTATGCATATGGATACCAGTGTATCTGACATGACGATAAACTAACTAACTAACTAGCTTCTCCAGTATGTGAAGTCATTCTTTGTTTCTGATTTGAACTGCACATTCTCTTTCACTTCCTCTTCTTTCCCAGTATTCCTTCTATATTGAATGCCCCACCTCCCTGGGTGAGCTGGTGGTGGTGGAACTGGACAAGAAACCTGTGCCTCTAACACCTTCTGACAACTGGTTCTGTACCAAAGTCACAGTGGCGACCCCAGAGAAGGACACGGCACATTTCCCCGTCTACAGGTGGATCTCAGACAACAAGGTCCACTACTTCAGAGAGGGCAAAGGTCAGATGGTTAAACACACACACACACACACACACACAGTCACACAGTACACATCACACACATCACAGACATGATTGGAGGAACTGGAGGTTAACTAAAATATTTTTTTCTTTGTACAGCTAAAAGAGCATGTGATGACATCATGATCAGTGATGATCAGGCCTTTAGGGAGAAGGAGCTTGAGGACAGAACCCAGGACTACAGGTGAGGTCATCAGGGTCAGAGACTACAGGTGAAGTCATGAGGGGTCCTTCACTCTGCATACATACAGACATGAATTGAACATGACTAATGTCATAGCATGTCGTAACATTTCATTCTGTGCTGTTCTTCAGATGGCATTTATATGGAAAAGGTTTACCTTACTGCATGAAATCTGAGGGGCCCTCATCTCTGCCCCTAGAGGTACAATTCTCCTACACCAAGGAAATAGAGTTCGACTCTACAGCTGTCCTAGAGTAAGTTTCACTATGTGTGTGTGTGGTTTGTTTTGTGTTCTGTCTCAATCCACAAAAATAGAATATTTACCAGAATAGAGAACAGAATTTTCACCAAAACAGCTTCTTCAACTACTTGGGTCAAAGTTTGACATAATTCCTCACTGAACCTGAATTGATTTATGTTATGAAATATGGGCCTGAAAATGTGTTTTGGTGCAATCATGCAGCCAGGTGAAGCTGTTCTTCAAGGGTCTGCTAAACCTGGAGGAACCCTGGAAGAGCATCGATGACATGCGCAAAGCTTTCTGCAGTCACAACACACCCATATCAGGTGAGGCTGCGACACTGTGTTAGCTCACTGGGTAAGAGACTGTGTTAGCTCACTGGGTAAGAGACTGTGTTAGCTCACTGGGTAAGAGACTGTGTTAGCTCACTGGGTAAGAGACTGTGTTAGCTCACTGGGTAAGAGACTGTGTTAGCTCACTGGGTAAGAGACTGTGTTAGCTCACTGGGTAAGAGACTGTGTTAGCTCACTGGGTAGGGGACTGTGTTAGCTCACTGGGTAAGGGACTGTGTTAGCTCACTGGGTAAGAGACTGTGTTAGCTCACTGGGTAGGGGACTGTGTTAGCTCACTGGGTAAGAGACTGTGTTAGCTCACTGGGTAAGAGACTGTGTTAGCTCACTGGGTAAGAGACTGTGTTAGCTCACTGGGTAGGGGACTGTGTTAGCTCACTGGGTAGGGGACTGTGTTAGCTCACTGGGTAAGAGACTGTGTTAGCTCACTGGGTAAGAGACTGTGTTAGCTCACTGGGTAAGAGACTGTGTTAGCTCACTGGGTAAGAGACTGTGTTAGCTCACTGGGTAAGGGACTGTGTTAGCTCACTGGGTAAGAGACTGTGTTAGCTCACTGGGTAAGGGACTGTGTTAGCTCACTGGGTAAGAGACTGTGTTAGCTCACTGGGTAAGAGACTGTGTTAGCTCACTGGGTAAGAGACTGTGTTAGCTCACTGGGTAAGAGACTGTGTTAGCTCACTGGGTAAGGGACTGTGTTAGCTCACTGGGTAAGAGACTGTGTTAGCTCACTGGGTAAGAGACTGTGTTAGCTCACTGGGTAAGAGACTGTGTTAGCTCACTGGGTAAGAGACTGTGTTAGCTCACTGGGTAAGAGACTGTGTTAGCTCACTGGGTAAGGGACTGTGTTAGCTCACTGGGTAAGAGACTGTGTTAGCTCACTGGGTAGGGGACTGTGTTAGCTCACTGGGTAAGGGACTGTGTTAGCTCACTGGGTAAGAGACTGTGTTAGCTCACTGGGTAAGAGACTGTGTTAGCTCACTGGGTAAGAGACTGTGTTAGCTCACTGGGTAGGGGACTGTGTTAGCTCACTGGGTAAGAGACTGTGTTAGCTCACTGGGTAAGAGACTGTGTTAGCTCACTGGGTAGGGGACTGTGTTAGCTCACTGGGTAGGGGACTGTGTTAGCTCACTGGGTAAGAGACTGTGTTAGCTCACTGGGTAAGAGACTGTGTTAGCTCACTGGGTAAGAGACTGTGTTAGCTCACTGGGTAAGAGACTGTGTTAGCTCACTGGGTAAGAGACTGTGTTAGCTCACTGGGTAAGAGACTGTGTTAGCTCACTGGGTAAGAGACTGTGTTAGCTCACTGGGTAAGGGACTGTGTTAGCTCACTGGGTAAGAGACTGTGTTAGCTCACTGGGTAGGGGACTGTGTTAGCTCACTGGGTAAGGGACTGTGTTAGCTCACTGGGTAAGAGACTGTGTTAGCTCACTGGGTAAGAGACTGTGTTAGCTCACTGGGTAAGAGACTGTGTTAGCTCACTGGGTAAGAGACTGTGTTAGCTCACTGGGTAAGAGACTGTGTTAGCTCACTGGGTAAGAGACTGTGTTAGCTCACTGGGTAAGAGACTGTGTTAGCTCACTGGGTAAGAGACTAATTCCTGGTTTCAAATCAGACTGAGGTCATTTCCTGCATGTTTTCCCTCTCTCTCTCTCTCTCTCTCTCTCTCTCTCTCTCTCTCTCTCTCTCTCTCTCTCTCTCCCTGCTTTTCTGTCTCCCTCCACCTGTCCTATAATTAAATAAAGGGGATCATTTGCAGGGAGCAAGATAATACCTAGCTCATACTATTCCAAGAAAGCAGGGTACAGTCTAAAGAACATGTGTTCTGGTGAAGTCAAGCGAATCAATAATTTCTCATTTCATAAATGAAAGACATCTATTTAATTTTCACAACATGTGAGCATGACGAGCTAGTTCATGGCACAGTAACTAACTACAGAGTCAGGGGAAAGTAGCTTTTAGTTGTAGGTCATTCCACTAACATGGAACGATCTACATGTACAGAACTATCACATGCCTGAGTCACTAATATTCTTACATAAAAACACTTCAACTCTACAATGTGTTGGTCCTCAGTGTTACTAAATACTTTCAAATGTCCTCCTGTATGTTGGTAACTGTATCTATGCATCGGTTATAACAACTTCCAATTCAATAAACAATGTTTTGGAATCACAGAGGCAGCAGTGATAGTCTAACCACGCTATAGCCGCAAAATGAATTTCATTCAGATGAATACTTTTCATCCATCCACACACAAGCTGTTTTACCACAGACATTTAAATAATCTAACGTTGTTTAGTTTTATTAAATATTCTTTCAATTTCATATTCTGTACCCATCAGTCTACGTCCAACAACATTGGAAACAGGACACTTTATTTGGCTACCAGTTCCTGAACGGAGTCAACCCCACGATCATCCGACGGTGCAACCAGCTGCCGGAGAATTTCCCCGTCACCAACGACATGGTCAGGGCCTCCCTGCATGGAACGAGAAGCCTAACTGACGAAATCAAGGTACTGTACGTCCTACCTGAAGGTTATGTAGCACAAAATATCATTTCGACGAGAAACTCCAACTAAGTCCCCCAAAGATGTTGTTGAGATTCTGTTCATTCAGCAAGTTTTCCCCTCTCTCCAACAGAAGGGGAACATCTACCTGGTGGACTACAAACAGCTGGATGGAGTGACCTCTAACGTGATCAACGGGAAACAGCAGTACCTTACGGCTCCTCTCGTTCTGCTCCAGAAGACCCCAGACGACAAACTGATACCCATCGCCATCCAGGTAATCTGATATACATGAAGTTCCAGGCGTCAGATGAAACAATTGTGATAGTCCCATCATGTTGGGAAGTATGTTTTTTTTACCGACTGTGTCTGTGTGAGTATATGTCATCCTATGACAAGACAGAGACTTCTTTGTGCCTGACCTCTGGTCTCTCCTCTCCACAGTTTGTGCCTGACCTCTTGTCTCTCCTCTCCACAGTTGAAGCAGAAGCCAGGAGAGGACAACCCCATCTTCTTCCCCACCGACTCGAAGTACGACTGGCTGTTGGCCAAGATCTTCGTGAGGAGCGCTCACTTTAATGAGCACGAGCTGAACGCCCACCTGCTGCGTACCCACCTCCTCAGCGAGGTTTTCACTGTGGCCTTGCTGCGCAACCTGCCCATGGTGCACCCCCTCTACAAGGTCAGCAGGTTGGAGGAAATGTCCTCCATGTTGTGATAATTGTTACATGAAACAACCATATCAGGTTGGTTTGTAAGGCATTGTTTGCTATATCAAAAGGCAACATTTGAACACCATTAATATCCAACAGTTTTTAATACTTAAATAATTTTAATTATTTGTCCTGTTTCAGCTACTTGTTCCCCATACCCGCTACACCCTTCAAATCAACGCCCTGGCCAGATCTCAGCTGATATCAAAAGACGGATTTTTCAAACAGGTAAGAACATTGTACTGTTACCATACACAATGCAACAAACTTAGACATATTCCAATTATGTGGAAAAAAGGTTAGATCTGTATGAAACAAAATCTATTTCTTCAAATGTTCTGTCTAGTATTCAGCGTCGGGTGGAGAAGGAATGCTCACTATCCTGCGGAGAGCGGTGTCCTCTCTGACCTACAGCTCCCTCTGTCTGCCGGAGGACATCGCTGCACGAGAGCTGGAATCCATCCCCAACTTCTACTACAGAGACGACGGGCTCAAACTGTGGGATATGATCCAGAGGTGTGTATGTTGCTGTGGGATGTGATCCACAGGTGTGTATGTTGCTGTGGGATGTGATCCACAGGTGTGTATGTTGCTGTGGGATTTGATCCACAGGTGTGTATGTTGCTGTGGGATGTGATCCACAGGTGTGTATGTTGCTGTGGGATGTGATCCACAGGTGTGTATGTTGCTGTGGGATGTGATCCACAGGTGTGTATGTTGCTGTGGGATGTGATCACAGGTGTGTATGTTGCTGTGGGATGTGATTCCACAGGTGTGTATGTTGCTGTGGGATGTGATTCGACAGGTGTGTATGTTGCTGTGGGATGTGATCCACAGGTGTGTATGTTGCTGTGGGATGTGATCCACAGGTGTGTATGTTGCTGTGGGATATGATCCACAGGTGTGTATGTTGCTGTGGGATATGATCCACAGGTGCAACTGTTAACGTTTACAAACAGCAGATGAGAGGTGCGTTCTGAACCACTTAAAGTACATTGTATGACCTTTTTTTGTGCTTGTTCATAGGTTTGTCCAGGGAGTGATCGGTCACTACTACAAGTCAGACTTTGACGTCCAGCAGGACTCTGAGCTGCAGAACTGGATCGAGGATATCTTCATCCATGGATTCCCGTCCAGGGCCAGCTCAGGTAACACAGTTCAGAGCACCATAGTTAAAGGCAGGGTAGGTAGGTTTTGTGAACCTAGGCAAGAGGCAACCCAGGTTTTGTGAATTTTGACAAGAGTTTGAAGGATTCAAACCAAAATATCCCACCACTTCATTTACAAAGCCACTCCCACAAAACACATGAACGCTGCCTGACTACTGTTGGGAGGTAGGTAGACAGACAAGTAGCCCTTCCAATCATTGAATTTGGTCCAAATGCCATCCAATCATTAAGTCCTGATCCAAACTAAATGATTGGTTGTGGTTATTTCAGTCATGTGATACCCACATATATCAGATTTTTTAAATTTAACTATCCAACCTTTAGATTTATTGGTTGCTATCAGAAGTTTATTTCAGCAATTATGACAAAAAGTACATCTCAACATCATTGCCAACCCTGCCTTGTATATTAATATATTGTTATGGTCTTGAAACACACAGTGTTATGTTGCAACCTTTGCTAATTTACGTGTCACTCACATGAATCATTGTCGTTGTCACATATACTTTTCTGCCTGTTATAATGTTTTTGTATTCATGTTTTTGTGGTTGAAAATATGTATATTATATATATAAGATGTATATAAATATGTCTCCTTCAGGCTCTATAACATTCAATTAAAGCTTTTTTGGCCTTTCTTATGTGTCCTCCCTTTCCAGGAATCCCTAAATTTTTCAACACAGTGGCGGAACTCGTCAAGTTTGTCACCATGGTGATCTTTACAGGCTCCGCCCAGCACTCTGCTGTCAATAGTGGACAGGTAGGATTCTATGTAAAACTTCCAAAATGTCACTACCAGTCAGTTCTTCCTCTGTAGTATTTAACATCAACCTGGTAATAAAAACAAGCTGTTTCCCCTCTTTGAAGTTCGACTATGGCTTTTGGCCGCTCAACACCCCAATCTCCCTGCAACTGCCTCCTCCCACCACTAAGGGGCAGAGTACTGAGAGCACCATGCTGCACACCTTGCCAGACGTCAAGACCACGGTGCATGGCATGGCCACTCTGTGGCTACTCAGCAATCAGTCCACTGACTTTGTAAGTTCAACAAAGACTCCACCAGTTCCTGTCAGGTGAACTGACACCGGTCTTGTGAGACAGATGATTATCCATAACTGACATATTCTTCACGTCCTGGCCAGGTCCGTCTTGGTAAATACCCACATGAGCACTTCAGTGAGGACGCCCCCTGCAGGCTGATAAAGGAATTCCAAGCAGAGCTGAAGGCCTTCAGTGAGTCTGTCAAGACCAGGAACTCCGGTCTGGACGTTCCCTACACATACCTGGATCCTGAGCTGATGGAGAACAGTGTGGCCCTTTAGACAGCAGACAGGAGCCATGACCTCATCCTGCATCAGCATCTGGTACCTGCTCTAGGTTTAGATATGATTAGGATGGTAATAGCATTTTGGTTGTGACAGAATACAATATGCTTCTGTTGGTGAATATGATTTATACATGAATGAAAACCGAATGCTGATATTTTGATCCAAATAAAAATTATGAGAGACAATATATTTCGCAAATGTTGGTTTGTCACTCGCATGTTCACAGTCCGAAACCAGAGATGGCAAAAGTACACACATCCTTCACTCAAGTAGAAGTACAGATACTCATGTTTATAAAGAGGGAAAGGTTGAAGTACTGACTACACATTTTCACTCAAGTTAAAGAAGTATGGGCTTTGACACTTAAGTAAAAAGTAGCCATTGCTACTACTTGTTTTAGTGTCACGCTGGTAACTGGACCTCAAATCATATTCATACATGAATACAAAAAGACACTATAGACACGCAGCGCATTCGCCAGGAGTGGCCATGGGTATTCAGCATTGTCTCTTCTCAGTCATGTCGACATCGCTAACTTCCTCTGTCTTATCCATAACGTTAGACATGCTTATTGTTGCCTTCTGCATTGCTCCATGGTAGCTTAGTAGACTAGCTAACGTTTGTTGTGTGTGATAGCCAGGAAATGGAAAAAAGGCGCGCAGTGACAATAAAGAATATTGATCATGCCACCAAATAAAGATTAAAACCTAAGAAACAAGCCCGGTTTGAAATGTAAGAAGACTAAAGTACAAATATAGTACAGAACAGTGGCGATTTCTTTAAGACTGCAAGGGAAGCTCAGCTTCCCCTAACATTTCAAAAAAATTCATGGTCAGACATTTACGATTGTGTTAACATTTTAAATGCGTTAGAACACGTTCATATCGAAGACGAGTTCGTTCAGAATCAGCGACATATATTAGCAGGTCGACTGACTGATTTCCTTCTCATACATTCCCGTAGCGCCACAGTGCATTTCCCTGTTGAAGCTCAGCTTCCATGGACTTCAATGGGGCTGCGTTGAACAGTTTTTTTCAGTGCTTTCGAAACTATACGGTACATTGGATAAATTGCTGCGATTATGTCCGCCCCACTGGACGCTCAGCGTCTCTGGGGGTGAATGGAGGAGTGGGCTGGCCTGGACGCTGGCCTCGCTCCATTGACAAGCGTTGACGTCCTTGTAGGCGGGTACTCTGTTGAAGTTTAAAACTATTGGATCTGCCCAGAGCCACTCTGATCTGCCATAACCAATCGCTAGCGTTTGCCTTAGCCAATTCCTTCACCACTACTGTAACAGAGCTAGCTGCCGTAGCTGGAAATTGTAACTTTTCCCGAACCCTGTGGGGAGGAGGGCCACAACATCATGGCCACCAACAAAACTCAGTAAAACTTGTTCTTGCTCCGGCTTTAGCTGTTGGATATTCGGCAGCGTTGCCACAACGGACCGAATGGCTTTCCTCGCATCTTTCTCCGCCGCCATTACGGAACTACAACACAAACTAGCACACGACACCAACGTCATCGTTCTCAGCCACTCCCTCTGTTCGCTTATTGGACAGGTAGAAAATCAACCTGCAGAATCTGACTTACGGACCTCATGGCCAGACCTATGTACAGAAGCAAATTTGAGCGGAAGTAAGTAGGACGGCAGAGCCAGGCTATAGTGTCGTAGGGGTGAACTAGCCAGTGAACTGAAAATGTATATAATGTAGGCCGAAAATGAGCTTCCCCTGTTTCAAAGACCAGCAGCCGCCACTGGTACAGAAATAAGATATATTTTACTTAACTGATATTAGTTAAATGAATTATGAATTGGTTTGATTAAGAATTGAACCAGGGTTCTGTGTTTGGCAGTAGACTTCATGGTACACATGCTTACACCACTGAGCCACAGAGGGTTCCTGCAAAGTTGCTTTCTACAAGACAGTGTAATTGCCCTTATGACACGACTAAACGATTTAAAACTCAGAGAACTGATACCACTTACTGCTTTTAAATCTAAAATTAATGAAATGGAGGCAGGTTCTCAAAAATGTAAATGTTTTTAAATTAACCAGGTTATGTAACTGACTAACTTTTTTTTTTTTAAACTTGTCTCATTTCTGTGTTCTTCTGTCTGTAACTATGTGTTGTTATGTTGCTGCCTGTCTTGGCCAGGTCTCCCTTGAAAATTTGATTTTTAATCTCAATGGGAACTTCCTGGTTAAATAAAGGTTAAATAAAAAAAAATGGCAAAGGACAACGTATGTTTTGTTTCTGCTGACCCCCTTGATTATCATTGTATAATTCGCACTCTGCTTACAGTTTCCTTGCCGTAAGAACCATAGATATATATAAACACTAGATGTCTCGTCCGCGTTGCCGGACAACGGAGTCGAACGTCCGCATATGGCGGCCATCTTGCTACAGGCAACTCGCTCACCCATAACATTGTGTTGATGCTACATGTACTTTTTAAATGACCATAACTTGCTCAATTTTCAACCGATTTTGAAACGGTTTGGTTTGTTATCAACGTCAGAGATGTCGGTATGCCACTGCATACTTATGAATAATTCTGTTTTTTTTTTTTTTACAGAATAGAAGTACGCAGTGGCATAACGACATCTCTGACGTTGATAACAAACCAAACCGTTTCAAAATCGGTTGAAAATTGAGCAAGTTATGGTCATTTAAAAAGTACATGTAGCATCAACACAATGTTATGGGTGAGCGAGTTGCCTGTAGCAAGATGGCCGCCATGTGCGGACGTTCTAGACTCCGCCGTAAGACATCTAGTGTTTATATATATCTATGGATAAGAACAATCCGTGCCTGATATTTCCGAACAAGACCGGTCATATTCCATCTAAATGATGGATATAATAATAATAATATAATTGGGTGAAGAGCAAAAACCACACGTGTTCAAATATGTATCAGTTCATTTATTTCTATTTACATAGTTAGCTGAGTATATCAGAATTTGGTGAAGTCGTCCATGCATACAGTACAACTTGAATTTCCTGCTGATCCGACCCTTCATGAGAACATCATACAATGTGTGCTTTGCAATGTTAAAAACCACTGAAACTTTCTAGTCATTTTTCATTGAAGGTTCATTTACTGGACTGTAAACATTTCACAACATTTCTGATTTCAAATCGATGGACAGTAGCCTATTGATGTCAAATTGAAAAAAATATATATTGAAAAAACAAAAAAAAGAAAGTTGATTTTCATCTCCAATTATTAATACTTAAGTCTGAATGACATATAAACCACACAGCTTAATATGAGCATAAGTGTTTTAAATTCTGTACACACAACTACATTTACAATAATACACTTTGTGAGAGCCAAGATAGCAGATGCTGTCATTTGTATAATAAACCGGTATAATAAAGCAAACTTACACATACAGTACAATATAAAGTAACTGTCTTTAATGTGGAAAAATCTACAATCGCTTCAACAAGTCAGTCACAGAAACATGGGTCCAGTGCCAAATGCAATATTTTATCTTGCTTTTTATATATCTATGTTAGCATATTAACCAGATTAAATCTGATATCTAATGTTCTGTAGATACATTTTAGAAATATTACACATAGCACCTTTAAAAGAAAACAAATATGCAATAATGTGCTTAGTGGGGACTGTACGAGGACTAAGAATTAAGTCGTATGACTTAATTTGTATGTATCTTTTTTGGCATGTACAGTGTATGTACCACACTGAAGTGGAAGTACCATAATGGCACCTCCCCACTATTCTACCAATTCTGACAATCTCGTCTAGGTATCCAGAACTGGACTCTTTGATGGCTAGCACAAAAACAAAATCCCAAAATATATGATAAGAAACATCAAAAGAAGGCAAGGAGTACCCCGCCCTCCTCCTTCTCCTTCTCCCCCTCCCTCCCTCCCTCTCCCCCCCCCCCTCCCTCCTCCCACTCCCTCTCATCCACATTCAGAAAAAAGGAGTGAGGTCATTGGACGGCCATGGCCCTGGATGAGCTGTTCTTGCAGGGCAGGGTTTCCACGGTTACCAGGGCTGGTTATTTGTGCGAGGACAAGCTGGGTGATGAGAGAGACAAGGACATGTTGTGGGGACGGAGGTGTTGGGAGGAAGGCGGAGTGGGAGGGTGGAGGGACGTCTGGGTGGGTGTTTGAGGGGTTGGGTGGCTTGGAGATTGGGTGAGGGTCAGGGGTAGGTAAGGGGCAAGTGTAGGTGGGGGGCAAGGGTGTCTGGGGGGGCAGGGGTAGGTGGGGGGGCAGGGTGTCTGGGGGGGCAGGGTGTCTGGGGGGGGCAGGGTGTCTGGGGGGCAGGGTGTCTAGGGGGGGCAGGTTGGGGTTAGTGTCAATGTCTCCTCAGATTGTGCTCCTCAGTGCAGGAGCCTTTCGTCAGCGTGATGTCATCCACGGCCATCTCTCCGCTCCTGCCCCGCCCACGCTCCCCCTTCAGGATGACCTGGGAACAGCAACACACGCTCTGTTAGTCAGCCAGGCATATGTTCATACAGCACATTTGTAAAGCAGCAAGTGTCAATCAAAGTGCTGTACAGCAGAACCAAATGTAGGAAATACGTTTTGTAGCACACAACCTCACAGGAAGACAACACACGCTCTCACTCACTCTCTCCTCTCTCCCCTCTCCCTCCTCTCCCTCTCTCCCTCTCTCCCTCTCTCTCTCTCTCTCTCTCTCTCTCATCTCTCTCTCATCTCTCTCTCCTCTCTCTCTCTCTCTCTCTCTCTCTCTCTCTCTCTCACACACACGCGGCGCACACACACACACACACACACAGCTGTACTCACGCTCTCCAGGCCCGCTCCCCAGAGGGTGATCTGGGTGTGTCTCCAGCCGCTGCCCCCGGTGCGCCCCCACACGGCCGGGCTGTACCTCTTCCCCTTCTTCACGAACACCTGCAGCACCCCCACGTGGTGACCCGCCATCTTGTTCCTGAACGACAGACACAGGTTGCCGTTGTTCCAGGGCGCGGCCAGGGGCAGGACCAGCCGAGCGCCACGCCCGCTCCGCCTCTTCTCCCCTGCCTCTGGGATGGTCAGGTACCGCCCACCTGGGGAGGGGATGGGGTGGGGGGGGGAGAGAGGAAGTTACATCACACCATGTGATCAGGAATAGCAGGAGGTTGATTGTGTGCCTTTTCTGGTCTCCAGGTATTAAGATTTATTTTATTGATTGTTTTCATTTCTGAACTTATGAGTGTGTGTGTCTGGTACCCTGTGTGTGTGTGTGGTAGTGTGAGTGTGTGTGGTACAGTGTGTGTGTGTGTGTGTGTGGTACCAGAGGGGTCGTCTGTGGCACTGTGTGTGTGTGTGGTACAGTGTGTGTGTGTGTGTGTGTGTGTAGTGTGGTAGTGTGTGTGTGAGTGTGTGTGGTACAGTGTGTGTGTGTGTGTGTGTGGTACAGTGTGTGTGTGTGTGTGGTACCAGAGGGGTCGTCTGTGGTCTCCCAGTGCAGGTCTCCGTCTCTGTCTCGTATCCAGCCACACAGACCGTCATCGAAGGAGCAGCTCAGGAATCCCGCCGCTGCAAAGAGGAAGACCTCAGACACAGAGCCACAACATGCTGAAGAACACCTCAGACACAGAGCCACAACATGCTATGTGTAGCCCTTTGGTCATTTTATTCAAAGCACACATGCTAACCCTTTGGTAATTTCATCCAAAACACCCATGCTAACCCCTTTGGTCATTTACCCCCAAAACACCCATACTAACCCCTTTGATCATTTACCCCAAAACACACATACTAACCCCTTCGGTCATTTTATCCAAACACACATGCTAACCCCTTTGGTCATTTTATCCAAAACACACATACTAACCCCTTTGGTCATTTTATCCAAAACACCCATGCTAACCCTTTTGGTCATTTCCCCCAAAACACACATACTAACCCCTTTGGTCATTTTATTCAAAACACCCATGCTAACCCCTTTGGTCATTTCCCCCAAAACACACATGCTAACCCCTTTGGTCATTTTATTCAAAACACCCATGCTAACCCCTTTGGTCATTTTATTCAAAACACCCATGCTAACCCCTTTGGTCATTTTATCCAAAACACACATACTAACCCCTTTGGTCATTTTATTCAAAACACCCATGCTAACCCCTTTGGTCATTTCCCCCAAAACACACATACTAACCCCTTTGGTCATTTTATTCAAAACACCCATGCTAACCCCTTTGGTCATTTCCCTCAAAACACACATACTAACCCCTTGGTAATTTTATTCAAAACACCCATGCTAACCCCTTTGGTCATTTCCCCCAAAACACACATACTAACCCCTTTGGTCATTTTATCCAAAACACACATGCTAACCCCTTTGGTCATTTACCCCAAAACCACATACTAACCCCTTTGGTCATTTTATCCAAAACACACATGCTAACCCCTTGGTCATTTACCCCAAAACACACATACTAACCCCTTTGGTCATTTTATTCAAAACACCCATGCTAACCCTTTTGGTAATTTCCCCCAAAACACACATACTAACCCCTTTTGGTCATTTTATTCAAAACACCCATGCTAACCCTTTGGTCAGTTTCCCCCAAAACACACATGCTAACCCCTTTGGTCATTTTTATTCAAAACACCCATGCTAACCCCTTTGGTCATTTTCCCCCAAACCACATACTAACCCTTTGGTCATTTTATTCAAAACACCATGCTAACCCCTTTGTCATTTTATTCAAAACACCATGCTAAACCCTTTTGGTAATTTCCCCCAAAACCACACATACTAACCCCTTTGGTAATTTCCGCCAAAACACACATACTAACCCCTTTGGTCATTTTATTCAAAACCACACCATGCTAACCCTTTTGGTCATTTATTCCCAAAACACACCCATGACTAACCCTTTTGGTCATATTTTATTCAAAACACACATGTTAACCCCTTTGGTCATTTTCCCCAAAACACCCAATGCTAGATCACCTTTGGGTAATTTTCTCCCAAAACACACATAGCTAACCTCTTTGGTAATTTTCCTCCAAAACACACATAGCTAACCCTTTTTGTTTCATTTTATCCAAAACACCCATCCTAACCCCTTTGGTCATTTCCCCCAAAACACACATACTAACCCCTTTGGTCATTTTATTCAAAACACCCATGCTAACCCCTTTGGTCATTTCCCCAAAACACACATACTAACCCCTTTGGTCATTTATTCAAAACACCCATGCTAACCCCTTTGGTCATTTATTCAAAACACCCATGCTAACCCTTTTGGTAATTTCCCCCAAAACACACATACTAACCCCTTTGGTAATTTCCCCCAAAACACACATACTAACCCCTTTGGTCATTTTATTCAAAACACCCATGCTAACCCCTTTGGTCATTTCCCCCAAAACACACATACTAACCCCTTTGGTCATTTTATTCAAAACACCCATGCTAACCCCTTTGGTCATTTCCCCCAAAACACACATGCTAACCCCTTTGGTCATTTTATTCAAAACACCCATGCTAACCCCTTTGGTCATTTCCCCAAAACACACATACTAACCCCTTTGGCCATTTTATTCAAAACACCCATGCAACCCCTTTGGTAATTTCCCCCAAAACACACATACCAACCCCTTTGGTAATTTCCCCCAAAACACACATACTAACCCCTTTGGTCATTTTATTCAAAACACCCATGCTAACCCCTTTGGTCATTTCCCCCAAAACACACATACTAACCCCTTTGGTCATTTTATTCAAAACACCCATGCTAACCCTTTGGTCATTTCCCCCAAAACACACATACTAACCCCTTTGGTCATTTTATCCAAAACACACATGCTAACCCCTTTGGTCATTTACCCCAAAACACACATACTAACCCCTTTGGTCATTTTATTCAAAACACCCATGCTAACCCTTTTGGTAATTTCCCCCAAAACACACATACTAACCCCTTTGGTAATTTCCCCCAAAACACACATACTAACCCCTTTGGTCATTTTATTCAAAACACACATGCTAACCCCTTTGGTCAACATGCTGAGGAACACCTCAGACACAGAGCCACAACATGCTGAGGAACACCTCAGACACCGGGCCACAACATGCTGAGGAACACCTCAGACACAGAGCCACAACATGCTGAGGAACACCTCAGACACCGGGCCACAACATGCTGAGGAACACCTCAGACACAGGGCCACAACATGCTGAGGAACACCTCAGACACAGGGCCACAACATGCTGAGGAACACCTCAGACACAGGGCCACAACATGCTGAGGAACACCTCAGACACAGAGCCACAACATGCTGAGGAACACCTCAGACACAGGGCCAGCGTGTGTGTGTAGATATGTGTGTTTTCTGCCTGTCTTTGCCTGTATTTGTTTGCATGTTCATTTGGACTGGATAAATCATTCCTCACAACACGAGCTGTAATAAAACACATTACTGTCTTGACAGAGACTAATCTAATACGAACAATCGTTTCCATCTGAGCTGAGATTGATCTTCAGCATCAGCGACGGCAGGATGCTTGCAGAAACGCCCGCCTGCGTTAATACATGCATCGCTGTACAAATTGGATTGTGGATATAACTCTCATTCCTCATTTTCTGCTTTGTGAAATGGGGGTTTGTGAAAATCACTTTGCGGCTCAGTCTCTAAGCCAATGAAAACCACTGGAGCCAAAACGACCAGCCAATGAAGGGCCTCCAAAGTAAAATCATCAGGAAGTTTAAACTGTGTACAATCAATTCATCTCCATAACCCTCTTGGTACGTTCAAGCACGAACGCTGATTTCTAATTTAAACCTTAAACTAGAACAGATCTAATAAGCCTGATGAATGTTCCTGCAGGAACATCTCATGTTTGGTCAGTATATCGTTTATGACAGCGCATTCTACACTGGTGCAGAAGACTGCAGAGCTACAGTTCAGATCAATTTATTCGTCTTCTGAGCCAGCTGCAGTTTTTCCACCCTAACTCATGGACTTTGGACGTGATTTTGGTATTCAATCGCCCATCAG
>CM042876.1:1131796-1223563 GCA_023658055.1 Thaleichthys pacificus | reverse complement strand
CACCACCCGACAACCGTCCACTGCAGCAGGCCTTTACCGCCGCAAAGATCATCAACGTCAACATCAACGAGTTCAAGAGGAGGAAAGACCTAGGTGAGGCTGGGACCGTGTGGATAGACAGTGTAGATAGACTCTCTGACTGGGGTGTTTCTGAAGGGGAAGGGTCTGACTGGGGTGTTTCTGAAGTGTTGGAGTCTGACTGAAGTGTTTCTGAAAGGTTAGGGTCTAACTGGGGTGTTTCTGAAGGGTTAGGGTCTGACTGGGGTGTTTCTGAAGGGTAAGGGTCTGACTGGGGTGTTTCTGAAGGGGAAGGGTCTGACTGGGGTGTTTCTGAAGGGTTGGGGTCTGACTGGGGTGTTTCTGAAAGGGAAGGGTTAGTGTCTGACTGGGGTGTTTCTGAAGGGGAAGGGTCTGACTGGGGTGTTTCTGAAGGGGTAGGGTCTGACTGGGGTGTTTCTGAAGGGTTAGGGTCTGACTGGGGTGTTTCTGAAGGGGAAGGGTCTGACTGGGGTGTTTCTGCGTGTGCAGTGATGAAGTACAGGAGGAGTGAGGACGAGGGCTCGCTGAGGGTGAAGTTCAACAAGCTCAACATGCACTCCATCAGGAAGAAGTCTGACAGGCTGACGGGACATCTGAAGCTGCTGAGCGGGGTCGAACCACAGGTATACAGGACGCTCTGTCTACCTGTCTATCTGTCTTTACCTGTCTGTCTGTCTACCTGTCTGTCTGTCTTTACCTGTCAGTCTGTCTGTCTTTACCTGTCTGTCTGTCTGTCTTTACCTGTCTATCTGTCTTTACCTGTCTGTCTACCTGTCTATCTGTCTGTCTGTCTTTACCTGTCTGTCTGTCTGTCTTTACCTGTCTGTCTGTCTTTACCTGTCTGTCTATCTGTCTCTCTCTTTTACTCTCTTTATCTCTCTGTCATCTATCTCTCCCTCTCTCTCTTAGTCTCTCTCTCTCTTTCCTGTACTGTCTCTTTTTTCTCTCTCTCTTCTCTTTTCTCTTTTTTTAAGTTCTCACTCCCTCCCTCACAGCCTGACCCAACCCCAGCTCAAAGAAGCTTGTAGTCAGCGTTACATAACTCCCCTGTATCCTGGTCACATGCTTCCTGTCTGTATCCTGGTCACATGCTTCCTGTCCTGCAGGGTTACAGACGGCATCATCCACCTCCACCACCACAGTTTTCTTTAATGCTGAGAAGGTCAATATTGGTTCAAGGTGCATGGTAAACCTTTCCTTCCAAACGCGTCTTCCAGGTGAGAGATGAGGTGTTTGACAAGGAGGAGAAGATGTTCAGATGCCTGGAGAAAGCTGTCAAATTGCTGATCAAGAATATCCACATTTACCTGATGCACACCCAGGTAATGGACTGATCTGACACTATAGACTACCTACTCACCCAGGTAATAGACTGATCCCTCACCAGTGAGTCTGAACACCAGTGTGAATCCTACTACACTCTCAGTACATAGTGTATAAATATAGAGGTGTGTGTCATTCATGGACACAAATATCTGTCTTACAACAAGCCTCACCTTGTAAGGGTATATTTCATACATGAACCAAATACTTTATGAATTAATATAGTGTGATAATGTGAAGTTGAAGGAGTGTTGCATTTGTCTCTTATATCTGCTCCTGTGTTGAGCTGGTGTGGCTGGTTTCCTGACCGTGGTGTTGGGTCCTGTGTGCTTCTGCAGGAGATGGTGTCAGTAGCAGTGCACAATGCTCCTGACATGGAGAACATCATCAGGGACCAGGACAAGATCGACACCAACGCCACCCTGCAGCCCAGGAACGGGAACGACCCTTACAAGCACTTTGTAAGACATGTCTCTCTCTGGCTCCCCTCTCTCTCTCCACCTCTCTCTCTCCTCACCTCTCTCTCTCTCTCTCTCTCTCTCTCACTCTCTCTCTCTCCTCCTCTCTCTCCTCATCTCTCTCTCTTCACCTCTCCTCCCCTCTCTCTCCTCCCCTCTCTCTGGCTCCCCTCTCTCTCTCCACCTCTCTCTCTCTTCACCTCTCTCTCCTCCCCTCTCTCTCTCTTCACCTCTCTCCTCCCTCTCTCTCTCCTCACCTCTCTCTCTCCTCCTCTCTCTCTCCCCCCCCTCTCTCTCTCCCCCCCCCTCACTATCTCCCCCCCCCTCTCTCCCCCAGCAGGTCAGGCTCTGCTGTTCTGTCTTTGTGCACATGTCGTACCTCCCTCTGGGTAAAAGCGTCCGCTAAATGAGTGTAATTGCAACCTAAATGCATTTGTCTTTATTGTCTCCATCTCAGTCTGTCTGTCTCTACCGTCTTTGTCTCTCTCTTTACATTCTAATTAGTCCTAAAAGCTATTTTAGACACTGGCCTGTGATTCAGTAATGGACCTAATGCATTCTAGCTAAGAAATAAGGGGAAGTGGAGAGGGGGCCCTTTTATTCTGAAATCCTCCCTGTCTTTGTGGAGACAAATAGAAAGCTCGTTATTTTAATGGGTACGGTGACTTGAATAGACCTGCGGTGCAGGTGGTTGAACTGAGGCCACAGACGAGGATCTATAAGGAGCACCATGTGTGTCTCATCTGGCCTCTATCATATCTTGAGGTGAAAGACCTCGAGACCACGGTTCATATCCGGCTCGTGCCATCGTCAGCGCTGTCTGTCTTTAGATCTCTAAACTCACTCCTTCCTGCTTACATCAAAATTCAATTAGAAAAGTAACAAAGTTCTCCTTCTCCTTCCAGAAACGGCGTCTGGAGCGCTTGGTTGTCGCCCCCCTGTCCTCCCTCCAGGTCATGTTCTCCTCCCCTCAGAAGCTCATCCAGAAGCGATACGACAAGCTGCTGGACTACTGCAGCCGGCTGGAGCGCTCCTCCCCCTCCTCCAGCTCGTCCCCGGGCGAGGAGCAGGGCCGGGGGCAGGCCAGGAAGGACTACGAGGCCCTGAACGCCCAGCTGGTGGAGGAGTTGCAGAGGTTCAACATGGCTGCCCGCTCCATCCTGGACAGCTGTGTGATGTGTGTGGTCGCTCTGCTCAGAGAGCTGATGGACACCTCGCACCACCACACACCCTCCATACAGCAGCTGCCCGTGAGTGTGTGCGTGTGTGTGTGTGTATGCAGTTGAGAGCAGGTGTGTGTGTGAGAGCAGGTGTGTTTGTGAGAGCAGGTGTGTGTGTGAGAGCAGGTGTGTGTGTGTGTGTGAGAGCAGGTGTGTGTGTGTGAGCAGGTGTGTGTGTGAGAGCAGGTGTGTGTGTGAGGGCAGGTATGTGCACGTACAACATTGTGTCGTTTCTCCTCATCACCACTATATAGATCGTTTGTAGCGCTGGAGAGTATTGTACTGTGTCTTGAAATGAATTCTATTTTCCTGCATGTTAACATTGTGTGTGTGTGTGTGTGTGTGTGTCCAGGCTCCCTTGTCTAACATCAGTGAGGTGCAGAGCAGCATCCTGAATGAGCTGAACAGCCTGGCCTTCGTCAGGGACAACGCCCAGAGACTGATGGAGAGGAAGGTCAGCTTCGAAAGGAGCCGGGACAAAAGACCCACGGTGAGGCCGGGCAAGCACCTCTCACGCCACCGTCCGATTGGTCTAGATCAGTGCTGCCCAACCCTGGTCCTCAGGGACCCCCCCTGCCTTGCATTGTTCTAGATGTTTCCCTGCTGCAGCACACCTGATTCAGATGATTGGATTGTTATGAAGCTCAACAGAAGCTTGGTAATGACGCATACATTAGAATCAGGCGTGTTGGAAGGAAACATCTAGAACATGCAGGGCAGGGGGTCCCGGGGACCAGGGTTGGGCAGCACTGATCTAGACCAATCGGACGGTGGCAGAGATGAGGACACACCTGCTGTGTGTGTTGTAATCTAGACATCATCTATATAGGATATATCCCGTACTGAAATAATATATAAACTGTAGTTTATGTTCTGCAGGCAGAATATTTAGGGAATCCTTGTTGTTGGCTCTTGTTTTTCCTTTAGGAATTTTCTCTAGTGTGTAACGATGAACCCCCCTCGTACACACACACACACACTCACCTAGACCTCCCTCCCTTTTTAAATAGAACCAATTAAAAGTCAATTAAAGTGTGATGTTGGGGATCTTATCGTATGCAGCAGAGTCTGGCTGGTGATTAAATAAAGCGCTTGGCAGCCCCTCACTCCCCCAGGTAGCTCTCCCGTAAAACAGCTGTGTGTGTGTGCGTGCGTGTGTGGTGTGTGGGAGCATATCAGGATCCCTGTGGAGCAATATCAAACCGTATCCTTCCCCTGAGCCCCCCCCCCCCCAACACACACCCCTCACACAAGGGAGCTTGTTAGCTCTCTCCTCTCCACACACAACCTCTCTCTCACACACACACACAGTACACAACCTCTCACACACACAGTACACAACCTCTCCCACAGCTACGTCCCATCTGAGCAGGGTGCGTTTGATCCGTGTTCCCCAGGTGCCGGAGGTGCAGCGGCCAGTCTGAGGAGCAGCGGGCCAGGCTGCGGGCGGGGCACAGCGCGGAGCGTCTGTTCCTGCTGAAGAGGAACTGTAACGGCTGTCAGGAGGGGGACCTGCCCCTGCTGGAGGGGGACATGGTGGCCCTGCTGGAGGAGACCGACCCCCACGGCAGCAACACTCGCTGGCTGGTTCACACTGGAGGTGAGGGAGGAGGGGAGACGCACACACTCTGACTCTCTCTCTCTTGTTCTCACATACACACACACACTTACACAGATACACACACACAAGATTGTTTCTCTGTCTCTCACTCTTAATCTCCCTCACCCTTCTCTCCCTCTCGGTCTCACCCTCTCTCTGCCGCTCTCCCTCCCTCCCTCTCCCTCGCCTGTTTCCCGGGAGACAGGATAGACTCCAGAGATAGTTAGCCTGCGTTCCTCTCGTGTCTTTCCATCTCTGTGTGACGGCTGTTTGGAACACACAGCGCTGGAAGCAGAGCAGCTCACTACAAAGCTGCTCCCTAGAGGAGCCCTGACGCAGAGAGGACACACGCTTACACACACGCTTACACACACACTCTTGCACACGTACAGACACACTTTCATACACGTACACACAATCACTTTAGTACACTCTCTCTCTCACACACACACACACACGCACACACACTCCCGTGTACTCTGTACTCGACAACAACAAGCCCTTAAATAAACCAAAGAGTTTTTAAGCAGTGTGTGTGCGTGGGTGTGTACCCACGCACACACACTGCTCCTAGTGCTTCACAGGCATCAGGGAGTACTCCTGTACTCCTGTTCTGTTCCACAGGTTGTTTGTCTCTGGGCTGATATCAGCGCCGTGTGCTGAGAGGACGCCACCGTCAGCTGCGCTCTGAGAGAAACACCTTGTTGTTGTGGAGCAGAATCCAGCCTGTTGTTCTCTCACTGGCGCCGAGACGTCCTACATGCATGCATGCTAACCCTAACCATGCATGCATGCATGCTAACCCTAACCATGCATGCATGCTAACCATGCATGCATGCTAACCCTAACCATGCATGCATGCATGCTAACCTAACCCTACATGCATGCATGCTAACCCTACATGCATGCATGCTAACCCTAACCATGCATGCATGCTAACCCTACATGCATGCATGCTAACCATGCATGCATGCTAACCCTACATGCATGCATGCCTAACCCTACATGCATGCATGCTAACCATGCATGCATGCTAACCCTACATGCATGCATGCTAACCCTACATGCATGCATGCTAACCCTACATGCAGAATCAGTACTGATAGGGTGTTGTTGTTCCACAGGGACAAGGATGTTCTCTTCCTCTCTCCTCTTCTACCCCGCACTCTTGCTTTCTTTCTCTCTCTTTCACTCTGACACAATTTTCTCTGACTGACTTACTCTCTCTTTCGAACACACTCACTCACAAGGTACATTTGTTCATGTATCACTAAATTTGGTCCCCACAAGGGTAGTTAAACAAGACCACACACACACACACACTCATGCACACCTATAACCGTCCCTCTCTCTACGCCGCCCCCAGCTTCCCAAGGCTACACTACTCACCTTCCTGAAGCGCTTACAACCCCCCAGAGAGACCAGACCCAAACCTCCACCCCAACCTCCACCGCCCTTCCCCCCAACGACAGCCACCCCAAGCACCAATCCCTCATCCTGGACGACGACTTCGACAACCTCAGCCTGTTTGTGTCGGGCAGCGGTAGGCATGAGGAGTTTTTAGCCTGTCGGCAGCTGCAGTACCTTGTCTGGCCTGCAGGGGTCTGACAGCTGCAGCAACTTGTCTGGCCTGCAGGGGTCTGGCAGCTGCAGTATCTTGTCTGGCCTGCAGGGGTCTGGCAGCTGCAGTATCTTGTCTGGCCTGCAGGGGGTCTGACAGCTGCAGTACCTTGTCTGGCCTACAGGTGGGAGCTGCAGGGGGAGTTGGAACTCAGGTTGGACGGAGACGACCAGCAGGTGAGGGTCCTCAGCTGTTTGTGTCAAGAACAAACGTATTTGTGTGTGTGTGTGGGGGCTGTGCACTCTTCTGTAAATAGGGGCGTTAATTCCAGTGCGGCAGTAAAACACCTGTCGTGCTGCTTTATAGAGCAGATGATTAGAAGACGAAGCCAGCTCTCCATGTCCCCATCCTCCCCCCCCAGCCCCCTCCACATCCAGCCCAGCTCCATACCAAGCCCCCTCCAGACACCCCCCCCAGCCCCCTCCACATCCAGCCCCCTCCAGCCTCAGCCCCCCTCCAGACACCCACGCCCCTCCACACCCAGACCCCCCAGGAGGGGGGCACAGGGGGGCTGACCTTGCTTCAGGTTATATGAACAACTGGGTGAGATAAGTCATAGCAAGTGGTGTTAGTGTGAGGTACTGTGTGTGTGTGTGTGCCAACGCGCTTGTCTGCCAGTGTTATGAACCACCAGTGCCATCTACTGGTGAACACCAACCTCATGAACACATCTTCAGTTTACGCACTGATCTGATTAGAAAACAGTAAAATATTCACATTCTGAACCTTATTCACCTCTGACGAGTGTGTTATTGGCGACTGACGGGCGTGTCGTTGACCTTTGCCCCCCAGTTCTATGCGGTGTACGCGTTCAAGGCCCGCTGCGAGCAGGAGCTCACCTGCAGGGTACCAGCACGTCAGCATCCTGCAGTTCAGCGACCTGGGGGGCAACAAGGACTGGTGGCTGGCTGAGGCCGAGGGGCGGAGGGGCTACGTGCCTGCTAACTACCTGGGCAAGATGTCCTATGCCTGATGGAGGAGGAGGAGGAGGAGGGGAGGGAAGGCAGGATGAGTGAAGGAAGGAAAGAAGGATGTTAGGAAGAAGTGAAGCAAGTAGGGCTGGCCGATATATCGAATATTAGGCGATAATATCGCAAATAATTTTTGACGACAATGTAAAATTGGAAAATCTCGTGAATATCAAATATTTATTATTTTTTACTGGTCCTTGTGTTGCTTGTGTTTTAGGATCACCGTCTGGCTCCTGTGTGTTAACACACAGACACACACAGTTTGTGCACATGCTCTTTGTGAGCATATGTGCACAAACTGAAAATTGCACGCGCACAGGCACTCTCTTTTGTCCTGTCACATAAGGACCTCTGCATGAATTGTTCCATGTGAGGTCCATTTTGTCAAGTTGCAAGTACCATGTTATGGCAACTGCTTACATTTGCACTACACATTTTGTACTTTGTAACAATAGCTGTTCATATTTCTGCGTTTTATTTTATGCAAACGCAAACATATCGAGATATATATCGAATATCGTTTTTTTTTTTTTACAATATTGAGATATAAATATTTGGTTATATATATCGCCCAGCCCTAGATGAAGACAGGAGGAGTGAAGGGTAAACCTGTGACAGGACAACCTACAGGCAGATGTAGATTGTCCTCAGACAACATGGTTTCCTTCCAGCCTAGAGGTATGTGATCTATCAGACTGATTTGATAGATATCTGGAGAGCTGTGTGCCGTTCAGATCGCTGATTTCCCGGGGGATTCAGAGAGGGACATGCTTAAGTATTTCGAAGAGGCCAGTGTCACAGTTTTCTGCCCAATTAAGTTCTTTATTTAATGATCCGTTCAGAGCGTGACTGCTGTAATACGACATATTTGCTTAGAGAAAGCCAAATCATGCAGATTGAAGGTGCTTGGTTTAGCCATCTGCAGTGTTTATTGTGATTCAGATGATTTATTCAAATATATATATTTAAAGAATGTATTTTGAAAGATTTTAAATGAAGTAATAGTTTTCATAAGATAGGAAATATCTATATATATATATATATATATATGTAATTTAAGATGTCACTTTAATGAATAAATATATGAATATCCTCTACTGAAAATATATCCTCCCTGTAATTGTTTCAGTCAGTCAATTACACCCTCACAACTTCCCAAAACAATCAACGGCACCTCAAAAAAGACAAACTTCATAGAGGCATTTTATTTGTTTTTTTCCGTCAGTAAAAAAAACGTGACATTGAATGATCCAGTTGGGTCGAACAAAGAAGCACTGACAGGGTTGCCACGCCGACCACGACCCACAAGCCCTGCCAGCAGCATTTCATATTTTTGAACGTAAAAATTCAAGTATTCAGTTCCACTGGGCTGATTCCATGTAACGGTATTTCCTCTCGACACGACACTGTGACCGGACTGGTGCCCCTCTCTTCACTGGACACATCTGGACTTCTGACAACTGTGTTCCTCTCTGATCATCCATCTCCATCCATCTCCATCCATTCCACTAAAATCAATTCCACATACACCTTATAAGCAAACCTTTCTACTTGAGCCATCTCTTTCTACCCCCCTGCCCTTCTGTTTTCCTCTCCCTGTCTCTTTCTCTCTCCCTCCCGCCTCTCCATGCTCTCCCTCCCTCTCTCCCCCCCTCTCCCTCCCTCTCTCCCCCCTCCCTCCCTCTCTCCCCCCCTCTCTCCCTCCCTCTCTCCCTGCCTCCCTCCCTCTCTCCATGCCTCCCTCCCTCTCTCCCTGCCTCCTCTCTCCCATGCCTCCCTCCTCCCTCCCTCTCTCCATGCCTCCCTCCCTCTATCGGCCTCCCTCTCCATGCCTCCCTCCCTCTCTCCCTGCCTCCCTCTCTCCATGCCTTCCCTCCCTCTCTCCATGCCTCCCTCCCTCTCTTCCCTGCCTCCCTCACTTCTTCAGTTTCTTCTGGGCAGCTTTCTTCTTCACCATCTGCAGGCGTTTCAGAGCGTTCAGCTGTGACTCCTGGGAGGTCGGGGTCTTGTCCCCGCCCGCCGCCGCCCCCGCCCCCCCTGCCGCCTTCGCCCCACCCCCGTTCCCCCCCAGGCTCGGGGACCCCCCGCTGGGAGAGCTGGCCCCGCTCCCCCTCCCCTCCCCCACTGGGGGCGCGGCTCAGCCCCTGCTTGCTCCCCGTCAGGGAAGGGGGGGGTTTCTGAGGCACAGAAGCAGAACCGGAACCGTTGTTGCTGCTGCCCCCCCCAACTTGGTACTGCCCAGGGACGACTTGGCTTCCGGCCAGGCCGGACAGTACACTGGCTTCTGTCCGGAGGGGGGGCCGGGGGGGGCAGCCTTGCTGCTGCTGCTGCTGGGGGTGGAGGAGGAGGAGGAGGAGGAGGAAGAGGAAGGGGGAGGGAGTTTGGAGGAAGGGGGCCCGGTGGAGGAGGTCTTGGCTCCGAAGGCAGCCCAGCCGGTCAGACCGCTGGAGGAGGGGAGGGAGGAGCTGGAGACGGAGGGGGTGGAGGAGACACTGGTGGAGGGCTGGAGAGACACACACACACACACACACACACACACACACAGCTTTAGAACCAACAATCATAAGAACATCTCCAGTATGACACAGCTGTGGAGCTTTCAACATTAATAACATCTCCAGTGTGTGTGCGCCTGTGTGTGTGTGTCCCACCTTCCCCTCGGAGCGTTTGAAGGCCTGGAAGGTGGTGCTGGTGTCCGGCCGGCTCCTCCCCTCCTGCTTCCTCACCAGCAGCTCCGCCTTCACCAGGGGGGCACTGGCCCCCCCCACGGGGGACGTCTTCTGGGGGCGGCTTCTGGGTCTTCTGGGCCTGGGGTGGGGGAGAGAGGAGGGAGGGGGGGGGGGGGAGAGAGAGGAGGGGAGAGAGAGGAGGGAGGGTGGGGGAGAGAGGGGAGGGGGGGTGGGGGGACAGAGAGAAGAGGGAGGGTGGGGGAGAGAGGGGAGGGGGGTGGGGGACAGAGAGAAGAGGAGGGTGGGGGAGAGAGGGGATGGGGGTGGGGGGACAGAGAGAAGAGGGAGGGTGGAGGAGAGAGGGGAGGGGGGGTGGGGGACAGAGGAGGAGGTGGGAGAGAGGGGAGGGGGGTGGGGGACAGGAGAAGAGGGAGGTGGAGGAGAGGGGAGGGGGTGGGGGGACAGAGAGAAGGGGAGGGTGGGGGAGAGGGAGGGGGTGGGGGACGAGAGAGAGGGCGTGGACGCGCTTGACCCTGATCATCCCTGAGCACCCTTACTATGCATTTGACCCCCGTGTGACCCCTGACCCCATCCATCCTCACCATGCGTTTGATCTGCCGCGTGCAGCGGGCGCAGTACCAGATGAGCCGGGGGTCGTTGGCATCCTTGGTCCCGTCACCTGGGGCTTGTGGCAGTCCTGGTGGTACAGGTTGTGGCACTCCTGGCATTCCACCAGCTGGTTCCCCGACGTCACCGTCATCTGCCTGGGCACCACCACAGAAGAAGACAGACAGGAAGTGGGGTTAGGCAGACAGGAAGTAATTAGAACGTGTGGATTCTGAAGGCTGATCTGTAGAGGGTTGGGGCGGGGTGTGTGGGGGTCTGATTTGTAGTCTTTTATGCTCCCCCCCCTCTCCTGCACACCACGCAGGCCCTCTCTCTCTCCCCCCTCTCCTGCACACCACACAGGCCAGGCCCTCTCTCTCCCCCCTCACCTGCACACCACACAGGCCCTCTCTCTCTCCCCCCCTCACCTGCACACCACACAGGCCCTCTCTCTCATCCCCTCACCTGCACACCACACAGGCCCTCTCTCTCTCTCCCCCCCCTCACCTGCACACCACACAGGCCAGGCCCATCTCCATGGCAAAATCGTCGGCGCTGGTCTCGTCGAAGCTGGACAGGTCCGGCAGGGCGAGAGGCAGGTCCCGGCTGGTCGCCACGGTCACCGGGGACGAGCTGCTCTCCTGCTTCTCCACCCGGGGCTTCTTAGGGGGGTCAGGCCCCTCCCCCTGCTCCACCACCCGCACCTGGGGAGGGAGGGGAGAGAGGACAGGGAGAGCAGGTGGGGGGTGGTGAGAGGAGGGGAGATGTGAGGAGAGAGGCAAGGGGAAGTGAGAAGACAGGGGAAGAGGGAGGGGAAAGGGGTGTAGGGGAGGGGAGGGAGAAGGGGTGTGGGGAGGGGAGGGAGAAGGGGTGTGGGGGAGGGGTGTGGGGAAGGGGAGGGAGAAGGGATGTGGGGGAGGGGGCGAGGATAACAAGATGAGAAAATATTGAGTCAACAAGACTTCTCCTGTATCGGACACTTGTATGTGCCTCCAGAGAGCCATCCCTCCATCCTCACCTTCTCAGCAGGCCTCTTCTCCACCTCCTTCCTGCTCTTGTCTGAGCTGCTGGACTTGCTGCTGCCGCTGCTGCTGCTGGACGAGGACGAGCTGGACGACGACTTGGAGTCCTGCTTGCTCATCTTAGAAACCGACAGCTTGGACACCTCCACCTCCTACCAACACAAAATCCACACTCATGCTGACGCTACAAAAGACAAGAAACAGTTGCCTATGCAGACAGCAAAACAAGGTTACTACCACAATATTACGGTTTTTTTTTGGTACAAGACTTAGTACAATAAGTATATTTACAACACATTGAAAATTGACGTTGGGAGAACAATCGCAACCGAAGCAATGTCCGCACTGTCACGGAATATAAGTAACACTTGCCCAAACCTCTACTACACAGTCCATCTACTATCTCCACTGCGCTCAAGTATTCTACCTTCTGTAGAGATCGGTAGGACGAGTCGGTGGTTCTTCCGGAGAGAGACTCGTCCAGGAGGGCTTTAGCTTCTCCGCGGAGTCTTTGCTCTTTGAGTGCAGGTACCCCAACCCTTCAAGAAGACAGGGTCCAAATCCAGACTCACCGACGCAGCCATGACCGACACTGGGAAATAATAATAACAGCCATTTTAATGCTGTGTTTTCAGCTTCACACAGTGAATCGATGACATATCAAGATGGTTATGTAACTTGATCAAGCAAATACGTGTGCGGCTGGTTAGTAGCTAGATAAGGAAGTGATCATTACAGTACTGAAGTCTTGACCATCTTTCAGTAGTAAGTTAGCTGATAGCCGCTAGCATCTAGGTTACCGAGGCTAGACAAGCTTGCGTTCCTAGCTGTGCAGTTTGAGATCGTCGTGTCTGTTTACCTTACCTTGTACTACGTGTTTTTCTCACAATGTTATGGTTAATCAGGACATATGTTTAGTGACAATACAACAAGTGACGCTTGCATTACTGCTGCGACAGTAGCGGCAAGAAACGCCTTTACTTCCTACTACGGCCGACACGTCCAGCATTTATATACGTCCCAAGAAACAACGTGAGGTTTTATTTATTCGTTTAGGCTCAACTCAATTAAATTAACTATTATCTCAACTTTATACATCTCGATTTTAATTATATTAAATGCAAAGGGATTTATAAGAAATAATTTTGCAATAGAGCCCTGTAATTTTTTTATTTTAGTACAAATTAAACCGGACGACTTAAAGTGTTACACACAGTCAATTGCGTTCAAAACAACGTGGGTTTTTTGAAACATAAGGAAAACAAAACTCACACTGTAAGTATTTTACCTTCCCGCGTTGTATAACGTGTATAACGAGTCATGAACTAATAGTAATACAGTACACCATGAACATTTGGTTGTTTACATTATTTGTAAAGTTGTATAGTCGGTTGAAGCTGAATGAAAACAGAACACAATCTTAGATTTGCCATGGTTCAATGTTGTTACACTGCATCGTTGTGTTTGTTGTTGTTTACAGATTTTGAGCCACCTAGCTTGCACGAACATACACCATCACCATGCCATTTTAAGTTTAAGACAGGACTCGGAAAATTAACCTTTTTGGGTCATTAAGAACTGAATAGCCTAACAACTGTAAGTTGAGAAAGAACTGTATGTTATAAACGAGAATTCAACATCAACAGACGTCAACACCGTTGGTCGAAATGGAGAAAACGGACTCAACAACTCAGCAAGAGCGCCTCTACCTAGACCACCCCTCCACCTCCGATCTCCCTCTCCACCCTCCATCACTCTCTTCCTCCTCTCCTACTGCGAGTGCAAGTCTTTCCAGGTGTTCCTCGTCTCCTCCAACCCCCGCGGCTCCCCCCGAGTGTTGGGGGACGCGGGTGCCAGAGTTCCTGGGGGTGTCGGAGGTGTGCGTGGAGGAGCTCCCCGTGCTGGTGAGGGGGCTGCCGTCTTGCCGGCCGTGCTGGACGGGGCAGGGACGTACTGCAGGGGCTGGGCTGGCTGTGGTGCTTAGACACATCGTCAGCAGGACGGTGGAGCTCCTCCACGCACACCTCCGACACCCCCAGGAACTCTGGCACCCGCGTCCCCCAACACCGGGGGGAGCCGCGGGGGTTGGAGGAGACGAGGAACACCTGGAAAGACTTGCACTCGCAGTAGGAGAGGAGGAAGAGAGTGATGGAGGTGTGGAGAGGGAGATCGGAGGTGGAGGGGTGGTCTAGGTAGAGGCGCTCTTGCTGAGTTGTTGAGTCCGTTTTCTCCATTTCGACCAACGGTGTTGACGTCTGTTGATGTGAATTCTCGTTTATAACATACAGTTCTTCTCAACTTACAGTTGTTAGGCTATTCAGTTCTTAATGACCCAAAAAGGTTAATTTTCCGAGTCCTGTCTTAAACTTAAAATGGCATGGTGATGGTGTATGTTCGTGCAAGCTAGGTGGCTCAAAATCTGTAAACAAAAACAACAACAACACAACGATGCAGTGTAACAACATTGAACCATGGCAAATCTAAGATTGTGTTCTGTTTTCATTCAGCTTCAACCGACTATACAACTTTACAAATAATGTAAACAACCAAATGTTCATGGTGTACTGTATTACTATTAGTTCATGACTCGTTATACACGTTATACAACGCGGGAGGTAAAATACTTACAGTGTGAGTGTTGTTTTCCTTATGTTTCAAAAAACCCACGTTGTTTTGAACGCAATTGACTGTGTGTAACACTTTAAGTCGTCCGGTTTAATTTGTAGTAAAATAAAAAAATTACAGGGCTCTATTGCAAAATTATTTCTTATAAATCCTTTGCATTTAATATAATTAAAATCGAGATGTATAAAGTTGAGATAATAGTTAATTTAATTGAGTTGAGCCTAAACGAATAAATAAAACCTCACGTTGTTTCTTGGGACGTATATAAATGCTGGACGTGTCGGCCGTAGTAGGAAGTAAAGGCGTTTCTTGCCGCTACTGTCGCAGCAGTAATGCAAGCGTCACTTGTTGTATTGTCACTAAACATATGTCCTGATTAACCATAACATTGTGAGAAAAACACGTAGTACAAGGTAAGGTAAACAGACACGACGATCTCAAACTGCACAGCTAGGAACGCAAGCTTGTCTAGCCTCGGTAACCTAGATGCTAGCTGGCTATCAGCTAACTTACTACTGAAAGATGGTCAAGACTTCAGTACTGTATGATCACTTCCTTATCTAGCTACTAACCAGCCGCACACGTATTTGCTTTATCAAGTTACATAACCAGCTTGATATGTCATCGATTCACTGTGTGGAACTGAAAACAACAGCATTGAAATGGCTGTTATTATTATTTCCCAGTGTTCGGTCATGGCTGCGTCGGTTGAGTCTGGATTTGGACCCTGTCTTCTTGAAGGGGTTGGGGTACCTGCACTCAAAGAGCAATAGACTCCGCGAGAGAAGCTAAAAGCCCTCCTGGACGAGTCTCTCTCCGGAAGAACCACCGACTCGTCCATACCCGATCTCTACAGAAGGTATGAATACTTGAGCGCAGTGGAGTTAGGTACGTAGTATAGGACTGTGTAGTAGAGGTTTTGGGCAAGTGTTACTTATATTCCGTGACAGTGCGGACATTGCTTCGGTTGCGATTGTTCTCCCAACGTCAATTTTCAATGTGTGTAAATGCTACTTATTGACTAGTCTTGTACCAAAAAAAAAACCCGTAATCTTGTGGTAGTAAACCTTGTTTTGCTGTCTTGCATAGGCAACTGTTTCTTGTCTTTTTGTAGCGTCAGCGCTGAGTGATGGGAGGGTTTGTGTTCGGTAGGAGGGTGGACAGGCTGTCCAAGCTGTCGGTTTCTAAGATGAGCAAGCAGGACTCCAAGTCGTCGTCCAGCTCGTCCTCGTCCCAGCAGCAGCAGCGGCAGCAGCAAGTCCAGCAGCTCAGACAAGAGCAGGAAGGAGGTGGAGAAGAGGCCCTGCTGAGAAGGTTGAGGATGGAGGGATGGGCTCTCTGGAGGCACTATACAAGTGTCCGATACAGGAGAAGTCTTGTTGACTCAATATTTTCTCATTTGTTATCCTCGCCCCCTCCCCCACATCCCTTCTCCCTCCCCTTCCCCACACCCCTCCCCCACACCCCTTCTCCCTCCCCTCCACACCCCTTCTCCCTCCCCTCCCCTACACCCCTTCTCCCCTCCCTCTTCCCCTGTCTTCTCACTTCCCCTTGCCTCTCTCCTCACATCTCCCCTCCTCTCACCACCCCCCACCTGCTCTCCCTGTCCTCTCTCCCCTCCCTCCCCAGGTGCGGGTGGTGGAGCAGGGGGAGGGGCCTGACCCCCCTAAGAAGCCCCGGGTGGAGAAGCAGGAGAGCAGCTCGTCCCCGGTGACCGTGGCGACCAGCCGGGACCTGCCTCTCGCCCTGCCGGACCTGTCCAGCTTCGACGAGACCAGCGCCGACGATTTTGCCATGGAGATGGGCCTGGCCTGTGTGGTGTGCAGGTGAGGGGGGGGAGAGAGAGAGAGGGCCTGTGTGGTGTGCAGGTGAGGGGAGAGAGAGAGGGCCTGTGTGGTGTGCAGGTGAGGGGGGGAGAGAGAGAGGGCCTGTGTGGTGTGCAGGTGAGGGGGGAGAGAGAGGGCCTGGCCTGTGTGGTGTGCAGGAGAGGGGGGGAGAGAGAGAGGGCCTGCGTGGTGTGCAGGGAGAGGGGGGGGAGCATAAAAAGACTACAAATCAGACCCCCACACACCCCGCCCCAACCCTCTACAGATCAGCCTTCAGAATCCACACGTTCTAATTACTTCCTGTCTGCCTAAACCCACTTCCTGTCTGTCTTCTTCTGTGGTGGCTGCCCCAGGCAGATGACGGTGACGTCGGGGAACCAGCTGGTGGAATGCCAGGAGTGCCACAACCTGTACCACCAGGACTGCCACAAGCCCCAGGTGACGGACAAGGATGCCAACGACCCCCGGCTCATCTGGTACTGCGCCCGCTGCACGCGGCAGATCAAACGCATGGTGAGGATGGATGGGGTCAGGGGTCACACGGGGGTCAAATGCATAGTAAGGGTGCTCAGGGATGATATCAAGGGTCACGCCCTCCACCCTCCCTCTTCTCGCCCCCACCCCCTCCCCTCTCCCCCACCCTCCCCTTCTCTCTGTCCCCCCACCCCCCTCCCCTCTCCTCCACCTCCCTCTTCTCTCTGCCCCCCACCCCCCTCCCCTCTCTCTCACCCTCCCTTCTCTCTGTCCCCCCACCCCCCTCCCCTCTCTCCTCCACCCTCCCTCTTCTCTCTGTCCCCCCACCCCCCCTCCCCTCTCTCCCCCACCCTCCTCTTCTCTCTGTCCCCACCCCCCTCCCCTCTCTCCCCCACCCTCCCTCTTCTCTCTGTCCCCCCACCCCCCCTCCCCTCTCTCCCCCACCCTCCCTCCTCTCTCTCCCCTCCTCTCTCTCCCCCCCCCCCCCTCCCTCCTCTCTCCCCCACCCCAGGCCCAGAAGACCCAGAAGCCGCCCCAGAAGACGTCCCCCGTGGGGGGGGCCAGTGCCCCCCTGGTGAAGGCGGAGCTGCTGGTGAGGAAGCAGGAGGGGAGGAGCCGGCCGGACACCAGCACCACCTTCCAGGCCTTCAAACGCTCCGAGGGGAAGGTGGGACACACACACACAGGCGCACACACACTGGAGATGTTATTATGTTGAAAGCTCCACAGCTGTGTCATACTGGAGATGTTCTTATGATTGTTGGTTCTAAAGCTGTGTGTGTGTGTGTGTGTGTGTGTGTGTTGTCTCTCCAGCCCTCCACCAGTGTCTCCTCCACCCCCTCCGTCTCCAGCTCCTCCCTCCCCTCCTCCAGCGGTCTGACCGGCTGGGCTGCCTTCGGAAGCCAAGACCTCCTCCACCGGGGCCCCCTTCCTCCAAACTCCCTCCCCCTTCCTCTTCCTCCTCCTCCTCCTCCTCCTCCACCCCCAGCAGCAGCAGCAGCAAGGCTGCCCCCCCCGGCCCCCCCCTCCGACAGAAGCCAGTGGTACTGTCCGGGCCTGGCCGGAGCCATAGTCGTCCCTGGGCAGTACCAAGTTGGGGGGGGGCAGCAGCAACAACGGTTCCGGTTCTGCTTCTGTGCCTCAGAAACCCCCCCTTCCCTGACGGGGAGCAAGCAGGGGCTGAGCCGCGCCCCCAGTGGGGAGGGGAGGGGGAGCGGGGCCAGCTCTCCCAGCGGGGGGTCCCCGAGCCTGGGGGGGAACGGGGGTGGGGCGAAGGCGGCAGGGGGGGCGGGGGCGGCGGCGGGCGGGGACAAGACCCCGACCTCCCAGGAGTCACAGCTGAACGCTCTGAAACGCCTGCAGATGGTGAAGAAGAAAGCTGCCCAGAAGAAACTGAAGAAGTGAGGGAGGCAGGGAGAGAGGGAGGGAGGCATGGAGAGAGGGAGGGAAGCATGGAGAGAGGGAGGCAGGGAGAGAGGGAGGGAGGCATGGAGAGAGGGAGAGAGGCATGGAGAGAGGGAGGGAGGGAGGCATGGAGAGAGGGAGGCAGGGAGAGAGGGAGGGAGGCATGGAGAGAGGGAGGGAGGCAGGGAGAGAGGGAGGGAGAGAGGGGGGGAGAGAGGGAGGGAGGGGGGGAGAGAGGGAGGGAGAGGGGGGGAGAGAGGGAGGGAGGCATGGAGGAGAGGGAGGGAGAGAGAAAGAGACAGGGAGAGGAAAACAGAAGGGCAGGGGGGTAGAAAGAGATGGCTCAAGTTAGAAAGGTTTGCTTATAAGGTGTATGTGGAATTGATTTAGTGGATGGATGGAGATGGATGGAGATGGATGATCAGAGAGGAACACAGTTGTCAGAAGTCCAGATGTGTCCAGTGAAGAGAGGGGCACCAGTCCGGTCACAGTGTCGTGTCGAGAGGAAATACCGTTAACATGGAATCAGCCCAGTGGAACTGAATACTTGAATTTTTACGTTCAAAAATATGAAATGCTGCTGGCAGGGCCTTGTGGGTCGTGGTCGGCGTGGCAACCCTGTCAGTGCTTCTTTGTTCGACCCAACTGGATCATCAATGTCACGTTTTTTTTACTGACGGAAAAAAACAAATAAAATGCCTCTATGAAGTTTGTCTTTTTTTGAGGTGCCGTTGATTGTTTTGGGAAGTTGTGAGGGTGTAATTGACTGACTGAAACAATTACAGGGAGGATATATTTTCAGTAGAGGATATTCATATATTTATTCATTAAAGTGACATCTTAAATTACATATATATATATATATATATATAGATATTTCCTATCTTATGAAAACTATTACTTCATTTAAAATCTTTCAAAATACATTCTTTAAATATATATATTTGAATAAATCATCTGAATCACAATAAACACTGCAGATGGCTAAACCAAGCACCTTCAATCTGCATGATTTGGCTTTCTCTAAGCAAATATGTCGTATTACAGCAGTCACGCTCTGAACGGATCATTAAATAAAGAACTTAATTGGGCAGAAAACTGTTGACACTGGCCTCTTCGAAATACTTAAGCATGTCCCTCTCTGAATCCCCCGGGAAATCAGCGATCTGAACGGCACACAGCTCTCCAGATATCTATCAAATCAGTCTGATAGATCACATACCTCTAGGCTGGAAAGGAACCATGTTGTCTGAGGACAATCTACATCTGCCTGTAGGTGTCCTGTCACAGGTTTACCCTTCACTCCTCCTGTCTTCATCTAGGGCTGGGCGATATATATAACAAATATTTATATCTCAATATTGTAAAAAAAAAAAAAAAAAACGATATTCGATATATATCTCGATATGTTTGCGTTTGCATAAAATAAAACGCAGAATAGAACAGCTATTGTTACAAAGTACAAAATGTGTAGTGCAAATGTAAGCAGTTGCCATAACATGGTACTTGCAACTTGACAAAATGGACCTCACATGGAACAATTCATGCAGAGGTCCTTATGTGACAGGACAAAAAGAGAGTGCCTGTGCGCGTGCAATTTTCAGTTTGTGCACATATGCTCACAAAGAGCATGTGCACAAACTGTGTGTGTCTGTGTGTTAACACACAGGAGCCAGACGGTGATCCTAAAACACAAGCAACACAAGGACCAGTAAAAAATAAATATTTGATATTCACGATATTTTCCAATTTTACATTGTCGTCAAAATTATTGCGATATTATCGCTAATATTCGATATATCGGCCAGCCCTACTTGCTTCACTTCTTCCTAACATCCTTCTTTCCTTCCTTCACTCATCCTGCCTTCCCTCCCCTCCTCCTCCTCCTCCTCCATCAGGCATAGGACATCTTGCCCAGGTAGTTAGCAGGCACGTAGCCCCTCCGCCCCTCGGCCTCAGCCAGCCACCAGTCCTTGTTGCCCCCCAGGTCGCTGAACTGCAGGATGCTGACGTGCTGGTACTCCTGCAGGGTGAGCTCCTGCTCGCAGCGGGCCTTGAACGCGTACACCGCATAGAACTGGGGGGGCAAAGGTCAACGACACGCCCGTCAGTCGCCAATAACACACTCGTCAGAGGTGAATGTTCAGAATGTGAATATTTTACATGTTTTCTAATCAGATCAGTGCGTAAACTGAAGATGTGTTCATGAGGTTGGTGGTTCACCAGTAGATGGCACTGTTGGTTCATAACACTGGCAGACAAGCGCGTTGGCACACACACACACACAGTACCTCACACTAACACCACTTGCCTATTGACTTATCTCACCCAGTGTTCATATAAACCTGAAGCAAGGTCAGCCCCCCTGTGCCCCCTCCTGGGGGGTCTGGGTGTGGAGGGGGCTGGGGTGTCTGGAGGGGGCTGAGGCTGGAGGGGGCTGGATGTGGAGGGGGCTGGGGGGGGTGTCTGGAGGGGGCTTGGTATGGAGCGGGCTGGATGTGGAGGGGGCTGGGGGGGAGGATGGGGACTGGAGAGCTGGCTTCGTCTTCTAATCATCTGCTCTATAAAGCAGCACGACAGGTTTTACTGCCGCACTGGAATTAACGCCCCTATTTTACAGAAGAGTGCACAGCCCCCCACACACACACACAAATACGTTTGTTCTGACAAAACAGCTGAGACCCTCACCTGCTGGTCGTCTCCGTCCACACTGAGTTCCAACTCCCCCTGCAGCTCCCCCTGTAGGCCAGACAAGGTACTGCAGCTGTCAGACCCCTGCAGGCCAGACAAGATACTGCAGCTGCCAGACCCCTGCAGGCCAGACAAGATACTGCAGCTGCCAGACCCCTGCAGGCCAGACAAGTTGCTGCAGCTGTCAGACCCCTGCAGGCCAGACAAGGTACTGCAGCTGCCAGACAGGCTAAACTCCTCATGCTACCGCTGCCCGACACAAACAGGCTGAGGTTGTCGAAGTCGTCGTCCAGGATGAGGGATTGGTGCTTGGGGTGGCTGTCGTGGGGGAGGGCGGTGGAGGTTGGGGTGGAGGTTTGGGTCTGGTCTCTCTGGGGGTTGTAGCGCTTCAGGAAGGTGGAGTAGGTGTAGCCTTGGGAAGCTGGGGGCGGCGTAGAGAGAGGGACGGTTATAGGTGTGCATGAGTGTGTGTGTGTGTGTGGTCTTGTTTAAACTACCCTTGTGGGGACCAAATTTAGTGATACATGAACAAATGTACCTTGTGAGTGAGTGTGTTCGAAAGAGAGAGTAAGTCAGTCAGAGAAAATTGTGTCAGAGTGAAAGAGAGAGAAAGAAAACAAGAGAGAGAGGAAGAGAACATCCTTGTCCCTGTGGAACAACAACACCCTATCAGTACTGATTCTGCATGTAGGGTTAGCATGCATGCATGTAGGGTTAGCATGCATGCATGTAGGGTTAGCATGCATGCATGGTTAGCATGCATGCATGTAGGGTTAGCATGCATGCATGTAGGGTTAGCATGCATGCATGGTTAGCATGCATGCATGGTTAGGGTTAGCATGCATGCATGGTTAGGGTTAGCATGCATGCATGTAGGGTTAGCATGCATGCATGTAGGGTTAGGGTTAGCATGCATGCATGCATGGTTAGGGTTAGCATGCATGCATGGTTAGCATGCATGCATGGTTAGGGTTAGCATGCATGCATGCATGGTTAGGGTTAGCATGCATGCATGTAGGACGTCTCGGCGCCAGTGAGAGAACACAACAGGCTGGATTCTGCTCCACAACAACAAGGTGTTTCTCCCAGAGAGCAGCTGACGGTGGCGTCCTCTCAGCACACGGCGCTGATATCAGCCCAGAGACAAACAACCTGTGGAACAGAACAGGAGTACAGGAGTACTCCCTGATGCCTGTGAAGCACTAGGAGCAGTGTGTGTGCCTGGGTACACACCCACGCACACACACTGCTTAAAAACTCTTTGGTTTATTTAAGGGCTTGTTGTTGTCGAGTACAGAGTACACGGGAGTGTGTGTGCGTGTGTGTGTGTGTGAGAGAGAGAGTGTACTAAAGTGATTGTGTGTACGTGTATGAAAGTGTGTCTGTACGTGTGCAAGAGTGTGTGTGTAAGCGTGTGTGTAAGCGTGTGTCCTCTCTGCGTCAGGGCTCCTCTAGGGAGCAGCTTTGTAGTGAGCTGCTCTGCTTCCAGCGCTGTGTGTTCCAAACAGCCGTCACACAGAGATGGAAAGACACGAGAGGAACGCAGGCTAACTATCTCTGGAGTCTATCCTGTCTCCCGGGAAACAGGCGAGGGAGAGGGAGGGAGGGAGAGCGGCAGAGAGAGGGTGAGACCGAGAGGGAGAGAAGGGTGAGGGAGATTAAGAGTGAGAGACAGAGAAACAATCTTGTGTGTGTGTATCTGTGTAAGTGTGTGTGTGTATGTGAGAACAAGAGAGAGAGAGTCAGAGTGTGTGCGTCTCCCCTCCTCCCTCACCTCCAGTGTGAACCAGCCAGCGAGTGTTGCTGCCGTGGGGGTCGGTCTCCTCCAGCAGGGCCACCATGTCCCCCTCCAGCAGGGGCAGGTCCCCCTCCTGACAGCCGTTACAGTTCCTCTTCAGCAGGAACAGACGCTCCGCGCTGTGCCCCGCCCGCAGCCTGGCCCGCTGCTCCTCAGACTGGCGCTGCACCTCCGGCACCTGGGGAACACGGATCAAACGCACCCTGCTCAGATGGGACGTAGCTGTGGGAGAGGTTGTGTACTGTGTGTGTGAGAGGTTGTGTACTGTGTGTGTGTGTGAGAGAGAGGTTGTGTGTGGAGAGGAGAGAGCTAACAAGCTCCCTTGTGTGAGGGGTGTGTGTTGGGGGGGGGGGGGGCTCAGGGGAAGGATACGGTTTGATATTGCTCCACAGGGATCCTGATATGCTCCCACACACACACGCACGCACACACACACAGCTGTTTTACGGGAGAGCTACCTGGGGGAGTGAGGGGCTGCCAAGCGCTTTATTTAATCACCAGCCAGACTCTGCTGCATACGATAAGATCCCCAACATCACACTTTAATTGACTTTAATTGGTTCTATTTAAAAAGGGAGGGAGGTCTAGGTGAGTGTGTGTGTGTGTGTACGAGGGGGGTTCATCGTTACACACTAGAGAAAATTCCTAAAGGAAAAACAAGAGCCAACAACAAGGATTCCCTAAATATTCTGCCTGCAGAACATAAACTACAGTTTATATATTATTTCAGTACGGGATATATCCTATATAGATGATGTCTAGATTACAACACACACAGCAGGTGTGTCCTCATCTCTGCCACCGTCCGATTGGTCTAGATCAGTGCTGCCCAACCCTGGTCCCCGGGACCCCCTGCCCTGCATGTTCTAGATGTTTCCTTCCAACACGCCTGATTCTAATGTATGCGTCATTACCAAGCTTCTGTTGAGCTTCATAACAATCCAATCATCTGAATCAGGTGTGCTGCAGCAGGGAAACATCTAGAACAATGCAAGGCAGGGGGGGTCCCTGAGGACCAGGGTTGGGCAGCACTGATCTAGACCAATCGGACGGTGGCGTGAGAGGTGCTTGCCCGGCCTCACCGTGGGTCTTTTGTCCCGGCTCCTTTCGAAGCTGACCTTCCTCTCCATCAGTCTCTGGGCGTTGTCCCTGACGAAGGCCAGGCTGTTCAGCTCATTCAGGATGCTGCTCTGCACCTCACTGATGTTAGACAAGGGAGCCTGGACACACACACACACACACACACACACATGTTAACATGCAGGAAAATAGAATTCATTTCAAGACACAGTACAATACTCTCCAGCGCTACAAACGATCTATATAGTGGTGATGAGGAGAAACGACACAATGTTGTACGTGCACATACCTGCCCTCACACACACACCTGCTCTCACACACACACCTGCTCACACACACACACCTGCTCTCACACACACACACACACCTGCTCTCACACACACACCTGCTCTCACAAACACACCTGCTCTCACACACACACCTGCTCTCAACTGCATACACACACACACACGCACACACTCACGGGCAGCTGCTGTATGGAGGGTGTGTGGTGGTGCGAGGTGTCCATCAGCTCTCTGAGCAGAGCGACCACACACATCACACAGCTGTCCAGGATGGAGCGGGCAGCCATGTTGAACCTCTGCAACTCCTCCACCAGCTGGGCGTTCAGGGCCTCGTAGTCCTTCCTGGCCTGCCCCCGGCCCTGCTCCTCGCCCGGGGACGAGCTGGAGGAGGGGGAGGAGCGCTCCAGCCGGCTGCAGTAGTCCAGCAGCTTGTCGTATCGCTTCTGGATGAGCTTCTGAGGGGAGGAGAACATGACCTGGAGGGAGGACAGGGGGGCGACAACCAAGCGCTCCAGACGCCGTTTCTGGAAGGAGAAGGAGAACTTTGTTACTTTTCTAATTGAATTTTGATGTAAGCAGGAAGGAGTGAGTTTAGAGATCTAAAGACAGACAGCGCTGACGATGGCACGAGCCGGATATGAACCGTGGTCTCGAGGTCTTTCACCTCAAGATATGATAGAGGCCAGATGAGACACACATGGTGCTCCTTATAGATCCTCGTCTGTGGCCTCAGTTCAACCACCTGCACCGCAGGTCTATTCAAGTCACCGTACCCATTAAAATAACGAGCTTTCTATTTGTCTCCACAAAGACAGGGAGGATTTCAGAATAAAAGGGCCCCCTCTCCACTTCCCCTTATTTCTTAGCTAGAATGCATTAGGTCCATTACTGAATCACAGGCCAGTGTCTAAAATAGCTTTTAGGACTAATTAGAATGTAAAGAGAGAGACAAAGACGGTAGAGACAGACAGACTGAGATGGAGACAATAAAGACAAATGCATTTAGGTTGCAATTACACTCATTTAGCGGACGCTTTTACCCAGAGGGAGGTACGACATGTGCACAAAGACAGAACAGCAGAGCCTGACCTGCTGGGGGAGAGAGGGGGGGGGGAGATAGTGAGGGGGGGGGGAGAGAGAGAGGGGGGGGAGAGAGAGAGGAGGAGAGAGAGAGGTGAGGAGAGAGAGAGGAGGAGAGAGGTGAGGAGAGAGAGAGGGGAGGAGAGAGAGGTGAAGAGAGAGAGAGGTGGAGAGAGAGAGGGGAGCCAGAGAGAGGGGAGGAGAGAGAGGGGAGGAGAGGTGAAGAGAGAGAGATGAGGAGAGAGAGGAGGAGAGAGAGAGGTGAGGAGAGAGAGAGAGAGAGAGAGAGGTGAGGAGAGAGAGAGGTGGAGAGAGAGAGGGGAGCCAGAGAGAGACATGTCTTACAAAGTGCTTGTAAGGGTCGTTCCCGTTCCTGGGCTGCAGGGTGGCGTTGGTGTCGATCTTGTCCTGGTCCCTGATGATGTTCTCCATGTCAGGAGCATTGTGCACTGCTACTGACACCATCTCCTGCAGAAGCACACAGGACCCAACACCACGGTCAGGAAACCAGCCACACCAGCTCAACACAGGAGCAGATATAAGAGACAAATGCAACACTCCTTCAACTTCACATTATCACACTATTAATTCATAAGTATTTGGTTCATGTATGAAATATACCCTTACAAGGTGAGGCTTGTTGTAAGACAGATATTTGTGTCCATGAATGACACACACCTCTATATTTATACACTATGTACTGAGAGTGTAGTAGGATTCACACTGGTGTTCAGACTCACTGGTGAGGGATCAGTCTATTACCTGGGTGAGTAGGTAGTCTATAGTGTCAGATCAGTCCATTACCTGGGTGTGCATCAGGTAAATGTGGATATTCTTGATCAGCAATTTGACAGCTTTCTCCAGGCATCTGAACATCTTCTCCTCCTTGTCAAACACCTCATCTCTCACCTGGAAGACGCGTTTGGAAGGAAAGGTTTACCATGCACCTTGAACCAATATTGACCTTCTCAGCATTAAAGAAAACTGTGGTGGTGGAGGTGGATGATGCCGTCTGTAACCCTGCAGGACAGGAAGCATGTGACCAGGATACAGACAGGAAGCATGTGACCAGGATACAGGGGAGTTATGTAACGCTGACTACAAGCTTCTTTGAGCTGGGGTTGGGTCAGGCTGTGAGGGAGGGAGTGAGAACTTAAAAAAGAGAAAAGAGAAGAGAGAGAGAAAAAAGAGACAGTACAGGAAAGAGAGAGAGAGACTAAGAGAGAGAGGGAGAGATAGATGACAGAGAGATAAAGAGAGTAAAAGAGAGAGACAGATAGACAGACAGGTAAAGACAGACAGACAGGTAAAGACAGACAGACAGACAGGTAAAGACAGACAGACAGATAGACAGGTAGACAGACAGGTAAAGACAGATAGACAGGTAAAGACAGACAGACAGACAGGTAAAGACAGACAGACTGACAGGTAAAGACAGACAGACAGGTAGACAGACAGACAGGTAAAGACAGATAGACAGGTAGACAGAGCGTCCTGTATACCTGTGGTTCGACCCCGCTCAGCAGCTTCAGATGTCCCGTCAGCCTGTCAGACTTCTTCCTGATGGAGTGCATGTTGAGCTTGTTGAACTTCACCCTCAGCGAGCCCTCGTCCTCACTCCTCCTGTACTTCATCACTGCACACGCAGAAACACCCCAGTCAGACCCTTCCCCTTCAGAAACACCCCAGTCAGACCCTAACCCTTCAGAAACACCCCAGTCAGACCCTACCCCTTCAGAAACACCCCAGTCAGACCCTTCCCCTTCAGAAACACCCCAGTCAGACACTAACCCTTCCCTTTCAGAAACACCCCAGTCAGACCCCAACCCTTCAGAAACACCCCAGTCAGACCCTTCCCCTTCAGAAACACCCCAGTCAGACCCTTACCCTTCAGAAACACCCCAGTCAGACCCTAACCCTTCAGAAACACCCCAGTTAGACCCTAACCTTTCAGAAACACTTCAGTCAGACTCCAACACTTCAGAAACACCCCAGTCAGACCCTTCCCCTTCAGAAACACCCCAGTCAGAGAGTCTATCTACACTGTCTATCCACACGGTCCCAGCCTCACCTAGGTCTTTCCTCCTCTTGAACTCGTTGATGTTGACGTTGATGATCTTTGCGGCGGTAAAGGCCTGCTGCAGTGGACGGTTGTCGGGGTGGTTGTCGGGCGTGGCCTGCCAGAGCTCCCCGAGCAGCAGGGGGTATTTCATGACGCGCTGGACGGGCTTGATGAGCAGCGACCCCATGTTCAGCAAGCTGGGCTTCCCTCTGAGGCAGCAACACAGCACAACATTATCTGAGGTTGAAGTGGTTGTGTACAGAAATCAATTTCCAGGAGTTAAGGCTTGTTACAGCTCATTAATAGTTTAAACCAACGTTCATTAGTAAGTTTTAACTTTATTTCTGTATGAAATATGATATAATTTAGAATTAATCAAAAGGAATAAAGAATACTCACTCTTCGTCGTATATTCGCCTGCAACATGACAAAGAAATACTCAGATCAGAACGAGAAAAGATCATCAGCAGGTCGTCTACGCAAACAAGAGAAGTTCTCCCAGTCAAGCACTCACAGAGAGAGACGGAGAGAGACGGAGAGAGAGAGAGAGAGAGAGAGAGAGAGAGAGAGAGAGAGAGAGAGAGAGAGAGAGAGAGAGAGAGAGAGAAGGATAAATGTACACAGGAAAACAGAGAAAAAAAGAAAGCGAAAACTGTTAAACACAGAGTGAGATGAGAAAGAATTAGATACACAGAAAGAGAAAGACAGAAAAATAACAAAAAGAGAGACATACAGAGAGACAGAGACATACAGACATACAGAGAGAGAGAGAGAGAGAGAGAGAGCGATGGAGAGAGAAAAGGAGAGGGATACAGAGAGAGACAGATAGAATGAGAGGGAAACAGAGAGCAGTCAATCACTTACTTCAGCGCGGACTCGCAGGCGAGGAAGAGTTGTCTGATGTCGTCCTCCTGTCCATAGGCCTTGAGTAGGATGTTGGCCTCCTCGTGGTGGAAGCAGTAGATCTTGTACACGTCCTCCACCGCGGCCTTGTTCTGGATGAAAACGTCTCCTGGCAAGACAAACAAGTTGGCTATCATGTGGGACTTCTAAAGAACGAAGCGAAGGGAAGCCCACTTCTATTTTACAGAGTTAACGCTATAGCTAGAGGTATGCCACCGTTAGCGGTACTTTTCGCTAGCTCTAAGAAAAAATACTATGTTCATATCACAGGAAAGCATATCAAGGTACAGTAGCTACATACATTATCACCTTGGCCTGTGCCCATTTTTAGTTCCGAAAACTAGCTTAACTAGCTAGTCGTTGTGTACTGTAGTTCTACCAGCTAGTTAGCCAGCTACACTAGCCACCTCCCGGAAGCCAGCTAGCTAGCTGACAAAAACAGAAATATCTGCTAAACAAACAGGGCGACACCGCGGATGGGCCAGCTATGTTTTGATAACACCACCCTGGGCTGTACATTTTTGTCAGCTGTAGTTAGCTATGCAAGTAGCAAAATGACTTAAGACGAAGCGAAAGGAGAGGAGACTGGACAGAGTATAGAGTAGAGCAGCTATAGAGCTCCGGACGTCACGTGACTTTACTGTTTACTTCGCCATTTTGGCAGGAAAGTAGTGGCAAAAATGAACGCCGCCAGCACGGATTTCAACCTGTCAGAGTTCACTGCGCACTTTAATTCAAAAGACATAGGCAGCTATGAAGCAAAACTTGATCGATTAAACATTAGTGATCCATATAATGCTCCCGGAGTTATTTTTACGACCTTTACGAGTGAAACGGAAGGCTTCCCTGACCTTCTGTATCCAGATATTTACAACTCTCTATCAACTTTCATTCGTCCTACTCTGGAGAGTCTTTGAAAGCCTACAAAAGCCTGGAGCGATATAAATGGACGCAATCAGCTGGATTAGTGATGAATATTCAGCTTTGAAGTCTACCAGCTACAAATTGCTATGTGTAACGTTAATGCAGTCAGTTTTATAACTTGTAATACAAGTTGTATAGTTAGCTAGCCTTAGCTAGTCTGTAACGTTCGCCAACGGTTAGCTACTAACGTTGGCTAACGTACATTATATCAGTGCACTTTTCATCACAAAAATGCCATTACATATTTATTACAGATAAGTCATTCCAAGAGTTCCCCAGTTGAAGCCATGGGTGGTTGTCCGGAATTATGGGGTTCTTCTCTGGATCTTAAGAATCCTATAAAATGCTCTCCCTTTATCTTTTCCCCGATGGTTCAGGCAGCCCGGCGCACAGCAGCTATCCACCATGTTGAATCAACGTTTATTGAAATAGGCAGCAAATTAAACTATGTATAATATGTATGTATGTAAGTATATATGTATGTACACTCTGGCGCTCCACTTGGCTCTCCACTTTCCTGCCAAAATGGCGATCACCAGTGCATGCTGGGATTGCGTGACGTCAACTCCCGGAGCTCTATTCCCGACCTTTTCCACAGTAAGCACACATTGTAGCAACATAGCTAGCTAACGTTAGCCTAGCTAGCACTACTAGCTACTTTTACGGTGTGAGTTAGATACATTCACACCAACAGAAAAACGTTTCAATTTTTTTTTTAACTTTTTGGGGGATTTTTTTGAAAAAATATATTTTCAACTTTTGGAAACATTCTTTCCACATTGTGTGTGAAAAAAAACTTTTTTTTTTTATAAACCTTTTTCACACACAACACAAACAAGTTTCTAGTTTTTTATAAACTTTTTTACCACACACAAAAAGTCGTACCTATGACGACAGCTTCGGGGTCGGGTTCAGCGATGGCCTGCTGAAGCCGGTGTAGCAACGTGGCGGACACCTCACACACCGTCTCCATGTTGGTGAACAGACGATCCACATCCACCAGCTGCCCAAGGACACAGAGGTCAGAGGGTCACAGTTATTAAACCAGAGGTGAACCTAGTAGCAGGGTTGTGAATGCTTCCTTGTTGTGTCTGGAGGAGACACGGCTGGGTGAATGATTAGACGGCTCATGTTTGCCTATGGAAATAGATGACGTCATTTACTATACCTGTGGTTTTTCTCTTTCTCCTACCCTGTCTCCCTCCCTCATTCTCCTTCCTTCTCTCCCTCCCCTTCTCCATCCCTCATTGTCCTTCCTTCTCTCCCTCCCCTTCTCCATCCCTCATTGTCCTTCTCTCTCTCCCTCCCACTCTCCCTCCCTCATTCCCTTCCCTCTCTCCCTCCCTCATTCTCCATCCCTCTCTCTCCCTTGACCATTTCGGCACAGCTGTTTCTAGTAAAGTATGCGTGTGTTGCTCATGAGCAGGTGTCATGCACAGACTGGATCTACCTGGTTCTCCCTCAGGGGCTTGACCACCTCTCGGACGCACAGCTCCATGTCTGTCAGGAAGTCCCTCTCGGTCTGCACCAGCTCCTGGATGACCTTCGACCTCCGGCTCATCTTCCGGAGCCGCGCCTCCTCGGGGTCGAGGCAGGGGGAGGTGAGGGTCGACATGTCGTGAGGAGACATTTTCTCTGGGGGAGGGGGACGAGAGAGAGAGAGAGGGGAGAGAGACATTGGCATCCAGGAACAGGATCCCCATGCATCATAGTCCCATTCAATCACTGTTAATTCACTTACATTTCATTATACAAACTAATCATATTCATGAAGAGGTAACAGAAACACTATGAGCAAAACATAACGGCATATCCTGCATACAAGAGCAGTTTTTACATTTAGTCATTTAGCAGACCCCTGAGAGAACGTACGCCCGCCCGCCTGTGTGCCTGTCTGCCCGCCTGCCTGTCTGTCTGCCCGCCTGCCTGTGTGCCTGTCTGTCTGCCTGCCCGTGTGCCTGTCTGTCTGCCCGCCTGCCTGTGTGCCTGTCTGCCCGCCTGCCTGTGTGCCTGTCTGTCTGTCCGCCTGCCCGTGTGCCTGTCTGCCTGCCCGTGTGCCTGTCTGTCTGCCCGCCTGCCTGTGTGCCTGTCTGCCCGCCTGTCTGTCCATCCGCCCGTCCGTCTGTCTGCTGTCATTTTTTTTACAGAGATCTAATTGTTTTGAGCGAGTGCCAAACAGCCTCACTTAGCATGCCACTCAGGTACCTTCCTCCTCCTCCTCCCCATCCCCCCCCCCCCTCTCCTTTTCTCTTTCTTTATCGCTCTGCACTCTAATCAGTCCCTGGCTGCTCTGTGCTTTGCATCGCAGGCAGGCAGGCAGGGAGAGAAAAAATGGAAGAGCGAGCGAGGGAGTGTGTGAGACAGTGAGGGAAGAGAATCAGAGGTAAATGTTCAGGGAAGAGAGAGATTTCCTTTGCCAGTTAATTGCCTTTACGCATCCCTTCCGCATATTTGGGAGACACACAGAGAGAGAGAGAGAGAGAGAGAGAGAGAGAGAGAAAAGGAGGGAGGGAGAGGAGCCTCAAGCCCGTGTCGGGTTAGGGAACTAATCGTCTCGCTGATGTAATGCCACGGTGTGCGCAGGCATTCCATCTGCTCCAGCTGGGGAGATGCACCTGACACACACATACACACATACACACACACACACATATATACACACACAAATGCGCGTACACACACACATACTCACAGATACACACAATCAAACTCACGTACACACACATGCAAACACACACGCAATACTGCACCCCCCAGGCTTTTCTGCAGTCTTGTGCATGTCACAATCTGAACAAACAAACACTCCCACACACAGCATGCTCATGTTTACAAACCAGCACATACACACACTCACATACACCACACACACACACAGCATGCTCATGTTTACAAACCAGCACATACACACACTCACATACACCACACACACACACACACAGCATGATCATGTTTACAAACCAGCACATACACACACTCACATACACACACACACACACAGCATGCTCATGTTGACAAACCAGCAGTACCAAGCCTCGCTCATACCTCTCTGCCCTTCATACACACACACATACACGCACACACACAGAGGGAGGTAGAGAGAGACTGAGAGGGAGAGAGAGGATATCCATTTAAAAAGCTATTATGAGGTGATATTAGGCCTTGCTCTGAGAAGGCAAACAAAAACAACGGACTTGTCAATCCCTCTGAAGCTGAGAGGGAAGGATTAAGTCAGCCTCTCCACCTATCAGGTTACAGGGTCTACAAACTGACTCTTCCTCGTCCATTTACTGTTAGTGTCAGGTGTTTCTGAGAAATTTAAAACTTTGTACACCTAAAAAAAACATAAGTGAATCCAGTTGATGTTAATTGTGTCCTCGTGGGAATTGTCCTCCTGAAGACTAGCCTGGCTAACAGGGACCTCACAACAAACACTTTTAATGTGCTACCTTCTTTGATGTGTTGTGGTGATTAGAGGTGATTAGAAGGTGATTGATGGCGCTCACACTGAGCAGGTTTGGTGTTCCTCAGGTGGAGTCAGGTCACTGAGCAGTTAGGGAATTGGGCCAGTAATCCGAAGGTTGCTGGTTCGATTCCCGGTCATGCAAAATGACGTTGTGTCCTTGGGCAAGGCACTTCACCCTACTTGCCTCGGGGAGAATGTCCCTGTACTTACTGTAAGTCACTCTGGATAAGAGCACCTGCTAAATAACTACATGTAAAATGTTCCTGCACCCTGCAGTCTGGTGGTTTGGTGTTCCTGCGCCCTGCAGTCTGGTTGCAGGGCGGGGAGTGTCACGGGGGAAGGCGATACGTCCGCTCTTTCACCAGAGCAGCCGCAGAGCAGCCGGGCAACGGAAAGCTCTCCAGAACAAGAGCCCCGCTGCGGGATCATGTGTCCTGACACACCACACCTCCACTTCTCCTCTCACCAGAACAATGCCGGCCGCTGTCTTCAGAAGGAAAAAAACCCAGGGATGGATGAAATCCAGTGGAAAGATACTAATACCTGGGGTGTGTTTATAGAAGACAAGGCATGGGGGTTGTGAAGGACCGAGGGAAGAGGTTTGGTGGAAAGTTTGACTGCTAATTGAGAGGTTGTAGGTTGTGATTTTCCTCCTGTTTGATAAAAAGATTCTCTGATAAACAATATCGCTGTTTGTTATTCGTAGCCACCTCGCTGTAGTCGCGCTTCTCTGATCAACTCAGCGAAATGCCAACGGAACACAACAATGGCAGTTGATCAGACTGGCTTTTTACACACACGGTGAAACAGAACCAGGGCTTTTGAATTCAGCCGGTTAGTAACTGACAGTTGAAAGCTTGTTCTTCATTTGAATGTTTCATTACTAAGCAGAGCCTGAGGTGGGGATGGTGATGATAGGGGTGCCATGTGTTTATACTGACCCAACAGAGCTAGTGACTCAAACTACAACAAAGGGCTTTTATAAAGACGCCACACAGACACACTTGCACAGAAGGCGTACTGTGACTAGGAAAAAACTGTTCAAACACTGTTCATCCTCCATTTGGACTGGACAGTATAACATCCAACTGTCAGTCCATCGTAATACAGCAGAGAGGCAGTTCTTCCGCAGCGACACAGCGTCCGATGCCATCGGAAGTCCCTTTTGTTTTTATGACCATATCTACAGCTAGTTGCCATGACCTTGTGGCTTGACAAACCTGTTTATCATGGGAACGCACTGTTCAGGAACCAGTCTTGAATTTCCTCATTCAATGAAGTCACCTTTCATGTCAATATTTGCACATGCTAATACCGCACCACAGCACTTTAAATCATACAGCTGCTTCTCTCCTTGTGATACATTTAACTGCCGTTCAATAAAATAAAAACTGATATTGACACATTATAAGTACAACACTGAAAAGCCCCTGATCCGATTAACTCATTTTCGATTCTGTTTGAATACAGTTTTTGCCAATTATTGTAGGTGGAGCTCTTTGAGAGGGTTGGCTGGTGGAGGTTTACTCTGGACAAGGCAGGGTTTGGACTCTGTGCCAAGAGGATGGTTCCTCTGAGCCCTGCAGGGAGAGCAGGAACAGCAGACCATCCTGACAGTCTTAGAGTGAGACTGGGTTCAGTTTAGTCACCTTTTACTCCCCCCCCTTAGGGGCACTGTGTTCTGCAGCATGGGAGTTTGTGTCACTCACCACCGCATTACAACTGTCTAAAACCGTTAAGCGGTTGGCTTGGCTACCACAACGGCCGTATTCTCAATTCTTAATCATTTTTGTTCTTGTTGTCATTATCGAGGAAGGTTTGCAGGTGATTGATGACGATGCAGGTCAGAAGTGAACAGTCTGGCTTCCGGCATGTTCCTCCACAATGGCCCCATAACCTAACCACCGTAAACTTGGGTGTTCATTGTTCATTGACTCGAGTGGAACGCGAGGGAACCAGTGACACTGGAAAATCTCCACAGCTTGAAGTGAAGCGTTTACGTTTCCCGAGGGCAGCGACAGACACAGGTACAGCCCGAAGGTTGGCATTCCTGCTGGGTGACAGATGACAGCGTCTGAGAGGACACTGACGTCTCCCTACGATAAACCGTGTCAGCTGTTAGCTACGGAGAAGTAGCTGACTGCAGGATTCTTCTGCCTGTGCAATCTGCCAGTTCCTCCCACCGCCCTCATTCACGGTTTCTATAGCAACACTTTTTTTTTATCGGCTGAATCATCAGCAAACTATTGTGTCCACAGTGGTTACTTGTTTTACGGAAGGTTGTGGCTCAATGGTTAGAGAATTTTACTGCTGATTAAGAGATTCAAGTTTTAAATACCCCCTCCCGTACTGTACGCTGCTTTGGATAAAAGTAAGTCAATTAAAAACATAAATAAACATTTTTGGAGGATGAGGTTGGTGGACTGTTGGGTGAATGGTTATTAATTTGAACCCCTACAAAACCAGAATCTTTTTTCCCAATGATGTAATTGAGAAGGTACAGGTCATGTGACCTGACCAGTAGATAGTTCTATACCACAACATCAGAGCCCAAACCCACGCACGTGTCATAATGACTTCATGGATGACATTGCTTTTACTGCTGATAATAAAAGTCCTGTGAAACATTATAAAAAGTCGCCGATAGTAAGTGTCCCTGTGTCAGAGGCAGGTAATGAATAAAAGGTCACTTCCTGGATTTGTTTACCTCCAGGCCAGTTAGCTAGCTCCACACAGAGGCTCTTCTCAAGGGGGGGAAGGTAGCTAGCCCCATACACAGGCTCTGTCCTCTGGGGTGGGGCAGGCCAGGTATCTAGCTCTGGGGTGGGTGGTGGGTTGGGTGAGGGGGGGGCCTGGGAGCATGCTTTGCATATGGTGACCTCATCCCTGAGGGCTGGTCTGTGCCTCAGACCAGCTCTCCGTCTGGCACATAACAACACAACAGGTGCTCCCCGCAGCCATAGCTACAGAGCCTGTCGCCGTGGTGTGTGTGTGTGTGTGTGTGTGTGTGTGTGTGTGTGTGTGTGTCAACCCCAGCCTCTCTCCTCGTCTCATTTATGCCCTCGAGTCACAGGTGTTGCTCAGGAATCTAACGACTGCTCACGGTAGCTAACGTCCAAAGAGATCGACCAGGTCTCAAAAGTGGATTTTCACCAAGGTGGAAAGGTTGCCTGGTTGACTAAAATGTACAGACTTTGCAGTCATATTATTAAGAGAAAAGATGTTGGTCTGAGAGCTTGAAGAGATGGTGTGGAGTCTCACTCTTGCAGCTCTGTAGAGATTGTTGCCATAGTTGTGACCTCGAGGGAGGTCATTAACAAGGTCCCAACCGTAAAGTTCAACACGGTACTTTCGCCCCTCCCCTTTCAGCTTTGCCCCCGGTCTCCTGTACTCTAGTTTGTATTCCAACCGACACGCGATCCTTACCTATCAGTTTGGCGCTGTACTCTGTCTTGTCAGACTGCGTCCTCCTGACCAGGGTTCCCAGGTTCACGTCCCCCTTGCTCGCGTCGTCGCTCACGATCGTGTCGGTCTTCCTTCTCTCCAGGTACCGCAAAAACACTGGTCGGTTCCTCCTTTTGATCACCTTCTCTTTCTCCTTCTCCTTCCCGCTGCCCTCCATGGTGCAGGGCCCTGGTCTGTGGTGATATATCCGTTGGGCCGGCGGAGAAAGCGAGGGAGAGGAAGAGAGAGGGAGAGAGAGAGTGTGGGAAGTGCAACAGGTGCACTCCTCTGCTCAATTTACACAGACTGGCGACTCTGCTCAGGTGCAGCCTGTGGCTCCTCCCCCTACCTGTTACAGGAGAGCCTCATAGCCTCGCCCCTTCCCTGCTAAGCGATACCTTCCTCCAGAGGCTACGGTATCCACAGAGACAGCGACGGGGAGAGAGAGAGAGAGAAAAGAGAGAGAGAGAGGAAGAGAGAGGGAGAGAGGTAGACAGAGAGAGAGAGGTAGACAGAGAGAGGGAGAAACGGAGAGAGAGAGAGAGGTCGAGAGACAGACAGACAGAGAAACAGAACATTTAGTAAGTTTTGTGATTTTACTGTGCCAATGCCAATGACTTTGCATGAATGTTATGTAACATGTAAATGATCAGGTGTGCTATGCAGCTTGATGTGTAATTCACTAGTAAGTACTGTAGTGATTGACAGCCTTTTGTATTTTTTTATTTAAAAAGTTCCCTTGTCAATGCTCATGCGATAGTTTACCTCATTGTCAAATTAGCTCTACAAATTCAACAAGTGTGCTGTGGAGAGAGCATTCACTTCAACATCTGCTCTGCTGGTCACTGGATCAGATGCTTCACTGGATCAGATGCTTCACTGGATCAGATGCTTCACTGCGGGCCCTGAGGACACACAACACAAAGTGCATGAATATGACTGTTCAAAGCTGCACTATATAAATATTGATATCATGTATAAATATTTATATTACATTTATCAATTATTTATGTATAAATTCAAAGATGAGAAACGGCAATACCAGTTTTTGTCTGAACTTCCATGCTTTCCTCCAGCTCCAGTTTGATTGGCAGGTTTCACAACACTTACAGCTTAAATAATGTATTTAGATGACAAAACTGTAGCTTTTTTTTACAGAGAAAATACGACCCATTGTACCTTTAAATCCAGTAAAAATTGACGAATGTCAAGTATTTGGTAACAATGCAAATCCAATCTGACTTAATGACCTGGAATGTTACCTTTTAGTTAAGAAAGTTGCACAATACTTGCAAATCATTTCCAGATCAAATAAATCTGAAATACTTATATTATTTTTTATTATATAAAACATACTTAAATATACACTCCAGATATGCGATATTCTCTCAAGTGCTTACCTTAGTGTAGGCCACAGCTCTGGTGAACACCAGAGCAAACAGAGCAAAGTGCATCACAGGCAGGGGAGGGAGGGAAGGGGTCAGAGTCTGTATACTCACCTGCGCTACAGCCAGCCTGTCGACCCCGCTCTGCCTGCGCAGTGTCTCATGGAATACAGCACTGACAGACCAAGCACCCGACAACAGCAGCTCAGGTCGATACAAAACTCTCCACAGACAGAGACGCGAAAGTTGACACTGAGGGTAGATTTTGATTTTATTTGAATGTACAGTACAAAGAACCAAACGGGAAGTACACTGATTGTATAGAGATACAATCTCTATAACTGCTGTAGTCAGGCTAAGGTACCTGGATATTACCAACAGCAGTCCACGAACTAAACAGTCTTCATTAGCACTTGTGATAATCAATGAGTGTGGATTTATCATAATGCATTTCCTGCAAATGAATCCACACTCTGTACCATCATGCTATAACGTGGCACTGCACAAGGTTCTCTGATGTCACAATGGCCTACTGTCATCGTGTGTCTGTCGTATAATGGCCAGATCTGGACAGACAGGAATATTCACCTTCTGATACAATAAAGGCTTAGAGACAAGGCAGGCAGGAACAGCATTCCTGATGAGAACAATGAAGAAGATGCCTGAGAGGCTTGCTTGGTGTCGTCAAAGTCAAAGTATTTTATTGGTAGTTGGCACAGATCACCCTAGATAACACTGGGTATTCACATAGTTGTGGTAGACCCTGCTACACATAACTTTAAAACATAAAAATGAAAGTTTCTAGTGCAGACCAGAATTGAAATATATTTATCAGACGTAAAAGGACAGATGGTGGAAATAAAGGCGCAGGAAGTCATGTTGTGTTTCCAGATGAGCACGGTGTATTTACACAATACTGTTTGGATGTGTCCTCTCTCCCTCCCTCTCCCTTTCTCTCCCTCCCTCTCTCTTTCTCTCCCTCTCTCTCCCTCTGTCTTTCTTTACCTCTCCCTCCCGCTCTCCCTCTCCATCTTCCTCTCTCCCCCTCTCTTTCACTCTCCCTCTCTCTACATCTCCCTCTCTTTCTCTCCCTCCCTCTCCCCCTCTCTCTCACTCTCCCTCTCTCTTCATCTCCCTCTCTCTTTCTCTCCCTCCCTCTCTCCCCATCTTCCTCTCTCTCCATCTCTTTCTCTCTCCCTCTCTCTCCCTCTTACACTGCCGCTTCTAACAAATGATCTAATGAGAGTCTCAGTGACCCGACACACACGATCAAATCCTCGTTTCTTAGAGGAGGCTGTATATTAATCCAGCAGCGTGGCACCCGGAGGAGTGGAGGGCCCGCATGCTTCTACTACGCACATGCCAGGAAGAGAAAGTGTGTCTACAATGACCTCACACAAGGACAATGGGCTACAGTCAATAGATGCCAGTCACATGCCACAGTCACAAGATAATGATACTAAACACACACACACACACAGTCAGGTGAGTCTTAATGACATTTACAGAGTTGGACTCTTCCGTCATGGTGGCGTAAGACGTATAAAGCTTTAGTTGCTTTGTACTTGAGAAACAAACACCCACTTGTAAAACCAATCCAGCCCCTGTCCCTCTTCTCAAAGACTTCCTGCCACATGACATGATATATCGTGATAAATCAACGATCAGGTCTGATTTAATTTGTGTGTAACGAACACACTAGCATGCGTACATGGAGATGTATTCTGAGATTCCAGTTGCTGAAAGACGTCAGTCGAATCAACAGCTTGAGTTTTAAGGCTGGGATTTCTATCCATGCTTTGTTTGAATAAACCAAGATGTTTATGGCTTTGACTAGAGAAACTGTGTGTGTGTGTGTGTGTGTGTGTGTGTGTGTGTGTGTGTGTGTGTGTGTGTGTGTGTGTGTGTGTGTGTGTGTGTGTGTGAGGGGCAGATAGGACATACAGGACTTTGGTCATCTCCTGAACATCATTAGACCATCGAAACACACGAAAGCCACATGGCAGGTTGTTACCGGTATGCGTGTTACTATGGCGACTGTTTTAGCCGGATGATATGTCTCTCTAAGGGCCGGAGGGAAAGGAAGTGTCATGTAGACTCGGTCTCAGGTGGAAGAAAACATGTCACATTGAACTGTAAAGGGCTGAAAAACATCACATCTCTTATATCACGATCAATAATTGAAGTGTTTTAATCCTTATAATTTTAGCTATTTAAGAAAATTAAGTCCACAAATATGTCAACATTTGCACACCTAGTACATTGCCACGTGCCTACTATACAGTGTCTGATAATCCAAGGCAAGGGTTAGAGGAAAGTAATACTTTATCAACGCAGTCAGGTGAAGTTCCACAACACACAGCTCGGCTGGGCTAAACGGGATGTTGGCCTGTTTCCCTCATGAACGCATGTCCGCCATTTTCTCTTGCCAAATGTCGCCTTCTTACATGTTCTCTTCCTTCCGAGACTGACTCTAGCGGCAGGTAGGTGGCAGCAAAAGATAAGGGACACGTTGAGGAACCAATACCAACTTGAGAAAACGGGTCGGCAAGAATAAAAGCAGGAACCGGCAGAAAAGGACCATGTCATTATGCGAACTGCTCCGGTAGGCTAACGTTACATCATAGATCAAGCCTTCATATGGTTGGCTGTCATGGCAACACAAACTATATCCCCATATAGCCTAACATAATGTAATAAAGCTATGGTTGGAATAGCACTACACTTTTCAAACATTGTAATATAGTAGGCTATAGTGTCACACATTATTGAGGCACTTCAGCATGTGGAGACGGATAATCAGATCGAAATGAACACGCGTAGCCTTTTTTGCGTTTATGAAATCAATGATGTTGTAGCTACCATTGTTGTGATTTGGCTGTTGGTTGCAAGCCTATATATATTTTTCAGTTGCAACACCAGATGTCACTATTCTCTCCGTTTTAGCTTCGGATCTTATTCCGGCAGAAACAGGAAGAAAGTACTACCCTTTCCAAACCTTCTTCCGCCCATCCTAATTTCTCTAACTGTAATGCAGCGGCTGCGCCCTTCGCTACGGTACACGGCGGCGTTACTTCGATTTGCTGCCTGCCACTAAAAGCAAGCTGGTCTCAAACGTTACACCCCCATATTTCAGAACAACAATGCACTACCACACGGAAGCAAGAGGACGTCCAAACTCCACCGACTACAGGATTTATTTTAGTAAGTTGTGCGCATCAACACAGCTACTGTATGGGCCTACGTGCATGAATGACTAGTTTTGTTAAACGAATCCTTTACCGTACTATGTAGTGAAACGTCCCTGTGCACGTCACACTACTACCGTACTTGCAAGCTGCTTTCGTAGAGCATACATAACTTGCTAGGCAGACAACACTAGCCGCTAACTATGTTATTGGAAAGCACCAGCAGTTTTCTCAGCCTGTTAGGTTACAGTTTTGTATTTAGTGCGATAGCAGAAATTACTACATTGCACATCTCTTGGTCACGTGTGCTACTTTGTTGTCATTGCGTGCCCGTCATTGGTCTGTCAATGTCACATTATGTTATGTGGCCGAAACGCAGGTTAACACCTATTCCTGTGACCTACGATACACACCATTCAGACATTTCAGCACTTCGATGATATTCATGCCCAGATTTCCACTGTGAAAGTAAACGGACAAACTTAAGTTAATAGCTTTGTATTGTAAAATAATTGTACTATACAGAATAAGCTAGAGCTAACGTTGGCTTTGCATTGGACGTGGGGATGGTGTTTACACACGTGTCGTTTGACACTAAACCCTTTGAAGATGTAGGTTAACAAGGTTACATTAGCCACGTGTGAACGATCACACCCAAGGTGTGAACCCCATCACCTCGGCCCAATAGACTCACCAGGCAAGCCCTCAATAAGGGCTATTCTCTACATGGCCTTTTATGGATGTAGAAATAATTTGTGCCTGAAGATGCTGTTAAAAAGATGTATCTGTGTGTGGGTGTTCAAGGCTGTGAATCCGTTTGTTTTTGTATGTTCATCCAGAGACCGCAGAGGGGAAGTACATTTCTCCATTTCATGATATCCCTCTGTTTGCAGACACAGAACAGGTAACTTGACATTTTCAAATAGTAGTTTGAATCTTGTGAACACCTGTGTGAGAAAGTTGAAATGTCATTTATTGACATTAATATTATATTTTGTTGTTCAATGTATATGTTTTACTCTCTGCAGGGAAATGTGCCATCTAAAAGAGTCAAGAAAAATGAGAGCGAGGTATGGTGGCCTTTTAGGGTCATTTGTCTACTTAGATTAAAATCACAGGACTTCAAGTGGTAACAGTTGACTTTGTTTTGCCCTATTCTTGAATGTCAGGTGCTGTTCAATATGGTTGTGGAAGTTCCACGGTGGTCAAATGCAAAAATGGAGGCAAGTATCAAGGAAACTACTCTCTAATGTAACTTTTTTGAACAAAATGTGTTTATAGTTCTAGATTTGTGCAATGGGCTTGTAAAAAGGATATAGCAAGGGCCATGTTTTGACAGGTACAGACCCAGATGAAAGCTTATCTTTCCAACATGGTGTAGGAACACCAGCCAATCGTATCAATAAAACATCTTCTGAACTGAAGAGGGAGGGGCAAAAAAATTCCCTTTAATTTATAATGACACTCTTGCCGCGTGTTGGTGGTAATGACATGAATGAAGCACTTGAAAATACCCTTCAAGTTGACATAAAGGTCAGTTCTGTAAATAATAGAAAACGCAGAAAGAACAAGCTGGAGTTTCTCCCCCCTTTTAATTCAGGTTGTATTAATTTACTTTAATTCATTCACACAAGTTCGGCACTTTAGAGATTTCTTTAGTTTACATTTACATTTAGTCAGTTTAATTATTTTGGTCAAAACAAACCACACCCATATCACATTTGACAATGTATATTTATTTTTAAACATTGTTTTGTCACTGTCTCAGATTTTTATTTTGTGGGTTTCGTACCGTAGATCGCAACGAAGGAGCCTCTGAATCCCATCAAACAAGACGTCAAGAAGGGGAAACTGCGATATGTGGCCAACGTGTTCCCTCACAAAGGCTACATCTGGAACTACGGAGCGCTTCCCCAGGTGAGAGCACCACCTTGAGGAACTTAAACCTCCACAAATAGTTTCAAGTTCAAAGAGAAACCGTGGGAGTAAAACACTATTGACTGCGATTTGACGCGCAGTGTACAGTCAACGATCGATTCCCTTTCGACATCTGTTCTGTGTTGATCATCTCTTTTGTTCTGAGACCTTGACGAACCATATCTGAGCCCGGCCTGGAAAGTATCTATGCTCAGGGTGGCTTTTCTTTTAAGCATTGTTGTTCACGCTTATACAAACCCTATTCATACTTTGTTTGAGCATTGAGACTTCCTGCCTGGATGTCAGTCTCCATACAGCCTCCTCCAGGTGTATTGATGTAGACACATGATAGATAGATGCACAGAACCACTTCTGGATTAATTTCAACCAACTTGTTCATTGAACTCCAGTATTTGGCCCTGGACTCCATTGTGTAAGAGTGCATTAGAACGACCGGATGTTCTTTGATGTCAGCATCATCGATTCGGCTATTATTCCCTTGTTACATCTACTAACAAACAAAACAACAGAAAGTAAAAAAAAAAAAAAAGGAAAACGGGAAAAGAGGTCGTAATCAATGAGTTTGGCCCGGCCTTCATCCATTTCTTTTTAACGTTATTGATCTTCTTTCCTTGCTTTCTTTCTTTCTTTTGAATCACACAGACATGGGAAGATCCGAACCACACCGACAAAGACACCGAGTGCTGCGGAGATAACGACCCGATAGACGTGTGCGAGATCGGCTCCAAGGTGCGCCAGCAGTGTTTCCCCTACCTTTATATTAGGGGGGCACCCCGCCCCCCCCAACAGCCCCCCCCCCCCCCGCCCCCCCCTGGAAGGTCAAGTTAATTTTGTAAAAAAAAAAAAAAAAAGTACAAAATTACATAAAATTATATATAGCGCCAGATCACAAAATAAGTCATTTAAGGTTACCTTTCCTATAAAACAGTTCTATAGCTTGGTCTTTTATTAAACAAACTAAATGGCCTTATGTTATTTATCTTATTTACACGACGGCTCTTAATATGGTATGTGATGGGATGACTTCAGCGCTTGAGTGCTTCCCCGTGTCCCTCCAGGTGTGTGTGCCAGGTGATGTCATCCAGGTGAAGGTGCTGGGGGTTCTGGCCATGATTGACGAGGGAGAGACGGACTGGAAACTCATCGCCATCAATGCAGAAGACTCAGACGCTCCCAAACTCAACAGTGAGACCAAACGAATACATCTCAATATAGCACTTTGACTTGGCCTGAAGTGTAAATATATATATTTTTTAACTTTATGATGTGTTACCCTGGGAATCCGACCAATCAGAGCTCAGGGTTTATCTGCTCTGGCAGGTGGGTCTGGCCACCCAATCAAACTGATTTCACTACGGCATGAAAAACACTGGGCCAATCAAAACCTTTTATCTGATACGGGGCGGGTTTAATACGATGACTGTACAGAGGAGTGCTGATGAGGCGTTCTTGTAAACAACCAAGACAAGAATTCGTTGCTCTGATTGGTTGTATTTATCCAATTGTATCCAATTGCGTCCAGAGGCATTTTGGTTTGCACTCGTTGATAACGTCTCTTAGACATTGAACGGTTCCAGACAAATACTCATACCGATGCAAATTGTTCTGGCGATGCCAGGCTAAAGAAGTGTTGCTTTTTACCCCACATTGCTTAGCATCCCAGCAATGCAAACACAACCTTGCAGTTGTGAGAATAAAGAATTGCAAAATACCTACTTCCCATTCTTAGGGGCGATCACAGTAGACATCACTGCCAGTATTCAAAGTGCTGCTTAAATTCACCAGTGTGTGCTTGTGTTGCTATTCCACTCAGGTATTGAAGATGTGCGCAGGAGCAGACCAGGCCATTTGGAGGCTACTGTCGACTGGTTCAGGAAATACAAGGTGCCGGATGGGAAGCCAGAGAACCAGTTTGCCTTCAATGGACAGTTCAAAGACAAGGTACATAGACTTTCTCCCATTTAGCCTCTAACTGATCTAGCGATGTGGCGAAACTTAGCGATGTGTTGTGTTTTTATAGCCTGCATGTGTTCCATCCCAGTGCAGAGGCGTCATTTAGAGGAGGACGGGCGCCTGAACGGCTTGTTTTCTACGAGGGGAACTGACCAAGTTTTTCCCTTTTTTATTATGTTTCTTGCATCCTCTCCAGGACTTTGCAGTGGAGATCATCAAGTCCACCCATGAGCACTGGAGGGCACTCGTGCGCAAGCAGAGTGATGTCGGGGACATAGATTGGTGAGTTAGTGGTGTGTGTGTGAGGGGGAGAAATGAGAATATCTTTGCCAGTTTCATTATATATATATATATATTTTTGGATTGCTGTAGACACATTCTAACATAGCTCGATGATTTGTGTAATAGTCCTCATCAAGCGCACAGAAACGGACACGGCTGTTCGATTGGAAACCGCTAATGGTTAGAGCAGAGGTCTCCAGCCCTGCTCCTGGAGAGGGCAGAGGTCTCCAGCCCTGCTCCTGGAGAGGGCAGGGGTCTCCAGCCCTGCTCCTGGAGAGGGCAGGGGTCTCCAGCCCTGCTCCTGGAGAGGGCAGAGGTCTCCAGCCCTGCTCCTGGAGAGGGCAGGGGTCTCCAGCCCTGCTCCTGGAGAGGGCAGGGGTCTCCAGCCCTCTCCAGGAGAGGGCAGGGGTCTCCAGCCCTGCTCCTGGAGAGGGCAGGGGTCTCCAGCCCTGCTCCTGGAGAGGGCAGGGGTCTCCAGCCCTGCTCCTGGAGAGGGCAGGGGTCTCCATCCCTGCTCCTGGAGAGGGCAGGGGTCTCCAGCCCTGCTCCTGGAGAGGGCAGGGGGCTCCAGCCCTGCTCCTGGAGAGGGCAGGGGTCTCCAGCCCTCTCCAGGAGAGGGCAGGGGTCTCCAGCCCTGCTCCTGGAGAGGGCAGAGGTCTCCAGCCCTGCTCCTGGAGAGGGCAGAGGTCTCCAGCCCTGCTCCTGGAGAGGACAGAGGTCTCCAGCCCTGCTCCTGGAGAGGGCAGGGGTCTCCAGCCCTGCTCCTGGAGAGGGCAGGGGTCTCCAGCCCTGCTCCTGGAGAGGGCAGGGGTCTCCAGCCCTGCTCTTGGAGAGCTAACTGCCTGAAGGTTTTCGCTCCAACAGTAACCCAGCACACGCGATATTAATAATGAGCTGGTTGATCAGATAACACGTGTTGAATCAGGTCAAATGCGTGTGATTGGAGCAAAAAGCAACAGGCAGGAAGCTGTCCAGGAACAGGGTTGGAGACCCCTGGGTTAAAAATGCGTTTTTAGACTGTTTCACGTTAACGTAATATGTTTGTTTGTCTACAGTAAGAACGTGTCTGTCTGTGAGAGTCCGCACAAATGCAGCTGTGAGGACGCGGCCTGTGTGGTGAAGTCGGTAAGAGCAGGAAACCAGACTTATCTGATCTTGTGTTTGAGTCAGACGCTGTGATGAGTTCTCTTCAGCTGGTTCCTACATCATCATGACATGGGGCTAAAAAGTCATGTGATGTGAGCCTTCCAGCCTTAAAAAACGCAGGTGCTAAACATATCTGCATGCCACCACAGTGTAAACACAAGTCTGATGTGTGGCTAAAGCTCAGTGAAAGAGGACTGCAGATCAAGAGATTGCATGTTCCCCCAGTGCTAAATAACCGCACCACACTGAGTGTTATAACTTATCATCTGTGCCTGGTGCAGCCTCATGGCTGGCTGGCAGGTGTCAACCAGGTGGTAAAACCACCTGTAGGTTTGTCTTTGATGAACATGACGTACGTTTCCTGCTAAATGACTAAAAATTACTAAATGTAAATGTTTCCTGTTTAGGCTCCGGCTTGGGGGGATCCACTTCCTGTTCCTGCTGAAGGTTAGTTTGGCGCTGAATCCCTTTACTTCCTCATAGCAACCAACCTAATATCATAGCAACCGGCCGCTGCAAGTGTATTGTAAAGCTCTTACCCTGAAACAATACATGAATTCAAATATATTTTTCTTTTGTAGTGGACAAATGGTATTTCCCAAACAAGTGATTCTTGGATTGGATCAAGACAACGGGGAGATCTTAGTTGAGTCTAATATCAACTTCCAAGCCCTTTCAAGTACTGTATTTCTATTAAATTACAAATATTTTGTATGCAGTTAATTTCAGTTGGAAATTCATTTTGATTGAAATTGGATTTCAGGGTTTTATTGTTGACATAAAACGTTACATTTAAGTTGTAAACTGTAAATGAATACTAAAATTAAGTTGGTTTATTACGTTTCTTATGTTCTTGTACTGGATATTATGTACAGTAAGAGTCCATTTTATTTAATGATGCCAGTGTAAATGCCAATATGCCTTTCAGGGTCTGTTAAACGGATGAAAATGGTCCTTATTTGGATAAATAAAAGCATCTAGATGTTACATGTTTGCTTCAGCTGTTCTATCCATTATTACAGTTGCCTAACGTCCTATGTCAGTATTCATATCCGGTTGGTTACTAAGCCCAGTGTTAGTACTCACTTAAAGAACACCAAGCAGGTGGTTTCCTCTCAGATCATCTCCTGTTACCTGATAGGGAAAGATACCAACACAAACAATAAACAGTACAAGGAAAGGGAGGTGACACTGTAAAGTGCTTTAAATAAATATAAATTTTATTAAAAACACCCACATCTCAGCAATATCAGGAATGATATAATAAACAGCTTTCAAATAAACTGCATTCAGTACATTACAATACTTACAGTATGTATATCCATCCTTAATCCCATTTTTTTGTAGCATACCAATCTTTAGAAGGGGGGGGGGGGGATTAGGAAAGCGGTAAAAAAAAAAGAAGAGAGGCAGAAAACAATTTCCTAAACCTTTAGTGTCTGAAAAACTGAAAAACACCAACGTGTGTGTGTGTGTTAAACTGCTGGCTAACACAGAGCTGAGAGCTCTGGCATGTTAGTCAAGCTTAGAGAGTCATTCAAGTAACGCTGGCTCACTCAGAAGCGTCTTCAAGTATGGCTATGATGCTCACCCGCTATATCGTCATGGAAACATTGCCTTTCAGGACCACAACCTGCTACTGTTGCTGGGTTTTGTACACAGAAATTTAACATTGAAAAATGTCTAATTATTCATTTTCTTTTCTTTACAAAAATGGAATCCTGTACAAAAAAAAAAAGTCTTACTTCTTGAAGTGATTGAACTAACTGGAAGGGGGATCTGTGTTTGACAGAGTAGCTTCTACTAACCCTACTTGGGTTATTCAACCATAAGCATTCTGTCAACTTGGAAAATACTCAAATTAGATTAAAAGGACAAGATGATGATGATGATGATTGCTGATAGACAATGGGTCGTGGGTACATTTTGACAAAACTACAAGAAACCTACACCATTTAACATATAACAATATCAGGGTGTTAAAAAAGTTGTATTTTTTGTAATACAAACAACCATGGTATTTACAACGTGGCATAATTTACTTTTAAACACATTTACAATAATCTACTTTCTTATTTTAAATAAAAAGTTTTGTGATCTTTCATGACATTTTCTGAAAAAAAGAAGTGCTTTCAGAATACAAAAGATGTCAGAATAGGGGGAGTCCTTACTCAACCATAATTATTATTCCATCAAATACCACATTAAATCAAATGGAAAAGGGGTAGGAAAGTGGGGACTAACCAATTAACCAAAATACAATTGTTTAGTGGTTATAAATAAATTTAGAATTACCTATACACAGGCACAGGTCTTCTATGGTTATAACTGCCCTGGACTTGCCTCTTGGCAAAACCAAACACATTTCTTTCTACCTTCAATGCCATACACTTTCCCTTTAGTCAATTTCAGTGCATAAATTCAAATTACTTCTTAAAAGTTTACCATCAATCTAAAACAGAAGAACAAAAAAGCAGGTTGTCAATATCATTAATGTATCTACCAAAGGTAATTGTGTTTTTTTTAAGTGTAATATTTACAAGTAATTCATTGGGAATTTTTAAAAAGTGGAGGAAAATCCCTGATAGAAACTAGCTGGAGCACAGGAGATGTATGCGTGCACAGAAATTAGTTGAAAATATCCCTGATTTTGCTATCACAACAAAGCTTGAGTTCAAGTAATACTTTCAAACAGAACAAGCATAACGAAAGTAAGCAATGAACTTTGCCTTGCGGCCTGAAGGATTTGTTATTGTAGTTGTAACGTTTTGTTGTAAATAACTATCCTACTGCCAAACTAGTTCTGAGGTATATGGCAAGTAGTTGCTGTACATTATTCATTAATAATATTCTCACCGCCCCAAAGTCACATTTCACGTTTCTAGTAGGTTGAGTATAGCACCATGTGAAATAAGAAAAAGTCCAAACCCAATGAAATATTACTTTTTTTTCTTTTTTTTCTTTTTTTTTTACAGCAAATCTAAAATCGAAACTGTAAAATTGCGTAAATGACAAGAATTAATTTACTGTACATATCTCAACTTTTCTTTATCATACATCTACATTACAATTGTTCCAGACCCCACAGCAAACCAGCTGCCTTTTGAAACTGTGAAACTAACTCTGAACCCTGGAACACATTCTTCATCATGTAACAAGATGGAGAACATGTTCAATTTAACAGTTGCATGACTTTGTGGCTAATATTCACAATCCAGGTTTGTTCAGTGAACCTGCGTTCAAAAAGTCAAAACGGTCAACAACAACCATGTAACTTTTACAAAGAAAACTGAAATAATTGTAAGACAACTTGCCTGTTGCCTGACGGTTTGAAACAGTACAATTCCAAACGGCACCTTTTTGAGAATGGATCGATTTTACAGTCTGAAGAATACAGTAAGGACTGGTAAACTGTATAAGAAGCACCAGAAAAAAATACTCAATACAAATTCCATTTGCATTATATCAGTTTTTACAGATCAACAAATCCATGCTCAATGTCATGGCTTGAATGTTCAGAAAGTAGTAACTTGCTTGCACTGTAGCAGAGTGTTTTTTGTTCCGGTAATGAAGGTGTTATCAACGATTTTAACTTATCAAAAGTGCTTAAGGAAACACATTTTCACAAAAGAAAATTTTGCTGATGATAGTTAGTCAATGATACAGTCATTTTCAGTGTCATCCTGTTCAAATATTTCAACCAGCGATGTTGCTCGTTACTTAAAAATTTGACATATTAATCAATGAGTTTGAAGGCAATTGAACAAAAGACACCCTAGACTTTAGCACCGTGGATGTGGTCACCCACACAGTTTTGTTTTTGCCATGATCTCTTGTATAAAACATTGGGTTAGAAAAGTAAAGCCAGCCAAACAGTCCAGTTAAATAGATCAGTCCTTGTGTCGGACCAGAAGCACCAGAAGAGGAGTTTTGACAAAGTGTATCTTGTTACAGAAACCCAAAGAATAAATAAATACTTCCTTATTGGGAAGGCTGACACCTACATAATAAAGCTGGACTTCTCAGGAGATGACTGACCTGATATGTAAGATGGTACAAATCAATCAAACAGGTCTCAAGTTTGCTGTCTTCACCCACTCCTCAAACACACACACACCCATCTGCCATTGCATCTTGCCTTTAAGTTTGGATTCGATCCTCCAAACGTGAGGCCAGTTGGTGCCTGAGGTCTCAGTTTTATGTCAAAATAGCACCTTGAGTGTTCTCACTGCTATTCACAAGGGCTAAAGGGTGAGAACTAACCTGCATCTGGGTCCTTCAGACAAACTTGCTGTACGGCCCCGTGACCTTAGTGAATGCGAAGGGGGTTGAGTTGACGTAGGTGTTAGTGGTGAATGAATGAGACCCTTGCATCAGGGACTGGATGAACCGCTTGTAAGGAGGTTCTCCAGCCGGCTCCGTCGTGTCCACGTGTTCTCGCTTCACCCCCTTCTTGTTGCTCTTGCTCGGCGTCCCCTCCCCTCCGTTCCTCTCCGCGTCCTCCTCCTTCTCCCTCGCCTTCTCCGCCATCTTGGCCTCCCACAGAGCCAGGCCGTGCTTGGCCTCGTTCATGTTCTTGTGCTGGTAGAACACCAGGGATATCCTCGTCGGGTGGTTGCGGTCGGGGTTCTTGAGGGGCGTCGTGGCGTGCAGCTCTCGCTTGGCGCACTCGATGAGGATGGAGCCGTGACTGGGCGCCACCGCCACGCCCCCGATGTCCGGGTCCAGGAAGTTGTGCTCGTTGTCGGACCACATCTCGGGCTTCTGGGGCGTGGTGGGAGTGGTGGGGGTCTGCGGAGTGCCGGGCTCCTGCTTGATCATGGGGCTCTGAAAGCCGCCGTTTGGGAGCCCGAACCCAGGATGTGTCGGAGTCAGACAGTCGCCTCCCAGCTGAGGAGGGAGATCCTGAGGCCCCATGCCTGCCGCCCCCGGGGGCAGACCCATCTCTGTCTTGATTTGCATCCGGAATGGGTCCTGCCCCGGAGGGTACATATGCTGGCTCTGGGCGAGGTATGGGTTGGGGTAACCACCAAACTGATTGCCTTTGCTCACAGCTGCGGCATAGTCCAGACCGGGGTGGACCGCGGGAGATCGGGAGAGGGCATCGAGGAACTGGGGGTCGGTGGCACCAGCGGGGCCGTACGAGGGGTACGGACTCATGGGGTGAACGCCGCCAGGCCGCATGCTACAGTTGCTGTACCCGTTGACCTGTAAACCGGGTTCGCCGTAACGTGGTGGGTAGTTGACCCCGTAGCGTTGGTGCGCGGCATACTGCTGCTCAGGGTACAGCGTTGGACGCTGCTGCCGGTACATGTCCAGATGCTTTGGGTTCGAAGTGTAGTAAGGGTGGTAGGTGTCCAGGGACATGCCTCCGTTGCACTGGTAACCAGGGTAAGGGCTCCCGGGGTTGAGTGATCCGGGATAAGCGCTGACTGCTGGATTTGATCCGTTCATGTAGGGGGAGTTTTGGACATGCAAGGGGGAAGGGTAAGGGTTTGCTGGTGCTTGTTGCTGAAGTGGGTACTTGCTACCTGGTTTGGAAGTGCTTGGAAAGGCGCTGGGGTGGTCGGGGAAGCGGGGGTAGCTGGCTGGGTGCGGGGAGCCTGGGTAAGGGGGAAGGGCGTTCTGGTGCTGCTGTTGCTGGAGTTGTTGATGGTGGGCGCCCAGAGGGTGAGGTGGCTGGCCAGAGCTTGGGTTCACACCTGGGCGGGAGGAAGGAAAAAAAAGTGAATCCCCTGTCACCCAAACGCTTCTTGGCAGAAATGTATAAAACCATGTGTGAATAGTAATCAAACTAAGCTGTGTTTGAAGCTCTAACCCAATCTCATACTACAGTGATTGATACTGAGTGATTGATGGATCTCCACACATCTGGACCCAACATTTCTAGGGAGAACTGTACAACTAGTATAAGTATGCGTGAATAATCGTCAAACTAAGTCGTGTTTGAAGCTCTAGTGTTTTTCCGATGTGATCGATGGATATCGACAGTCTGATGGACGGCTCTCCACCCACCTGGCCCCGGGACATTCTGCGCAGTGCTACTTTCATAAGTGCTACTCTTCATCTTAGCCTGAAGTGCGATCGCCGCCTTCTCCGCCTTGGCGTTGGGCGTGTCCATCATGGCGTTCTTGTTGGCCGCCGCTTTCTTGGCGTCCAGCTTCTTCTGCCGGCAGGATTTGGCCGGCTCCGAGAGCATCCGGATCTGCCGGCGGAACGAGCTGAGCACCTGGATGGCTCCTGACTTCACCTTCTCGCGCTGGGCCTCCTCGCTGCCGAACTCGTCCGTGTTGGAGGCCTTGTAGAGGGGCAGCACGTGCAGCTGTTCGTCCTCGGGGATCTTGCCGATCTCGCGGTTGTCCTCCCTGGTCAACGTGCACACCTGGAGGGAGAGAGAGTAAGAGAGAGAGTAAGAGTGAGAGAGAGAGAGAGAGAGAGTGTGAGAGATAGTAAGAGAGAGAGAGAGAGAGAGAGACAGACAGAGAGAGAGAGAGAGAGAGAGTGTGAGAGAGAGAGGGACGGCAGAGGCATGGTGAGCGTCGGTACATTGCAGCATCTCTTCTCCGGTCCAACTAATGCAGCGAAATCTTTGGTTTTAAAAAATGTACGTAATTTCTGACAGGACTTTAAAAGCCTTAAAAAAAAAAGGTAGTAAAAAAAAGCAGTTACACGTACAATTAAACTTAATATGATCTAGGATAGAATAGCGCCAGCCCACCTTTCAGGTGTGTACTCACCACAGTACTGCCCCCCTGCAGGTGTGTACTCACCACAGTGCTGCCCCCCTGCATGTTGTGCAGGTGTGTACTCACCACAGTGCTGCCCCCCTGCATGTTGTGCAGGTGTGTACTCACCACAGTGCTGCCCCCCTGCATGTTGTGCAGGTCTCTGTGAGCGTGGGCACAGAAGTCCATGCAGGCAGTGACCCCTGAGAAAGGCCGGCCCTCCTTCAGACCCAGACGGCAGTCGGGCGCACGCTGCTCATGCTCCACCTGAGACGAGAACGTGACAACAACATAGGTTTAGATATATATATATACACACACACACACACGTGTACACAAACACAAAACAGTATAGTATTACTATTTTATTAGCATAGTATGTAACTTGTATTAAAAAAAAGATATAGTGTAGTGTACTAGTATTAGTATATAGCTAGTATATAATATATACACTATATATACACTACTATGTATAGTATTAATATATAGTGAATGTCTGTATAGTACATTGTGTTGTGTAATTTAGAATTGAGGGTATGTATTATCCTGCTATGCTGCTTGGATCTGCATCCAAGACTCAGCCGCTGTGGTAATAAAAGGATTTGATTTTGATTTGACCTTTATTATAACAAAGGAGGTTGAGCTAAGTGTCCCCCGCACACCAATAGGGGACGCCATTCCTGTGTTGCTAGGCAGGATGAGCTGTTGGAGAGGATGGATGGGTCGTAGCACAGTGCACCATTACAGCGCACCATTCCACGCCAACGCTACTAACCTGGTTTGCGTACGCATCGGGTGCCAGGATTTTGTAAGTGGGGGCCATCACAGTTGCCAGATTCTGTAGGTTCTGCTCCAGTTTCTCCTCCTAAAGAAGCGACACAGACAACAAAAAAATTAAATCATTTTTAGCAGACGCTCTTATCCAGAGCGACTTACAGTAAGTACAGGGGCATTCCCCCGAGGCAAGTAGGGTGAAGTGCCTTGCCCAAGGACACAACGTCATTTTGGCATGGCCGGGGAATCGAACTGGCGACCTTCAGATTACTAGCCCGACTCCCTCACCGCTCAGCCACCTGACACATCAGGTTAGTGTCACCTTCATATCTACATACTCCTACAACGTATCCACAAAAAAACTATACTGAAACATCACTAGCAAACACATTTCTCCAACTGTCTGGTTTTACGTTAGTTTTTCGGTTTTATCTTTTCCCCCGGATGAATAAAGTATATTTCTATCTAATCGTTGTCTCCTACAACGTATCATCCCACAGCATCCTATACTGAATATCATCATCAACCGGTAAACCCACTTGGTACTTCACACTTATTTTATACTTATACCCACCTGGTACTTAATTTATTTTCTGACCTGTTTTATAGTTTTATAGTGTATTGTATTTTATCTTTGCTAGTACTTTCTCCCGTGTGCACTGACGTAAAGGCGAGTTGCTGTAACAAAGAGTTTCCCTTCTGGGATCAATAAAGTTTTTCTGATTCTGAAACATCGTTAGTAGACATATTTCTCCAACCGTCTGGTGTGAGGTTAGTTACCTCTCTGGGGTCGTCTCCCAGCAGCTTGAACTTGCGTGGGATCTTGCTCCTGGCGAACTTGCAGCCGTTGTAGTACATGCTCCAGGAGCAACCGAAGGAGAAGGAGGCCCCGCAGGCCTCCTGTTCCAGGCCCTGACAAGCACACGTCCGCCTGAGAGGGGGAGGCCAGAGGGGGAGGCCAGAGGGGGGGAGGCCAGAGGGGGAGACCAGAGAGGGAGACCAGAGGGGGAGACCAGAGGGGGAGACCAGAGAGGGAGACCAGGGGCTCAATACAGGGATGGAGGTTTCACATGAGAGCGGCACAGCTTTTGTAGAAAGAACAATATATATATATATATATATATATATATATACACACACATAAATATATATATAAAGTGTTCTTAAAAAGTTTGCTGTTTTTAAAACATTTGTAGTTGAAAACATTTGTATTATTGAAACATTTATTTCAATGACAAAGTGTGTAAGTGGATTCTTTTTATATATATACCATGAAACCTACGCCCCTGTTTGAATAAAACTTTGTCAGTGCATACGGTATAATCTCTGCTGTTATAAAAATCTTAGTATTGTAATTACATCTCCATAAATAGTGCATGTAATAATATAAGTATGGCTAAATTACACGAAGTTCATGACTAATTATATTCCAGCTGTAGCGAGGTGGTGCGTGTGTCTCTACTCACACTAAAGGGTGGTACACTTGCTTACATTTACAGGAATTTTATTAGATAGTTTTTAGTATAATCCTAATCGCCATTCTAATTCAGTCAGGTTGTAAATACTCACCGTATTCATAACTACCTATGGAAAAGAGCGGTACACAGTTGAGATTAAAACAGCTATGTTTGACTTCCAAAAAAGAAGATCCGAGTGGCACATCGCGACTCTTTCCATTGAGTCATCGTGTGGCTCAGACGACCTTTTGTAGTCGTGGATAAACCTGTCTGTCTCAGCGGGCAAACACTGCAGTGAAAGGAAAATGTACTTTTACTGTAGACGGAATGTCCATCGCCTTTGAATATGGTTGTTTTGTTTATGTTTACACAACATAGTTTTTAGGTGACAGTTGGGATTACGTCATGATTGTTTGTGTGTGAGGAGGGGTTCTACGTATGTGAACATTCTAGGGAAATTATTACACATCATGTTGGACACCTGTAACAGCTGCCAGCATTGTGGGTGCGCTGCTATAGATCTGCGTTTTATAGATCTGTGATCTATAGATCTGCGTTCTGTAGATCTATATTCTGTAGATCTGCATTCTGTAGATCTGCGTTCTGTAGATCTTTGTTCTATAGATCTGCGCTCTATAGATCTGCGCTCTATACATCTGCGTTCATAGATCTGCGTTCTACAGATCAGTGCTATATACATCTGCGTTCATAGATCTGCGTTCTACAGATCAGTGCTATATACATCTGCGTTCATAGATCTGCGTTCTACAGATCAGTGCTCTATACATCTGCGTTCATAGATCTGCGTTCTACAGATCAGTGCTATATACATCTGCGTTCATAGATCTGCGTTCTACAGATCAGTGCTATATACATCTGCGTTCATAGATCTGCGTTCTACAGATCAGTGCTCTATACATCTGCGTTCATAGATCTGCGTTCTACAGATCAGTGCTCTATACATCTGCGTTCATAGATCTGCGTTCTACAGATCAGTGCTCTATACATCTGCGTTCATAGATCTGCGTTCTACAGATCAGTGCTCTATACATCTGCGTTCATAGATCTGCGTTCTATAGATCCGCATCCTTACTCCTCATTGATGGCGCAGCGTCTCTGTGTGAGAGCTCCGTGTTTCCGCAGGGTGTCGCTGAGCTCCCCGTAGAGCTTGTCTGCCGTAGAGGTGGAGATTCCCTCCCAGATGAGGATGACCACGATGATGCACGCCGTCTCACACTTGTGACCCGACCGCTCGCGAACCAGGACCAGCAGCTTCTCCTCCCTGCTCCCCCGCCGAATCACCTAGGAGACCACACAAAGTCACTAGGAGACCACACACAGTCACGTAGACAGACATTACCGACAGGCACTCAAACTGTATCTAGTTTTTCCCCAATAAAATGTAAATATGTATGATGTTCTGTATGTGAACTGTTTTTTCCCCTCTCTGTGAAGCGCATTGTGTTACCTCCTGCTATGAAATGCACTACATAAATAACGTTTGATATATCGATTGATTGATTGTAGGAACTCCCTGCCATTGGAGACTCGGATGTCACCCTCCATCTCTAGTTTTAAGTCCAGGCTAAAGACCCACCTTTTTTCTCTAGCCTTTTTATGATTGCTCTGGGGTTTATGTTTGTTTATATTTTATGGTTTATATTTATATCACTTTCTTTTTTAATAATGACTATTTTAGCTCTTTTAACTCTATTTTATGGTGTACGTGCGTATGTGTAATTGTCAAACGCTCTGTGAAGCACTTTGGCCGTGTGGCTGTTTGTAAATGTGCTATATAAATAAAGTTGAACTTGAACTTGAACTTGTATGGATCTTTTGTGTTTGTATTCCTGAATTAAAGTTACTGTAGAGTGCGTTACTAAGTTACTGTAGAGTGTGTTACTAAGTTACTGTAGAGTGCGTTACTAAGTTACTGTAGAGTGTGTTACTAAGTTACTGTAGAGTGCGTTACTAAGTTACTGTAGAGTGCGTTACTAAGTTACTGTAGAGTGCGTTACTAAGTTACTGTAGAGTGCGTTACTTACCCATTTGGCGATGGGACAGCCCTGTGTGCTTTTCCCCTCCTTCCCTGTGTACACAACCTTCTCAATCCTGATGGCCTTACCAGTCAGGCCAGACCTGAAACACACCAGTGCTGTCAGAGGGATGACCTTTGTGTAAGGGGAATAAAGCCTGTGTATGCATCTATTCATGGGCTGATCTGCCAATATAGACCGGTGAAGGATGATTGGTGAGAGAGCGAGAGAGAGTGTGTGTGTGTGGATTGGTCTATGTTAGTGAGAGAGAGAGTGTGTGTGGGTTGGTCTATGTTAGTGAGAGAGAGAGTGTGTGTGGGTTGGTCTATGTTAGTGAGAGAGAGAGTGTGTGTAGATTGGTCTATGTTAGTGAGAGAGAGAGTGTGTGTGGGTTGGTCTATGTTAGTGAGAGAGAGAGTGTGTGTGGGTTGGTCTATGTTAGTGAGAGAGAGAGTGTGTGTGGATTGGTCTATGTTAGTGAGAGAGAGTGTGTGTGTGGGTTGGTCTATGTTAGTGAGAGAGAGAGTGTGTGTGGATTGGTCTATGTTAGTGAGAGAGAGTGTGGATTGGTCTATGTTAGTGAGAGAGAGTGTGGATTGGTCTATGTTAGTGAGAGAGTGTGTGTGTGGGTTGGTCTATGTTAGTGAGTGAGAGAGTGTGTGTGGATTGGTCTATGTTAGTGAGTGAGAGAGTGTGTGTGGGTTGGTCTATGTTAGTGAGAGAGAGAGAGAGAGAGAGAGGGAGGGAGGGAGAGACAGAGAGAGAGAGAGAGAGAGAGAGGAGAGAGAGAGAGAGAGAGAGAGAGAGAGAGTGTGTGTGACAGTATCTCTCACCTAGTCTCCATGATATCTCTGATGGTGCTGACATTAGGAGCAGCCCCTAAGTGTGTGTAATAGGGACCCTCATCCTTCTCACTGATTTGATCTGTAGAAAACACAAAAACAGACTCAAACACCGAACAACCGGCCAGTTTCAATACCAAAATCTCCTGATGAAAACATGCTATAGAACTAAACCCTTGTGATCGTTGATATTCTGCCATATATTAACCTTCTGAACCTGGCAACTATATATTATGCACCATGTGCACCTCAATTTGAATGATAGAGTTGAAGGATTGAATGAAAATAAATTCAATCCAAATCTGATCGTAAGATGCTTTTACATGATTCTAATATGAACAGGTTGCACATTACCCACCATGCCTTTAAGTGTGTGCTTAATCCATACTTTCGGACGCATTATCAATCGAAACATTCAAAGACCCAGACATGCTACTCACCGACGCAGTGGCATGATGGGATATCGTACTGGGTCTTAATGGGCGTGTCCAGAAGGTTTTTGATGGGCGTGTCCAGGAGTTTTAGAGGTGAGTCGACAAAGCTCTGGAGCAAGGGTTCCTTCTTAGGGGTGAAGTCTGGGTGCCTCTTCATCCCACTGGTGGGGAACGCCGGCCCTGCATCCTCTGCCCCTCCCCCACCACCCCCTCCGAGATCAGCGTTGGTGGACAGTATCGTTACAGCACCTGACGACTCCACCTTGATCTTATTGGGCGACTTGATGTTGAGCGACTTCCTCTCGAAGACAGGCGACAGCTGGTACTGGCGGAGGGTCTGTTCCATGGTTGCCAGGATACTCCTCTGGGAGCTGCTCTGGGAGCAGGTTGACACGGGGTGCTGGGTGTTGGGCTCCTGCTTGATCTGCACCCCGCCCACCATGCCGCCCCCCATGCCTCCCCCCATGCCGCCCCCCATGCCGCCCCCCATGCCCATCTCCCCTTGGTCCTGCGGGTGGTGCAGGGACCCTGGTGGAACCTCGAAGCGCGGCCCGTTCTCCATCTTCACCGGCCGCAGGCCTGGTTTGAGGTCCCCCAGGTGAGGGGGGTGTCCGAGGCGCTGCTGCTCTTGCCTCTGGAGGAGGTGCATCCTCAGGGCCGCGTGTCTCTGCTGCTGATCCGCACCCTGGAGCCCCGGGTGGCAAAGGGGGGGAGGTAGGCCTCTGGCTCCTCTCTCCTGCTGGAACTGGCTGCACGACTCAGAGGAACCTGGATGTTGCTGTTCGGTTTTGATGTACACCTGCTGCTGCTGCTGACACAACGCGCCTTGTGGCACTTGAGGTTGCGACTGGGGGAAGTCCATGTGGTTGGGCTGGCGGTGGGGGTGCTGGGGGGGGTAGGAATGCTGCGTGGGGGCGGGGGCACCTGGACTTGTGGCGTACTGCTGCTGCATCTCCATCGCTGCTTTGCTGAACTTGTAGCTCTCCTGCATGCTGGATGCTTCTGCACTGCTGTAAGGGAAGAGGTTGGAGTCGGGCTGATGGGCCTGGGAGTGGAGTGGGGGGACGCTTGACCGGGAGGGGAGCTCTGGGAAGGCTTGCCCGGGTCTGGACTGCAGCTGTTGTCCCGGCTGGGGCTGACTCTGGGGTCGGCAGTTGGGGGATTTGATCTGCTGCTGGCTCTCGTACAGGGCCGGGTGGGACAGTGGGCGTGGCAGGTGTGGATGTTGTTGTTGTGGGGGTATGAAGCTGGGCGACAGTATATCCTCCAGGTCTGGGTCGCCTTCGCATAAATGCTGCTCGGGCTGAACAGGGGGTCTGCAGAAGCTCCCGTCCACCTGGGGGGGCTGGTTACACCCCTGTGGGGGCTGGTTACACCCCTGGGGGCGCTGGTTACACCCCTGGGGAGGCTGGTTACACCCCTGGGGGCGCTGGTTACACCCCTGGGGGGGCTGGTTACACCCCTGGGGGCGCTGGTTACACCCCTGGGAAGGGAACTGCCCCTCCAGTTGGCCCTGTTGGGGAACCTGCATGTGGGGGCCTTTCGAGTTGCCCTGCGGCGGCCACTCAGGGGCAGTGTTGTGCCTGCCAGGAGCTGTCTGCGCCTCCTGCTGCCGGAAGGATCCAGGGCCAGGGGATCCGTTGACAAAGCCTCCCTGCGTCTGAAGCCTCCTGGCTGGGCCTGGCTCCAGCATCTGGCCCTGGGCCTGGGGGTCTGGGTGTTTCTCCGGCTGGGGTTGAGCAGGGAAACCCCTCCACTGCTGCTGGCTCTGTGGGACTCCCCGGTCGCTGCCTCCTGCTCTTCCTTCTCCACCTCCTATTCCTCCACCTCTTCCGCCTCCTCCTCCTCCTCCTCCTTTACCACCAGGGTTGGGGCTGGGAGGAGTTGAGGTCGATCCAGCCCATCTGAGGAGAAACAGAGCCAAGCTCCTCCGTGCCATTGGATAAGCCAGAGCGAAGAGGCAGCTGCGACCCAGGCTCGGCACCTCCGTGCTGGGCATGGGGCAGAGGGCCCTGGGGTCCCATGGAGCCTTTGGGGGTTAGGGTGTCTCTTCCACACGGATTCCCCCCAGATGGATGCTGCGACTGTTGGGGCTGCATGCCGTACTGGAAGCTCCGCTGTGGGTCGTGGTTTGGCCGACCACCGCACCCAGGATCCTCACCCCTCTGGCCCAGTCTCGGCATTCCCGGACTGGGGAACGATCCATACCCGTGTACGTCCTCCTCCGTACTTGGTCGCTCCGGGAAGGGGCCCTGGTGGTTCTGGTTAAACTCCACCTGGCTGGGTTTGCCAAAGGCTTCTTGTTTGGAGTTTTGCTCGGCTGGATAACAATGCGTGCCGTTCTGGTGGTTCAGTCCGTTGTCGGTACCAGGCCCCTGCTGTCCCGGCTGACCCACGGAGGGATCCTGGTCTTGCCCCGGAGTGCCCTGGAGGGGGTGCGACTGCTGCTGCGGCTGTTGTCGTTGTTGTTGTTGTTGGTGGTGGTGTTCCCCGCCTCCATAGCTGTTATGCGAGTATCCGTTCACCATGTAGGGGGTCGTGGCAGAGCTGTAGCTGTTACCGCCGCCATGCGCTACCCCGGACTGGGCCTCAGAAGAGGGGGGCATCGGGGCTGAGAGGGGGAATCCTGCGGTAAGAGAAGGGGAACTCCGTGCCGGACTAGGACGGTGGTGACCTAGAGAACCATCGTTTCCGGCAGGTTGCGTTCCGCCGGAGTTCTGCGGGGCGATGGATACTTGCTCGGGGTAATACTGAGAGAGAGTTTTCTCCAGAAGGTCACCAGGAGTACCCTCCATGGAGGTAGGGGGCGCTGTAGCACCGTTTGCCATCTGCATCTGTTTGGAGTTATTCCTGGAGAGTGAGAAGATATCCCTGTTGGAGAAGTTGCAGTTTCTCTTCTCCAGTTTTGTCTCAAACTGCCCCGGTTTGGTCAGCTCAGGGTAGTCGTTGTCATCCCCTAAGCGTCCATCTCCCACCACGCCCTTTTCATCCCAGGAAGTCATGTCCCCTTCTCCATTCACCTCAGAGTCACCCGGACGCTGTTTCTTGGGCTGCTGTCGGCCCAGTAACGACTGGCCTTCCAGCGTTTGCTTGAGCTCCCCGTTGATATAGGAGCCCTGGTCAAACAGCCCCTGTACCAAGGCAGGGCTGCTGCAGTCTCTGTGCCTCTTCATTGGGTTGATTCCTATGTCGGACCCTACGGCTTTGTAATGGTTCCAGTTTCCCTCCCCGTTGATCTGTGGAGATGGCCCCTCCGGCGACTGGGAGCCATTTTGGATCTTGGTGGCGATCGGAGTGTCTGGGTTGTTGGCGGCGGCTCTGAGCTGCGCTAGGATCAGACTTTCTTCCGTCTCATGGCTGCCCTGTTCTGTTTCCATCTGGCCTGCTCTGAGTCCATGCACAGGGCGTCCTGGACGAGAGAGAGGGAGAGAAGGTCACGTTAAAACATATGAAAAAACCTCTCCTAATCACACTGGGCAAGGCACTCAATAGACATCTGTCATTATTTGCTTTTATTTCATCTTTTTTTTCGCCCACATATAAGGTTCCCCATCCTCTAAACGAATCATGATTCACAAACGAATCGAGCAGACTTCACATCGAGGATGAGTATTTGAGGGGGGGGTAGCGATAACGAACTCTGAGATTGCTTGTGTCCAGGGCCAGAGCGGTAAAGGTGAGGACGGGTCAGGGGAATCGTTTGGAAAAGTTGGGCTCTGAGTGCAAATGTGATGGCAGGACTTGACTGTTACAGAATTGGATTGCCCTCACCCTTGACCTCCTGCTCGCCCTCTGTGCGGATGCCAGTCAAGGAGAGAGGGAGAGAGAGAGAGAGAGAGAGTGTGAGAGAGAGAGAGAGAGGGAGAGAGAGAGAGAGAGAGAGAGAGAGAGAGAGAGAGAGAGAGAGAGAGAGAGAGAGAGAGAGAGAGAGGAGAGAGAGGGAGAGAGAGAGAGAGAGAGAGAGGGAGAGAGAGATGGGGATGGAGTGATGGAGGGAGCGAGAGAGAAGGAGGAAGAGAGAGATAGGGAGTGAGAAAAAGAGAGGGAGCGATAGAGAGAGACGGAGTGAGGGAGGGAGGAAGAGAGAGAGTGAGTGAGAGACTGAGGGATAGAGATAGGACCTAGGTTGTGCATTCACAGACTCCTACACCCACACATCTCAGAGTGTGGGAACCAGCCTGTTTCAACATACTTGTAATAGTATCACTGTTTCAATGGAAAAAGAGATTCAATACTCTTCCAAGTTATTTATACACATTTTAGAGTTTGAAATATGAGAGGGTAATCAGTTCCTCGTAAGAACACCTGCATGTATAACTTTCCCCTGATAGGAACTTCTTGCAGTCTTAATTTACAGGTTGTCTCTTTTGAAATGTGACCCTGTTGGCAGATTCTTTCTCAGGCAAAAACACATCAGGCATCCAAAACATGACCAAGTTCTGCATCCCTCTTCCTAGCCCTCTCTGTTCCTAACCCTCCCTCTTCCTAGCCCTCTATGTTCCTAACCCTCCCTCTTCCTAGCCCTCCCTGTTCCTAGCCCTTCCCCCAACACAAACTGTCCACCTCCTCCGCCCCCCCCTTCTCTCTTCTACTCTGCTCTGTTCAACTCTACTCTGTTCAACTCTACTCTGTTCAACTCTACTCTGTTCAACTCTACTCTGTTTCTACTCTACTCTGTTCTACTCTACTCTGTTCAACTCTACTCTGTTCAACTCTACTCTGTTCTACTCTACTCTGTTCTACTCTACTCTGTTCTACTCTACTCTGTTCTACTCTACCCTGTTCAACTCTACTCTGTTCTACTTTACTACTTTACGCTCTTCGGCTCTTTTTGTAAAAACAGGCCCTGCGCAGACAGCGCCTTTGAGAGTGAGGGAAGGGAGAGCGTGAGAGAAAGAGAGAAGTGAGAGAGAAAAAGAGAAAGAGAGAAGTGAGAGAGAAAAAGAGAAAGAGAGACAAAGAGGAGAGAGAGAGCGACTGAGGGAAGCTATCCTTGGTTTTAGTCAGCATGCATACCAACGGTTCCTCACGTTCTGGCTGTGTTCAGGCAGATGCTTCACAAAGGCCCATGTCTGTCTGGAGACCGGCTGGCTAGACGCTGACCTCGTTCTGCTTGGACAGCGTGACTCGCCTTACAGAACAGCCACAGTCTTGTATGTGTGGGACGTGTGTTCGTAGTAACACATGTTTGCAAAACATTTTTTAGGCGGAGGCCATCTTGTTTTACAGTGCCAAATTTCAGTATGGATTTGGACGTGGCAAGTATGTGTTTTGTGTTGCTTGTTGAGATGGTGGTGGGACAAAGGGGGGGTCTTGGGGGGGGGGGGGGGTCTTGGGGGGAGCTCTCACAACAAGCTTGGCCCCCCTTGTGCTCCCCCCCAAAGGCCACCACATCCCACATCATACACTACAGTTGATGTAACTGATGCTAAAAATGTAATTGCAAATGTAATAACGTAGCTGTAATGAATACAAGTTTGAATAATTTTTTATTATTATAATTTTGCCTCTTAATGCCTGTTAGATTGATATTATAGGAGATCAATATTGTCAAACTCAACTAGCCCCTGTAACAGACCACTGGCTTAGAACTGGATCTAGAACTGCCACTGCCAGTGTGTGTGCGTGCGTGCGTGCGTGTGTGCGTGTGTGTGTGAGGGAGGGAGGTGGGGAATGGTAAATGTTAAAGATGGTAAATGAGAGTTGGTGGGGGAAGGGTGGGGGGCGCTGCAAAATGTCATCTGTTAGGCACTCTCCCCCCTCCCTCCCCTGCCCCTCCCCCTCCCCCCGCCCCCCCCCCCTCCCTCCCCACACACACACAACACACACACACACTCCTCTTAAAAGTAAGGTCACTACTATGTCAAAGACAGACTGCTGTTGTAGATCCATAAAGGTTATCATTATGGGCTGTAGAGTGTCGCCATGGCGCCACCAAAGATGAACCAGCTTAATTAATACATGATGCAGTGTAACAGCAGGATGAGCCGTCTGTTTGGCAGCTACGGGTCTGGCTGTACGCTCACTCAGCTGAACTTCTCTACACCTACACACATTAACCGCTTTTGTACAATGTATCTCCTCAACGAAAGATTTTTCTTTTTACACAGCCCTTTTTATGTCGCATAGGGCTTTACATATGCCCCTACAACTGCCCCTCGACCAACCAGAAACCCTCAAGGAAGACAAGGAAGACGAGGTAACAATTCCCAGGAAACCTCTGAGAGAGATGGAAGACATGTTTTGAGGAGCAGTGCAGCGAGGGTTCCCCTCCTCCAGAGATGGTGACACAGAGAGGTGCGGAACAGGCTGAACACAATTACGCAGTATTAATAGAGGAAAATTAGCAAGTGAATGGAAGGTGAAACACAATTATTCAGAGTTCTGAATTAGTAGAGCTCTGCTTCTTTGCCTGCTGGTTCAGTTAGAAAGGCGATTGCCTTTGACTATGCATGACTCGTATCATGCTGGATCTGCCAATGACAGAAGGCTATCTAGACCGGTGACACTCACAGGTGGAAATGTGAGTTGAGAGACCTGATACTGCGGTATCGTATTATGAATCTCATTATCACGTCGACCTCCACCTCAGAAACACCCAACCCGGCCTCAATTCTTCTCTTCTGGATGTTTCCTGTTGCTTGGTGAGGTGGGACTAGGCTGGACGCCTCTCTACGGAAAACAGATTACACAGTGACTGGCGCTGACTCCCCATGTTGACTTTGAGATGGTGGGTGTAACAGCTTGTGTGTGTGCGTGTGCGTGTGCGTGTGTGCGTGTGCGTGTGTGCGCGTGTGCGTGTGCGTTCTTTACAAGGGACAGTGCCTGTCGGACACGACTTACACACGCAGGGTTTTATTATACGATGTGGAGAAATGAAACATGTGAGAGAAAGAGAGAGACGGGAAGAGAGGCCAAAGGAGGGGAGGCAAAACAGACAAAGAGATGGAGAGATTGAGAATAGAAATCTCACAAAATCCCTCCCCTCACTCCCCATCCCTCCATCCCTCCCCTCACTCCCCATCCCTCCATCCCTCCCCTCACTCCCATCCCTCCATCCCTCCCCTCACTCCCCATCCCTCCATCCCTCCCCTCACTCCCCATCCCTCCATCCCTCCCCTCACTCCCCATCCCTCCATCCCTCCCCTCACTCCCCATCCCTCCATCCCTCCCCTCACTCCCATCCCTCCATCCCTCCCCTCAACTCCCCATCCCTCCCCATCCCTCCATCCATCCCCCTTGCTGAGCAGGAAATATAGATTGCAGCCCTGGCATTGATTCCTGTCTGCAGCCAGCGTAATTAAATGCATGTCACATCCACGGCATCTGCAAAACAATTACAGCAGAACGAAGCCGAGCCTCTGCCATCAACGTAATCCATCATAATTATGACCCACTCCCACCCCAGATACACCTCAAGACCTGGGAGAGAGGGAGGGAGAGGAGGAGGGAGAGGGGGAGGAGGAGGAGGGGAGGAGGGAGAGGAGGAGGGAGAGGAGGAGGGAGGGGAGAGGGAGAGGAGGAGGGAGAGGGAGAGGGGGAGAGAGAGGAGGAGGGAGAGGGGGAGGGGGAGAGGAGGGAGGGGAGGAGGGAGAGGAGGAGGGAGAGGAAGGAGAGGAGGAGAGAGAGGAGGGAGGGAGAGGAGGAGGGAAAGGAGGAGGGAGAGGAGGAGGGAGAGAAGGAGGGAGGGGAGGAGGGAGAGAAAAGAGAGTGTGCATGATGAGGAGAATGGGGGGGTTGTTTTTGGAGAGAGAGAGAGAGAGAGAGAGAGAGAGAGAGAGAGAGAGAGAGAGAGAGAGAAATCGGAGATAGATTGAGACGCAGAGAGGAGGAGGATGGAGAGCGGGTTTTTTGACAGGTCGGGTGCGTAATGGTTGTCGACAGAGCCATTAGAGCCACAATGAGTGTTGTCGTTGTGGATGGAGATTTATGAGAGACTGAGACATGAGGAGACATCAGGTGGTCTGGTGTCAGTCAAGCAGCTGAGAGATGATGTGTGTGTGTGTGGTGTGGTGTGTGTGGTGTGTGTGTGCGTGTGTGCGTGTGTGTGGCATGGACCGATGAGCTCTATCTTTAAATATACGGACGCTTATCAATCTATTTAACTCAATAATGCTACTCTCATGACAGTCACTGACAGCCTTAAGATACACAAGAGCCAACTGTCTCTCCACACCCCCCTCACCACCACATGCTCCATCACTCCCTCTCTCCCTTCTTTCCTGCTCTCTCTCCCCCAATCACGTCTCTTCTTCCCTCTGTCTAGTCCCTGCTCACCTCCCTAAATCCCGCTCTCTCCTGAGTGGCCCCTGGAGGCCCCAGCATCGCGAGGCCTCACCAGCCCCAACAGGGCCCTCCACCCCTGGAGGCCCTCAGCATCGCGAGGCCTCACCAGCCCCAACAGGGCCCTCCACCCCTGGAAGGCCCCAGCATCGCTAGGCCTCACCAGCCCCAACAGGGCCCTCCACCCCTGGAGGCCCAGCATCGCTAGGCCTCACCAGCCCCAACAGGGCCCTCCACCCCTGGAGGCCCCAGCATCGCTAGGCCTCACCAGCCCCAACAGGGCCCTCCACCCCTTGGATGGCCCCAGGCGACTCGCTAGGCACCTCACCAGCCCCAACAGGGCCCTCCACCCCACTGGAGCACCCAGCATCGCTAGGCCTCACACAGCCCCAACAGGGCACCTCCACAACCCTGCTGGAACCCGGCCCCAGCAGCACCACCCAAGCCAGCATTTGCTAGAGGCCTCACCAAACAAGCCCCCCCCCAACTAGGGCCCGCCTTCCCCCCCTGGAGGCGCCAAGCATCGCTAGGGCCTCCACCAGCCCCCAACAGGGACCCCTCCCCCCGAGTCCCGCATCCGCTAGGCCTCACCAGCCCCAACAGGGCCCTCCACCCCTGGAGGCCCCAGCATCGCTAGGCCTCACCAGCCCCAACAGGGCCCTCCACCCCTGGAGGCCCCAGCATCGCTAGGCCTCACCAGCCCCAACAGGGCCCTCCACCCCTGGAGGCCCCAGCATCGCTAGGCCTCACCAGCCCCAACAGGGCCCCTCCACCCCTGGAGGCCCCAGCATCGCTAGGCCTCACCAGCCCCAACAGGGCCCTCCACCCCTGGAGGCCCCAGCATCGCTAGGCCTCACCAGCCCCAACAGGGCCCTCCACCCTGGAGGCCCCAGCATCGCTAGGCCTCACCAGCCCCAACAGGGCCCTCCACCCCTGGAAACATAATGAGAGCTTGAGGTTCCCATGACAACACGATGATCCAGGGCACCATTAGAGAGAGGGGGAGGGGAGAGAAATGGAGAGAGTTGGGGAAAGAAGAGAGAGAGTGGAGGAGAGAAAGAGAGAGAAAAGAGGAAGGAGTGTGTGGTGTGTGAGAGAGAGAGAGAGAGAGAGAGAGAGAGAGAGAGAGAGAGAGAGAGAGAGGAGTCTGGGAGAGAAAGGAGGGAAAGGGAGAACAAGAGAGAGGGAGAGAGAGAGAGAGAGAGAGAGAGGAGTCTGGGAGAGAAAGGAGGGAAAGGGAGAACAAGAGAGAGGGAGAGGAGAGAGAGGGAGAGAGAGGGAGGAGAGAGAGAGGGAGAGAGAGAGAGAGAGAGAGAGAGAGAGAGAGGGAGGGAGAGAGAGAGAGAGAGAGAGAGAGAGAGAGAGAGGAGAGAGAGAGAGAGAGAGAGAAGAGAGAGAGAGAGAGAGAGAGAGAGAGAGAGAGGGAGAAGAGAAAAAAGAAACAGTAATAAACGAGTGTTGTCACAGGAGCGATGCTGTGTTGAGTTGGCACCATGTTGCTTCGTCATTGGGTCTGATTTGAGCGTCTGGAGAGCATTACTGATGCTTAGAGAAACCTGTCACCTTTAAACTGCAGCCGGCATCCAGACAATATCACTGAAAGAAGGATAGAGGAGTGTGTGTGTTGTGTGTGTGTTGTGTGTGTGTTGTGTGTGTGTTGTGTGTGTGTTGTGTGTGTGTTGTGTGTGTGTTGTGTGTGTGTGAGTGAGGATGTGTGTGTGTGTGATGGTGTTGTTGTGTTGGTGACTCCTTAGCTGACAGCTTGATTAATTAATATCTCACCGAACCGAAGGCTGGTTCAGTCCGGTGTTGTCAGGGTAGCGCCACAGACGGACCAATGGCTGCAGAGCTTGGACTTGGGATGTGAGCACATAAAGAACCCTAATTTGGAACAGATTCCAGAGCAGTCATGAAATGTATTCCATCTGGGGGTGGGGGTGGGGAGGGGGGCTAGGGGGGTGGGGAGGGGGCTAGGGGGGTGGGGGGGAGGTGGTTAGGTTCAGTTTGCACGAATTCTTCTCCTGGCCGGTAATGCTCTTGGAGCACCTGTGGAGCAAGGCTGACATCAGACACCGAGATGAAGAACTTCATTCATCTCGCTCTTCAAAGTTGTTTTGACTGCTTCACAGAGCGGGGTCAGTCAGTTCACAGTGTACAGGACTGAACTGTACCCAACCAACTGCAGCGTTCACAGAGGGGGGAAAAAATGTAAACTTTCCAGTCGTTCTGGAAGAGGTGCCCCCCCCACCTCCGACCTCCCTCCCTCCCCTCCCCCACTCCTCCCCGTCCTGACAGGTCTTGCTGACTCCAGCCCCCACCCTCCCTGCCCCTCCAGGACGTTAGCCACCCCCAGCCCCCAGCCCCACCCCCCGGCTCAGAGAGCTAAATCCGCAGCTAACGAGCCGTCGACCACAACAACAGCCCAGTTTCCCCAGACAGGCCCCCTCCCAGGGTGAGGCACCACAGGCCGGCCTGCAGCCCTCACACAGCTGCTCGCTAACTCGCTAACTCGCTAACGCGGACAGGTGGAGGAGGAGGAGAGGGAGGGATGAGGGGGGGGGGGTGAGGGGAGAGCACAATAGTGTCTTCACTTCTTCTCCTCCCCTTCGGGTCAATGTTTAAAGAAAGGGATATGAAGAAGACTGAGGTGCCACGAGAACATGCCTCAGGCTAAATGCTAGGCTAGCTAGGACAGGCCAGACCACGGGAACACAAACGTTTATTTACCCGTCATCAAGTGGCAACTGTCCGAAATAAACTAAATATACTTCCTCTACACACTTCTTTAATGATTTCATGATAACGATAATAATACGTATTTTTTATTGTTTTCTATTATCAGCACAGTTCTGGAACTCTCCATACTTCTAGAATCCTCCCATCGGTAGAGTTCTGGAGTGCTCAGCCAGGATTCCAACTGAACGATCTAAATCAGCACAAGCTGAGTCATGGTTTAGGGGCATATGGTGTGTTAACCAGTAACCAAGCTCGACTAATATCATTGGTTCCATTCAAAACGTACTACGAGACACTGGTGATAAAGCTAGGATCTCCAGCATCCTCCCTCCCTCCCCTCCCTCTCTCCCACCCTCCCTCTCTCCCTCTCTCCACCCTCCCTCCCTCCCTCCCTCCCGTCTGTATAGTAGCACAGGGGTCTTCCACTCGTCTCAGCAAGGACCTAATCCGAGGTGACACTGTCCCTCTGCTTGCTGTGTGGGGTCCTTACTTAATTAGGCATATGGCGACTGACACAGTGTAAGGGAATGGATGAAGAAATGTGCCAAACATGACTCTTTAACGCACATAAACAAAGGGTTTGTGACTAAGCGAGAGAGCTGGGATGAATGGGAAGAGCATTACTTTAGCCGTTCCTGCCTAACGAGCCATAACAGCAAGCCTGAGTTATCCTCACACCCCATGCGACTTGTGTTTGGTTTCATTCATCTCGGGAGTCAGGTGGCTGAGCGGTTAGGGAGTCGGACTCGTAATCTGAGGGTTACCGGTTCGATTCCCCGGCTGTGCCAAATTACGTTGTGTCTTTGGGCAAGGCACTTCACCCTACTTGCCTCGGGGGGAATGTCCCTGTACTTACTGTAAGTCGCTCTGGATAAGAGCGTCTGCTAAATGACTAAATGTAAATGTAAATCTCTCTGCCTCTCTCCCTTCTTCTGTGTAAGCCAACCCCAACACACACACACACACACACACTAGATGTCACTACAGAGTTTCATACTCTGTTCCCCCCCCCTCTCTCTCTTTCTAAGAAGTGTGTAAATGAGTGAGTCAGGCTAGAAAGCAGCTCCAGGCCGGTTTCTCTCAGGTCCACTTCGTGTTTTCCCTCCAGCCGAGAGGAGCAGAGCAGCTTGTCACAGTTGGATACACCCACACCGACAACACGAAAAATCTCTCTGAGAACCCAGATAACAAAGCCAGAGATCCCAGCTGAGCGCCGTGTACACACACACACACACAAAATAGTCTGCATGCACTCACACTGAGTAAACACGTTCTGTGCACGCACATGCTACACACAAACTTGTCCAGCGTCGACTACGCCCGGTCTAAAACAATAGACAGTTGGTCTGCATTTTGAGCACTCTTGATTAAACAGATGATTCACATGCGAGTTTTAGCAGAGAAAAGGCCATTGGCCACACGAGCAAAAAAGATTACCAACCAACTGCCTCTCAGACCTCTGCTCCAATAAAGATGGTGGATGCCATGTTATTGTTGGTCTATTTGAGATTATTTTCTCTCGTGGCTTAAACCCACCAGGGGAGGGAGGAAAAGGGATGTTTTTATTGATGAAACGGCTCACGTTGATTCACTTTGCTTTGCTGTCACAGCACAGAGATTCACAATGCAGTTTTTCTTTCCCTCCAAATACTGACTGGCCTTTGTTTCCCTGTGAGGGGTTGTTATTGGGGACTGTGTTTGGTCTCAGAGTACCTCCTCTCCTCTCTCTCTCTCTCTCTCTCTCTCTCTCTCTCTCTCTCTATGTCTGTCTCTCTCTCTCTCTCTGTCTGTCTCTCTCTCTCTCTCTCTCCCCCCTCTCTCTCTCTCTCTCTCTCTCTCTCTCTCCTCTCTCTCTTCTCTCCTCTCTCTCTCTCTCCTCTCTCTCTCTCTCTCTCTCTCTCTATGTCTGTCTCTCTCTCTCTCTCTCTCTCTCTCTATGTCTGTCTCTTTCTCTCTCTCTGTCTGTCTCTCCCTCTCTGTCTCCTAGTGGCTACACACCCTGACCCTGTAATTACAACTACTCTGCTCCCTCTACTTCTCTCTGCCATTAATTTACTTCCTGGTTGTCATCTTGCCGGCAGGTGATTGGACCACAGTCAGGGACTAGGAACTACTGGACGCGTTTCTACCTACACAACACAAAAACATCCGTTCGTTCCCACGTCGATGACGGCGGTCATCCCTCTGATCCCACAATGCGCCGGGTCATTGAAACTCTGAAAAACCCTCAGTTCTCCACTGTTTACAGTCTACTTCCTGCGAGACACCCTCTCCTTTAAACCTCCCAGTCACTGGAGGCTGTGTGGCAGTAGGGTGAGGAGGAGGGTTGAGGGGAGCTGGCCTGCTCGCCTGTCCTAACAGCACCTGCAGCCTGGGACAGGGGATGTGGACTAGAGCTACAGAATGAGAGGGATTTAGCTGAGCTTGTTTCTTGGTATTTACAGTGAGGCAGTTGTTTTAATGGGCCTAGAAGCCTGGGGGCGGGGCGGGGCAGGGGGGTTAGTCGGTCACCACGGCTGTGGGACACTGGGACAGTGTGTCTAGCTGGGGTCAGGGAGGGACACTGGGAAGTGACAGTATCTGTAGAAGTAGAATGACGTCACGGACGGCTCAAATGAAAAGGAGAAGCGTGAGTTGTATTCTTGGCAAATGCTGTTATGTGGTTAACTGTCACATGTTACGCTGAGTGTGGAGTCATTGTAGAATACTTGACGGCAACGCTTCGCATTACAGTTGCATTAGCTACCGTGTAAACACACAGCAATACCTATCATAAAACCCTGTAGGTTCAGGAGGATTTGCTGTCTCAACTAGTATTTAGTGTTCTAGGAAGGTCATTACAAAGTGTAAGAAGTCCCAGTGTGGGGGAGGGGTGTTAATGGGTAAGTGGGTGTTGTAAAGGGACAGTTGAAGGTTGTGTTACCAAAACAAGACCAATGTTAACATCCACTTAGCCCTGGAAGGCCCAACCTCCCCCATACCAAACTAACTTGTATCGCTAAAACGTAATGGTTTGTACCTACACAGAGGTTCCTATGTAACTACAACCTAGCGAGTACTGGGACTGGGGTGTTGTTACATGATAGTTGATGTAACCTTAATGCAAAGGGTTGTTTTGTAGTTACATGGTAGTTCATGTAATCCTGTAGAGTGGAAAGTGTTGCCTACTTCCTGGAATCTCATCTCTCTGGTGCAGCAGAACGGCAAGCACTCTTAAAACTCCCTCGCTTCCCTGTCAGTTCCCCCCAAAACAGACCAGGACCAAAAAGACCCCTTCCACCAAGCCCCCCCGTGAGGACCCCTCCACCAAGCCCCCCCGTGAGGACCCCTCCACCAAGCCCCCCCCGTGAGGACCCCTCCACCAAGCCCCCCCGTGAGGACCCCTCCACCAAGCCCCCCCGTGAGGACCCCTCCACCAAGCCCCCCCGTGAGGACCCCTCCACCAAGCCCCCATGAGGACCCCTCCACCAAGCCCCCCTGTGAGGACCCGTCCACCAAGCCCCCTTGTGAGGACCCCTCCACCAAGCCCCCATGAGGAACCCTCCACCAAGCCCCCCCGTGAGGACCCCTCCACCAAGCCCCCATGAGGAACCCTCCACCAAGCCCCCTGTGAGGAAACGTTGTAACAACAACCCCCTCCTGACCCTCCTTAAGAGTGCAGCAGAAATAGGAGTGAGGTGTAAATGGATGGGCTGTGTGTGTGTGTGTGTGTGTGTAGTGCTCTGCTGCCATACATGACACCAACAGATACAGCAGCTGGTGGCTGAAGGCTCAGGTTCAGCCAGGTTGGTGTGTGTGTGTCTGCTTGGTGTGTGTGTGTGTCTGCTTGGTGTGTATGTGTGTCTGCTTGGTGTGTGTGTGTGTCTGCTTAGTGTGTGTGTGTGTGTCTGCTTGGTGTGTGTGTTGTGTGTGTGTCTGGCACAGTTAAGGTAAAGACTGTCTAATTTGGTCATCCCGTGTCTAGAAAATCAGTTACTTGTGTAGTAGACAAAATAAAGAAAAAAAGAGTTGTGTGTGTGTATAGGTGTATGTGCGTGTGTGTGTGTGTGTGTGTGTGTGTGCAGGAAAAATGACTCGTCATAAATCAGACACACATTTGCCCGCTCGCCAAAACTCTATTCTCCCAAGAAAAGACCCCAGAAAATCGGACATGATCTCAAGTGTATGCGTTTCCTGTCCTTAGCCCCCAGAGGCCGTGTCGGTGAGTTCCTGTCTGTGGATAAGAGAGCAGAGAAGTCTCACACACTCTGGCTGTAAACTGGAGGGTTAGCCCGCCAGCCAGCCTAGCCCGCCAGCCTAGCCATGGAGTTCAATGGGTTTAGAGGCAGATTCTAGACTGGTTTGACTAGAAAGGGGGTTAGAGAGATGAAAGTTGAAATGTTTTTCTTTGTGCATAGACTGTGTGTTGGTTTCTACTGAGTCTGGTCGACTGTTTAACCTGGAACACATACATTACATTTACATTTTACATTTAGCAGACGCTCTTATCCAGAGCGACTTACAGTAAGTACAGGGACATTCCCCCGAAGCAAGTAGGGTGAAGTGCCTTGCCCAAGGACACAACGTCATTTGACACGGCCGGGAATCGAACTGGCAACCTTCAGATTACTAGCCCGACTCCCTCACCGCTCAGCCATCTGACATCTGACATTGTTTCATTCGATTAAACAAGTTGAATAATAGTTGACAACAACTTTGGGATGAGTGATAAACTGCAGGGCTGAAATCAACACCTCTAATTAAAGTCATTTCAATCTGTGACATTCCCCCCCTCTATCCTGTGTAAATCTCTATCCTGATCACATCTTAGACCCACCGTGTTTACACCAAGTCACTGGGCAGCATCACATGTTTTCATTTCAGATGTTTATTTAAACAACATTGGCTCCGTGCTCCAGTACCACAGTTAGATTCAGGCTTATCTCCATGTTTGGAGCAAGCTAACCCCTTAACCTCTACATGAACCCAGAAATCACACAAGAGTTCACAACAAGCGTTCAGAGTGCCAATATCTAACTCAAACAGTCAAAGGTCTAACTCTTTGTCTACATTCCGGTCTATAAAATAGATTTTGTTTGTACTAAGGACTTACGCAGCTATCCTGTGATTAGCATGAAAATTAAGGAATCCATACATGTAAACAGACAATAAAGTGCTCTGTTCTTCTGTTCTGTTGAGTTCAAACTGCAGTTTTTCAGTCGTCTTTCTTGCATTTCTTGCATTCTTGTGCAGCTGGGTAGTGTGCCTGTGTGCAGTTGTGTGTGTGTACGTATGTGTGTGTGTGTGTGTGTAACCTTATCCTTGGCTAGGCCAGCTCAAGCTTGAGAGTAACTGGGTCATATGACTGGCATGCTACAGCTCCTTAAATCCCTCATGTAAATATAGAGAGCTGCACTTTCAGCTATGTGCCCTCACTGGCCTCCACTCTGCTATGCAACATGCGCTGCTTGGTTGACTGACTGACTGACTGACGTGGCTGGCTGGCTGACTGGTTGGTTGGCTAACTGACTGCTGGCTGGCTGACTGGCTGACTGGTTGGCTGACTGGCTGGTTGACTGGTTGGCTGACTGGCTGGTTGACTGGCTGGCTGACTGGCTGACTGGTTGTTGGTTTTGCTGGTTGGATTCTCTGACAGGCTGTTTGAGTAGTTGGCTGGCTAACTGATTTCACATTATTCCAAATATGATTATTAATCCTACACTTTCTTATTAGTATTGACATGCTCTGAATGGTAACAACTGGACAACCTGCAAACAGCCCTTCAGCAGATGTCTAGAGAGGCCAGTAGGTTAGTCCAGATAGAAGCAGAGCAGACACACTGATAGGATGATGTCAGAGAGCCAAGATAGAGGCACAGCATAGAGGCAGATAGAAGCCCAGCCTAGATAGAGGCAGAGCCTAGATAGAGGGGCAGAGGCAGAGCATAAATAGAGGCAGAGCATAAATAGAGGCAGAGCATAGATAGAGGCAGAGCATGAATAGAGGCAGAGCATAGATAGAGGCAGAGCATGAATAGAGGCAGAGCATAGATAGAGGCAGAGCATAAATAGAGGCAGAGCATAGATAGAGGCAGAGCATAAATAGAGGCAGAGCATAGATAGAGGCAGAGCATAGATAGAGGCAGAGCATGAATAGAGGCAGAGCATAGATAGAGGCAGAGCATAGATAGAGGCAGAGCATAGATAGAGGCAGAGCATGAATAGAGGCAGAGCATAGATAGAGGCAGAGCATAAATAGAGGCAGCTGACAGCATTAGAGGAACTGTGTTTAGCTGTTATCTCCAGCTTGTCTACTGGAGCTACCCCACACTGAGCCCCTGGCTGCACTCCAGAGGAGACAGTAAGTATATAAGTGTGCTTCCACTAGACCAGAACTAGCTCAGAACTAACATTCATTGACAGCCATTTGTTGCACATCAGTGGTGAGTGTGCGTGAGAGTGTGTGTGTCTGTGTGTGTGTGATTGTCTGCATATGTGTGTGTGAGACCAACACCTCTCCTCATATTGCTGACATGTGTTCATGCAGGCTGTGTGAAGGTCCACCACGCTGCTACTGCAACATGTGACCCCCCCACCCTGCAACAAGAGACCCCTCTGTCTGGAGGGAGGGAGGGAGGGAGGGGGCTATGCTCTGCCCCGCCCTCTCGCTCTCCCTCTCTCTCTCTCTCTCACATGCCAGTGTGTTACACAGCTCCCTCTGGGACCTAGACTGCAACCCATGGTGGGATCCTCAAAACCAAACTACGTTTAGTCATGCAGCAGGCTTGTCCTCCACACACACACACACACACACACACACACACACACACACACACACACACACACACACACTACACACACACACACACACACACACACACACACACACACACACACACACACACACACACACACACACACACACTACACACACACACACACACACACACACACACACACACACACTACACACATAGTGTGAGATGGCAAAAGTACACAGTTCCTTCACTCAAGTAGAAGTACAGATATGTTTAAAAAGACTAAAAAAGGTACAACTTTTCCACTCAAGTTAAAGTAAAGAAGTAAATAAGGGACATATACTTGAGTAAAAGGTAGCCATTACTTGTTTTAGTGTCCCGCTGGTAACTGGACCTCACATCATGTTAGTACATGAATACTAAAAGACACTATAGATTCACGGCACATTTGCCAGGAATCTCCCTCATATATGGCCATAGGTGATGAGGAAGGTCTCTATTCTCAGTCATGTCGACATCGCTAACTCCCTTTATCTGATATCCAGTCTCAGTGTAGTCGAGTCATCAAGTTCACATCAATGATGCAACAAAAAAAATTGTGAAACAATTTTTAAAATATATTTTTACAACCTTTCGCAAGTTTTTCTTTTAATCTTTTTTTCCCAAATGTATTTTTTCAACCTTTTGAAACGTTTTTTCTCTCACACACACACAAAGAAAGGAGAGGAAATAGGAGGAGAGGGGAGAGGAGAACAGAGAAGCCTAAAACTGAGTAGGGTAAAGCAGAGCACAGAAGAGTATTGTAGAGTCCTCATCAATGATGCAAACAATTAGTTTGAAACTAAAAAAAAAAAATAAAAAAAATAAAGTATTATTCTTGTTTCCTTCTGCCTTGCTCCATGGCAGCTTCCTCGTTATTCACCTTAGCTAATGTAAAGGGAGGTGGTGGAGGGGGAGGGGAAGGAGGTTGAGGAGGGGGACGGGGGGGAGGAGGGGGACGGGGGGAGGAGGGGGAGGGGAGGGGGAGGGAGAGGGGAAGGAGGGGGCATCAGCATATGAATGGAGAAGTAAAGGGAAAGTTCGTAACCCAGAACTAAGTGGTGTCACCATGTGGGCAGGGAAGGTAGGAGGTGTGTGTGTGTGTGTTGGGGGGGGATCTTCTCATCAGCTTAACTGATGCAAATATAACTAATATTTGAAATTCTAGAAATGAAATCCATCAGATTAGATTTCGATCCCTCTTCAAGCAGAGTAGACGTTTGAACATGTCTATCCATGTTCTTGTTGCATGTTTACTCTCCTGCAATCGATACTGAGCCGTTTCAGTCAGTTTGCCAGGAAACTGCACCGCAGGTTTCAAGATTATTCACTATTTGCGGTAATACCAGTACAGGTACACTGGTATTACTGGTCTCACTCCTCTTAGTGTCCCAGCAGTCTAACCAAACTCCTATGTGGTGGTTCTGATCATGGTGTTTTCTAAATCTTAGTATTTACACACTTATCTTAATTTTTGTGTTTTGTACACAAATCACACAGCCACTCCTCTGATATATAGATTTACAACATCTTCGCAATAGACCATCTCAACTACAAACAACTTCTCTTCTCTTTACAAACACACACACACACATCTTGGCTCTGTATTTCTGCTGTGGTTCAGTGTAGGATGAAGCAGTGAGACTATCATGATGTCATGAGACAACAGGTCACATGACCCTCCTTTAACCTCCCTCCATTCCCCCTCTCCCCCCTCCCTCTCTCCCCCTCTCCCTCTCCCTCTCTCCCCCTCTCTCCACCTCTCTCCCCTCTCTCCACCTCTCTCCCCTCTCTCCACCTCTCTCCCCCCCCCCTCTCTCTCTCCCTCTCTCCCTCTCTCCCCCTCCCCTCTCCTCCTCTCTCTCCCCTCCCCCTCCCTCTCTCCCCCTCTCTCCCTCGCTTCGCTAGTCTGTCACACCTTCCATTCTCAGCCTGTGATGGGAGGACTATGGTGGCCTTACTGGTGACCAGGACTGTCTGTCTCTGCAGCCTCGTGGACAACAACAACAACAACAACAACTCTATTTTACTGACTCATGTTCAGAAATACTGAGTACTGATACAACAGGACTCAAAATTGTGTGACACACAATTGTGTGATTTTATTGTATTACTCATGGCCTGTCCCCTTGGTTTCAATGCTGTCACATCACACACACACACAGAACCAGCTTGTTCTGAAGCTACTTTGTAGTTTGCAGTGGGTCTGGGGGCTGGATTCAGCTAGATTACCTCCACCCGCAGAGGGGGAGCATCTACACTTCTGCTAGTAATTTCATCCCTGGAGGCCCCCCCTGCCCCCCCGAGAGGGGGCCCTGCCCCCACTGCACAATCCACATTGTTCTTCATGTCTAATGGAAGACAGATGGAGCTATGTGGTAGTGATTCCACCTCCTCTCCAAGTCTCCTCTCTTCTCTTCTCTTCTCCTCTCCTCTCTTCTTCCCTTCTCCCCTGTTTTCCTCTTCTCCTCTCTTCTGCCCTCTTTTCCTCTCCTCTTTTCTCCTCTCCTCTCTCCTCCTCTCCTCTCCACTCTCTTTGAATCTCCTAAAACGTTTTGTTTCTCTTCCTCTCCCCTCTCCCTGTCTTTCTCCTCTCCCTGTCTTTCTCCTCTCCCTGTCTTTCTCCTCTCCCTGTCTTTCTCCTCTCCCTGTCTTTCTCCTCTCCCTGTCTTTCTCCTCTCCCTGTCTTTCTCCTCTCCCTGTCTTTCTCCTCTCCCTGTCTTTCTCCTCTCCCTGTCTTTCTCCTCTCCCTGTCTTTCTCCTCTCCCTGTCTTTCTCCTCTCCCTGTCTTTCTCCTCTCCCTGTCTTTCTCCTCTCCCTGTCTTTCTCCTCTCCCTGTCTTTCTCCTCTCCCTGTCTTTCTCCTCTCCCTGTCTTTCTCCTCTCCCGGGGGTGGGGTGGGGGGGGGAAGCATTCCTGCTCCGACCGGAACCCAGAGAGAAATGTGAGGCCAGGTGAGGAAGAGCAGAGCTCATCATGTCTTCTGGCATGTTCTATCTGGTTCCTGGCAGACAGAGTAGAGCCATGGTGATAACCTGTTCCACCGCTGCTCCTGAGCGCAGGGTGGGGCAGGACTCACACTACTGGTTCAGCTGGATGTACGGATGCATCTTCTGCAAGCGCAGCACACACTGGGATGACGCACACACACACACACACACCTGTACATTATAGTTAGTACTGTGTTTTACTGCTGCACATCAAATCGCATCAAACTTTTTGACTTTTTTCACACACCACATACACACATACACACACACACAAACACACAAACTCAGGTATAAATCAATATTGTAGTCCAGCATTAAGGCTTCAGTCATCGACTTCTGTCATGCACAGCATGCATGTATGGTCTGTACGTATGTATGCTGCGTGCATGTCTATAAGTGTGTATTGAGCATTTCTGTATGGGCGTCTGCATGTAAGTATATGTACAGTATGTGTGTGTACTGTATACATGTATGAGTGTGTGTTGATGTGTGTGTGTGCTATTTCCACCCACATTGAGTGTTTCTGTCTGTGCTGTATAGAGGTCAGGGCTGATTGGCTCCAGTAGATGATTAGACAGGACTGGACTATAAACATGGTAGGCTACAGGTCACCTCGGTGAACCACATGACCTCGGGGAGGGGGAGGGGGGGAGGGGAGAAAGAGAGAGAAAGGGAGAAAGATAAATTGAGAGATAGTGAGACAGGAAGAGAGAGAGAGACAGGTCTTAAAGGAGAGACAGGAAGAGAGAGAGAGACAGGTCTTAAAGGACTGATGCATTTGAACATCTGGAAGAGGACTAGTATGAAAGCAGTACTGGCTGATACTGTGTGTGTGTGTGTGTGTGTGTGTGTGCGTGTGGGTGTGTGTGTGTGGGTGTGTGTGTGTGTGTGTGGGTGCAGGGTCTCACCAAGGTTCTAATTAAGAAGGGTTTCTCTGAGCGCACAAAACACACAGCAACCAGTAACCAACCTCAAACCCTGACAAACACCATCCACACTCCTCCTCTCTCTCTCTCTCCTCCTCTCTCTCTCTCTCCTCCTCTCTCTCTCTATCCTCCTCTCTCTCTCCTCACTCTCCTCCTTTCTCTCCCTCTCCTCTCTCTCTCTGCTCCTCTCCCTTTCTCTCTCTCTGCTCCTCTCCCTCTCTCTCTCTCCCTCTCTCCCCCCCTCTGTGTAGAAGCTCTAGTCAATATATCTGACTGACTTGATGAACTGTTCACTGCGCAAAGTTAATTTCTTTCAGGGCCTTGCGGTAGCCATGGCGACTGGCTTATTAACTCTCCAAAGCCCATCTGCTCCAAACATTAACCCAGCTGTACGGCTGGCTGGCTGGCTGGATGACTGGCTGGATGGCTGGCTAGATGACTGGCTGGCTGGCTAGATGACTGGCTGGCTGGCTGGATGACTGGCTGGCTGGCTAGATGACTGGCTGGCTGGCTAGATGACTGGCTGGCTGGCTAGATGACTGGCTGGCTGGCTGGATGACTGGCTGGCTGGCTAGATGACTGGCTGGCTGGCTAGATGACTGGCTGGCATACTGCAGTAGCAGACCAGGCAGGCAAGGTACATTAGCCTATCTATTGATCCCAGTAATCAATAAAGCCACACATTCAGACAACACACATTCAGAGAGACACACATTCACAAACTGCATTGTGTGGCATTCTAGTTCTGCAGGCTGTAGTTTCATTGGACACAAACGATTAGCCGCATGACATTAAAAACAACATATCCCATGGTGCCTTTCAGGCAGGACCCATGCTCAGAATGCTGGTTAAAATTGTTCACTGGGTTCTCTTGAGTAACATTGAGTCTGTGTGCAGCTGTGAATCTGTGAATGATTGTAAGAGAAAGTGAGATAGATGGAAGATGGATGGAATCTGTTTCAGTTTCCACCAAACTGCATTCTGTCCTCATACAAAAAAAATGGTAATAACTTTTTACTAGCAGATTGCATAGCCTAACAACTATAAATGTTGGGGGGGACAGTTAAATAAAAATATGACATTTCCTTTCAATGCTTAAGTTTATAAATAAAAACAAGGACTGTGAAGGCACTAGTCACAGTCTGACAAAATCCCTTCATTTGAAGACCGTTTTGCTCGGCACAGAAACGCATTTGTTTGGCGGTTTGTTTCCTTATGCACCTGAAAAATTCCCAATCCAAACCAGCATCCGTTCAAACAGGAAGGGGAGGTGAGGATAGACATAGTTGGAGAAGAAACCATAACATAATGGCTGATAGCTGATGAACACTTTGACTCCAAAGGAGCTGCTGTTATAACAGAACTCTATTAGCTCTAGAGCTAGCTCTGAGTGAGAAAATGAACAAGCCATGGTCGACATACAGCATTCTGACAACAAACCGATTTATTGTCCAACAAACGCATGCACTGTTGTTTCATCCCAATTGGTTGTTCAACTGAGGTTAAATTAAAGCGAAACATTACATCACAATCCCTTGAAAACACGTAATTGCATGGAAGTTAGCGAATGAGAGATAGCAGTTTCATAATCTCTCTCTCCGATCACCGCTGAACTCACTGACAGGCCCCTCCCCCCGCTTACCAGGCAGCGTGACCTCAGCGACTGTTGCTATGGTCTCCCTTCCCCCCTTGCGAGCTGGTCACATGACCTCCCGGCTCACTGACACCGCAGTGCTACTGTCACAGCAGAACGAGGCTGCTGTACTGGCTAACTAGCAGGCAGGCTAACTAGCTGGTTTACTGGCTGGCTTATTAGTTTACTGGCAAACTGGCTTATTGTTCAAGTGGAATGAGATAACATTTCCTCTATTTCTCTGTACATTCACAGTCCCATTCGCTGTGCTGTAATTTTGTTTACACAAAAAATATATATATTTACACAAAATGTGTTTACACAACAGCACCCTGCTCAGGTGTAGAGTGTTCTGTTTTAGACAGCAGACACAGCAGTATGTCAAACGCTGTTATTCAAATAGTCAGTTTGGCATCGGAGTCCCTGATGCCAATGTCACTGTGTAATACTGGTACCTCTCTGAGCAGTGCAGAGACTGTGTGTGTCTGTAGAACAGCATCGGATTAGATGGGAGGATATTTCCTTGTGAAGAGTGGGGGAGGGGGAGAGAGAGGGGAGGGGGGGAGGGGAGGAGGGGGGGAGGCCAGCCCTGTCAGAAGACTACACATGTGTCAAGATCAGGTGAAAACCTTTTAAATGGGGGAAAAACTTCTCTGGGTAAAAGGAGGTATGTAAATATCATGGACTGTCAATGCAAAATAAACACCCTTTTCATTGGACAGTGGGTTGTTTGGTATGTGTGTGTGTGGGTTTATGGATGTGCTTGTTTTGTGTGGATGTGTGCTTGTGGATGTGTGCTGATGTGTGTGTGTGTGTGGGGGGGGGGGGGTCGTTATAGCCAGGCACCAGCTGCCATATCACCAATGCATTCCACAAAGGAAACCTAATATGGATGACTGCTGCACTGCATTCTGCCTGGCTGGCTGGTTTATGGAGGCTGCATGCTGTCTGGCTGGCTGGTTTATGGAGGCTGCTTGCTGGCTGGCTGGCTGGTTTATGGAGGCTGCTTGCTGCCTGGCTGGCTGGTTTGTGGAGGCTGCTTGCTGCCTGGCTGGCTGGCTTATGGAGGCTGCCTGGCTGGCTGGTTTGTGGAGGCTTCCTGGCTGGCTGGCTTATGGAGGCTGCTTGCTGCCTGGCTGGCTGGTTTGTGGAGGCTGCTTGCTGCCTGGCTGGCTGGCTTATGGAGGCTGCCTGGCTGGATGGCTTATGGAGGCTGCCTGGCTGGCTGGCTGGCTTATGGAGGCTGCTTGCTGGCTGGTTTGTGGAGGCTGCTTGCTGTCTGGCTGGCTTATGGAGGCTGCCTGGCTGGCTGGCTTATGGAGGCTGCTTGCTGGCAGACACTCAGTCAGTGATGTCAGTTGGAGGCCTTGGCAGAGCGGTGTCATGCTCTTGAATGACATTCACAGCCAGCTGTCTCTCGTTGTGCTGTGTGTGTGTGTGTGCAGTGTATGTGGGGTGTGTGTATGTGTGTGTGTGAGCGTATGTGGGGTGTGTATGTGTGTGTGTGTGTGTGTGTGCCACAGGAGTCACCTTTCCTGCGTCTGATTCTATCAAGTCTCTGCTGTGACAACGGACAACCATTTCAGAATACGGCGGAAAACCCTCTGAAGAAGTTACATTTAAATTTTTACATGTAGTCATTTAGCAGACGCTCTTATCCAGAGCGACTTACAGTAAGTACAGGGACATTCCCCCCGAGGCAAGTAGGGTGAAGTGCCTTGCCCAAGGACACAACGTCATTTTGGCACGAATCTTGGGGCATTTTGGGGAATCGAACTGGCAACCTTCAGATTACTAGCCCGACTCCCTCACCGCTCAGCCACCTGACTCCCTAGGGTAGATGGAAGCCCGTGGGTACGGGCTCTATATAGGTTGTGTGACTGAAAGCGTTAGCTACGGATATTTAGTTTCATGTCTTGATCTGATTCACGTTTTTCCATCCTCATCAAAAGATTATCTTGCGAAATACAGGAGCTTTCAGACACCTCTGACTGGCTTCAGAAGGTGTTTGTACACACACACACACACACACAGCTTAGAATAGTTTGTTGAACTGCTCCCAGTCCCTGAAAAAAGAATATCCTATATTATCCTCAGGGTTGTAGTGGCCCTCACTGATTGAACACATTGTGGTGTGATTGACTGAGCTGTGTGTGTGTGTGCATGTGTGTGTGTGTGTGTGTGCATGTGTGTAAGCCCCTTCCACCCCACTCCTGGCTCGTGACTATGGAGGGAGCTATGCCTACACAAGCATCTAGCTGAGCTGCAACAGTGTGTTTGGGTGCACGCACACACACACACACACACACACACACACACACACACACACACACACACACGCACACACACACACACACACACACACACACACACCCATGTGTTAGAAACCACACCTCAACTTGGCCCCAGGGTCACAGACAGCGGGCAACTTTGTAGAGCACACACACACACACACGTACACACACACACACACGGCTTCTCTTCCTCTGTTCATCTGTTTCTCTCTCTCTCACACACACACACACGTACACACACACACGGCTTCTCTTCCTCTGTTCATCTGTTTCTCTCTCTCTCTCACACACACACACACGTTATTCTTTCTCTTTTTCATTTGCTCCCTGGCACACAGCAGATTTGATATTGTGTATCTCTGGTTGTATTTCCGATTTGTGCAGCAACAGCCCCTCTGTCTCCTCTTCCTGTCTTTTCTACCTTTTCATTGTCAGAAAAGACCAGGGAAATAACCTGCTCAGTTTCGGAGCTCTTCAATCGGTGAAATTGCAGAGAACAAACGGTAGTTGAGCTAGTAGTGCAGCTGGCATCAGTAGATATCCTCTGACAGATTTAGGAAAACTCTTGTTTACCAGATAATTAACACCTCTTCACAGAACAGCCACCGCATCAAACACACTGAGAGGAAACCAAAGTGAGAGATGTATCAGATGAGACATTTCAACACGGAACATAATGCATAGAGGTGTGTGTGTGTAGGTGTGTGTAGATGTGTGTGTGTGTAGGTGTGTGTAGATGTGTGTGTTTCTTCTCCGCGTACGCCACCAATTTGAACTCTCGATTCGAGATTTCTTTCACAAAATCCCCCCCCCGCCCCTCTCATCTTCGAAACGGGGGATTTGAGATGCAGAGGTCACAATAGCGAACAACAAAAGCTGCCAGTCATTCAAGGCACCATGCAAACACCCCCCCCCCCCCCCCCCCCCCATTACCCCCTGTGACCCTCTGCGGTCAAATAGGTTTATCTCTTGGACCGCGTGTTGCATCACAGCAGGAAGGCGTGATGGTTAGAGTTCACATCACTGAGGTTAGCGTGCTAGGTTAGCGTGCTAGGTTAGCGTGCTAGGTTAGCGTGCTAGGTTAGCGCGCTAGGTTAGCGTGCTAGGTTAGCGTGCTAGGGTGGCTCCCCCCCCTTTCTCCCCACCCCTCCCAGGGAAAGTCCCTGTCTTGCAGGCATCATCATCATCATCACTGTGACTGTTGCGGTGTCACAGTCAGAGGCGATACCGTCTGACACGCGGCCAATGTGTCATTTCATCAGTTCCTGCCCCCCTCGCCCCCCCCCACCCTCCCTCGCCCTCACCCTCCCCTGCCCTCGCCCTCCCCTGCCCTCCCTCGCTCCCCCCTGACACGGTCTCACACGCCGCACTCAGATATCCAGAACGAGGCGTGGGAGAAAGCGGGCGGGCGACAGGCCTGAGAGATGCTGTTTGGGACGGTTACGTAACTCTCTCTCTCTCAGCGGAATGCCAGGAGGGTGTTTGTAAACAGAGACCATGTGCTCGTAGTGGCGTGGCGCGGGGGAGGGAGGAGCTGGGGAGGGAGGAGCGGGGGAGAGAGGAGTGGGGGAGCAAGGAGCGGGGGAGGGAGGAGCGGAGGAGGGAGGAGCGGGGGAGAGAGGATCGGGGGAGCGAGGAGCGGGGGAGAGAGGATCGGGGGAGCGAGGAGCGGGGGAGCGAGGAGCGGCTGGCCAGGCAGGGCAGGTCGACTCACCCCGGGTGAGGTAGACCCCGACATCGATACGCTGTCGCCCTGACGAGGAGCTCCCTGCGCTGGCCGGGGGAACAGAGCAGGCCCCCTCCTGACAACCACACCTACGAGCGACTCTTATCTCAGCTCAGACGCCAAAAAAGCTGCTTGTGTGTTAGTTAAGGCTAAAGGGGTGAAGATGAGCAGGAGAGAGAGAAGAGAGAGGGATGGGGGAGGGAGAGGGAGGGAGAGAGGGATGTAGGAGAGGGAGGGAGAGAGGGCCCTGTCTACTGTTATTGCATGGGTTTGAAAACGGTGTTGTAGATGTTGGCCAAATTTGTTGCCCAATCGCAGAAAGGAAAAAGGATATTGAAACATTTGTGGTTTCTGTAAAGCTCTGGTCTCATGACCAGGAAGTAACTGATCAGATTATCTTAAAGAGCTTTTCTCAATATCACCATGCATCAAAAACCTCAAGCCATTGCATTCAAACATATCCTACAAATCTATTAATTGACTTCACCAAAGATGTTTTTAATTCATGCGTTCCTTGTGTCGGAAATAATGCGCAAAACATCAGTCAAATGCTAAGTATGTCCGTACTCTCCAATCAGGGCTTGTAAAGAAGAAACTAGACTATGTTGTTTACAACAACCCATCCCCCTTTGAAAAACCTCTTTCCAGCTGCAGTCCAGACACAAATCAATAAGCTGCACGGATCAATACTTCCTTTAGCTGCATCTCGCCATTTTGTCGGAGTGTGAGAGTCAGAAGGTAGAAGGAGAGCGCTTCTATAAAATGTCCCCTACCTGGTAGGACCTACCACATAACAGAAGGTGATTCCTCCTGGATGTTAAAGTTCTGCCCTCGGCTCCCGTGGGCTAAACTCTCTGAAGAATCCTTCAAGAACCTGTTTAGTTATAGCCACTGCATCCAAGAAAAGGCTATAGTCATTTTGTATATTCTTTAAAAAGGTTCTGCCTACGACCTTCCTTCTCGGAAACCCTTGACTCTAAAATAGCTTGTAACCTGTTCCCTTACGTCATCTCTTAGTGAGTTCACGTCACCTCATCTCTGTCATGGCCCAAGTGGGGGTCGAAATATGATGCACTGAGAGGCTGTGACCGGGGGTGACGGGGTCAAGGGTCACGTGGCCATTGTGAGGCGCTAGCATTGTTGAAGGACGCCATGGAGACTGGACATTCTTTCTCCTAAAGCTGATATTGTCTTCTCCCCCAGAAAGAGGGGTTGGGGGGGGGGGGGAGAGATGAAGAGAGGACTTAGCAAGGGTCAACGAAGGAGAGGAGGAGCGTTCATCCGTCCATCCGCATGGCTTTATCAGCGGGTGAGGAGGGATCAGAAGGATGGTGGAGTCTCTCTCTCTCCCTGCCTCTGTGATTGATCTCTCCCTGCCCCCCCCCCCCCATCCCCCTACTCTGCAGCTTGGTGAGGTTGGTCCAGGAGATCTGAGGAGGAGTCATGGGGCTTGTCCTAGCCTCTTGTCCTAGCCTCTTGTCCTGGCCTCTCCAACAGCAGTCATGAGGGTGTGAAGGCCTCCACACGTGTCACAGAGGGACCCTGTCAGCGAGGCACGGCCTGATCTGAGATCCGGTCCGAGCCAGTCACAGTCTTATCTAAAAGCGTAGTTTCACACAGACAACACACACAGTCTATCTGGAGGTATTTCACACTCAGCAATATTATCTTATCCGGCTCTGGTGAACCCAGGTCAAAATAGTCCAACTAAGACAAGGTCTGGGATGACTCTGTTTGGATGACTCCACAAACGTGCTTCTCATCGCTTTGGACTCGAGCGTCTGCTAAAAAACTAACGTGGGCCGGAAGAGGTGAGCGCCAAGCCAGCGCTGCCTGACCCTGTCAGAGCAGGGCTTCAGGGAGGGAAGCGCTGCCTCTGGTGACGTTGCTGTGTTGATGTGTCCAGGACCACGCTTACCATATCAAAACACAGCCACGCTACGGGTCGCTACGGCTACGCAGCCATGGTTACGCCCCCGACAGCTCAACACGAGCAACGGAACTAAGACAGAGTCATGTTTTGTTTTTGTTGAAATTCTTTCAAAAGTCTCGTACATCTGGTATCGTGTGTCTAGATGTTGCTGAGGTGGTTGCTGGTGTCAAACCAGATCGCAGACTTTTGCTGGATCGACGTTCAAATCTAATCTTTTCTGTAGAGCCCTTTTTACAAGCAATGTCACAGAGGGCTTCACATACGCCCATAGAACTGCACCTAACAAACCTAAACCCTCAAGGAAGAAAAGGAGAAACTCCCAGTAAAACTCTCTGGGAAATGACTAGAGAGACTAAAAGGCCCTCTATCTAGTGGTTCAAACAGCAGGATGATCTCAACAACCGTTGAGCAGTCCCTTCAAGTAGCAACAGATGCTTCAGCCAAGCAACCGAGTCGAAGGTTGGATGAACAAAAGTTATATTTAATTCCAAACTCCACAAAGGTCGACTTTAAACTTTCTTTAGGTTGCAATAGCTGCATTGAAAGACTCCTTACGCGGCAATATGACCTTAGATGGTGTCTGTTTGGCAATGCCTTTACCAAGCCTATATCACCACATAGAAAATGGGGGAAAAATTACTAATAATGTAGGCTTACACACACACACAAAAAGTGACCCCAAAAAATAAATAAGTGTTGGTTTTCCTAACCTCACCCGTTACTAAAAGGGACATCAGGTGAGCCTAACTTAACCCCAACCTACCTTCTACTGTGACAGCATCAGGCCTACTCCACCACCTCCTCACCCAAACAATGTTTGTTTATAACTAGCCATTAGAGAGCACTTGCTGCTGAGGCTCTGACAGGCATACTGTAGGCCGTCCCTTACTTAGCAAGTCACAAAGACTGCCTGCCCCCCTCCTGCTCCCCACACTAATGAAAGTGCTTGGAGGCACCAGTGGAATACACAAGCCAAATACACAACAACAAACAAGTAGGCAGGGAAGAGTGAGGAAGTCTACCTGTGAGGTTTCCTCCTGGTGATTCTGATGGTAATCCTAATGGGTCTCTCAGATAAGGAAAGAATAACATGGGATTCATTACCTAATAATGTGTTTAGGGGGGAGAGGTGTTACCTAATGCTAATAACTAACAAACAGTTGGTAGGGTGGGTTGTAAAACTCTCGTGTTTGTGCTTGAATGAATAAATAGGTTATAACACAAATGGCACATATAATGTTCTGTTTTTTGGGGGGAGGGAAACTGAGGTCAAATGTTCTTTCTTAGGGATTTGTCACCATGGTGACTTCAGATAGATAGCTAACTTACAGCTAGCAAGCCAACTAGTATTTGTGTTTTGCTGTTGGCAATTCCTCTCAGCCCTCAGTCTAAAACCAGCTTCATAACTGTCATTCCTGTCAGTTGGTCTAATGGTGCTTTAGGGTTAGGTTTCACTTCCTTTAAAGCCTTCTGACCTTCTAGCCAACACAGTTTGCCTATTCTCCCTCCCTCCTCCCTCTCTCCCCCCTCCTCCCTCTCCCTCTCTCCCCCCTCCTCTCTCTCTCTCCTTGGGATTGTGCCCTCCTTTGTGTCTGCCTGTCATTCACCGGTGAATGCAATGAAAGCTGAATCATGTGGACGCACAAAGCCAGAAGCTAGCTCCACTATCCCCCACTTACAACTCTTCTCCTTAACAGCACAACCCTCACTGCTGGGTTTGAACACTCCCCTTACAGCAAAATGAATGATAAAAACATGGAAGATAGGATAAATGCAAGCTGTTTCAACTATGTGGGTAAGAAAGAACAAGGAGAGGAGGAAAACATGTTTCTCAAGTCACTCTCCAAGAAGAAAAAATATTTTTACTACTGATATAATCTCTAAAATCCACAGTTGTCCATTTTCTTTTATAATCCATAATTCATAAAAATGTCCCCCTAAACACAATACATGAAAATACAACTTCCAAATTAGGACATTTCAGACTTTTTGATATGGCTGCAGCTTTGTGCAGTACCAATATCCCAGGCATTTATTCATTTAGCTTGAAGCAAAAAAATATATTAAAAAAAACACCACCAAACAACCCATCTGAGATCATTATGTTCAACCATAAGTCACATTCCAAAGACAGCAAAAGAGACAGGACACTATTGCAGCTGAAAAACACACACACTGACACAACATAGCTCAATTTCAATACCGGCCCCAAAGAAGAAGAAAAAAAAAAAAGAGAAAGGAAATTGTCAGCCATGTTGGGGAAGCTGAATCCAGTACTACTCCTTATTATGCTAGCTAGCTCTTAGTCTGTGACTGAGGAGAGTTGCAGTGGCTATGGTGTAGCCCTGTGCTCTCCCCACACACACACACACACACACACACACGCTGAAAAACCCTCGCAGGAGGGAAAAGGAGGAAGAAAGAATGTGGTTTAAGAAGAAGAAAAAAAGAAAAGAAAACACACAGTTCAGAGTCTTACCTCGTCTTTGCGTCCCTCCACTTTGTAGAAAGATTCCAACAAACTGTCCGTGGGTTCTTCTCTTTAACAAATCCTAAACGGCCGCCATCTTGCCTCCTTCTGCTCCTGTGTGAAGCCGACTCGTCTCCACATCAATATTCATGGGGGATGTTCTGACGTCGAAGTTCATCATCAGGAGAAGCCAGACGGCTGCCACTCGGACGCTCTAAGACACACACACACACCTAGCAAGCTGGAGCCGCGTACAGCACACTGTAGAGAAGAAGATCGAGGTGTGTGTGAGCTTTAAGTGTGTGTGAGTGTGTGTGTGTGTCAGAGAGAGGAAAGAGTCTTGCCTTGCTGGCACGCTAAAGTAATCGCAAAATCACTTTCCTGCTGTGTCCTTCCCACACAAAGGGACTGGGTTTCTCCCTCTCTCTCTCTCTCTCTCTCTCCCTCTCTCTCTCTCTCTCTCGCTCGCTCGCTCTCCTTCCCCCAGCCGTACACAATAGTGCACACACTATGGCGGCTGGCAGCAAGCAAAGGACTGGATTCACCAGCCTGGACTGGATTCCTGTGGCCAAGCTCATCCCCTCCTCCTCCTCCTCCTCCTCCTCTTCTTTCGAACCAGCGCAGGGCTTATCTGACTTAGGTGACTGAAGGAAAGTAGAGAGAGAGATACAGATCTGAGAGATACTGATAGACAGACACAGAGTTAGAGACACAGAGTTAGAGACAATTAGAGAGAGAAAAAGACAGATGGAGAGAAAGAGAGAGATGGAGAGAGAGAGTAAGAAAGAAACAGAGAGAGAGAGAGAGAGAGAGAGAGAGAGTGACGCAAGGTTTTTTTCTCTTCCTGTTTTCTCCCGCTATCTATTATGGCTTTCTTCTTCTTCTTCTTCTTCTTCTTTCGTGTTATCTCGTTCTGTAGGGGCCAGGAGTTCCCCGACACCAGGTTCCCCTTTCCTGTACGTGCTAGTCTCTCTTTCCACTCCACACTTCAGACAGACAGCTACACTATCCTTCTCATCTCGCCCCAAATCGGACATTATTGTTGCTCAGTAATTAATTCGTCTAGATGCCGTTATTGCACTGCTGTATTATTGTTGTTCACCATGCCCTATACTGTATTGTACATGTTCTTGTTGCACTGTATTTAAAGATGCTGTAAAGTGGAATTGAAAATGGGTTTTAAGTTCATCACACTACAAAAGAATGTGTTGTTAACTACCCATCCAAATTCGAATGAAAAAAAACAGACAAGTATGTTAAATTACGCTTTGAAATCGTGAGAAAATCAGCAGTCTTCTCTGCTTGATGCTGGGGGGGGCGTGTCGCCTGAAGGAGCTGAAGCTCCGCCCCCTCGAATTTATTGAGTTTTGCAACAACAGCAACACTAGCTAAATCAATTGCAGATATCAGAACAGACCTACCTGCAGTCTCTGAGTGTTTTAAGTGTTAATTACTTTGTCTTTGCATCGTACCAGCTGAGTAACAGAATGCACCGTCTGTGATCTGACGTAGATCGGTCGCTGTGACGTAGATCGGTCAGGTTTTGGCTCCGCCTATACAAAACCTGAGCTGAAAACGGGTGAGAAACTGTTCAACGGTCTAACTCCACATTTCACTGCGACAAAGTTTTCACGCTTTGCACATGCTTTCAGGAACTCATTTCACACGTATAATAATAATAATGTACTGAGAAACAAATCATGGAATTTGCTTTACAGCATCTTTGAGGAATTTTTATGTTATTTGTTGCACTGTAGTATTCATTTTTGGTTTATCGTGCCTGGTAGCTGAGATGTGGTTACTTACTTGGTTGGATGGCTGGTTGATTGGATGGCTGGTTGATTGGATGGCTGGTTGATTGGATGGCTGGTTGACTGGATGGCTGGTTGGTTGGCTGGATGGCTGGCTGGTTGGCTGGCTGGTTGATTGGATGGCTGGTTGACTGGATGGCTGGTTGATTGGATGGCTGGATGGTTGGCTGGATGGCTGGCTGGATGGCTGGTTGATTGGATGGCTGGCTGGTTGGCTGGATGGCTGGCTGGTTGGCTGGATGGCTGGTTGGCTGGATGGCTGGTTGGCTGGCTGGTTGGCTGGATGGCTGGTTGGCTGGATGGCTGGTTGATTGGATGGCTGGTTGATTGGATGGCTGGTTGGCTGGCGGTAGGCTGGTCATATGTTTAGCGCAGAGCGTAAGACAACATTTGGAGGGGAGGAGGGTGGGAGAGAGAGATGGAGGAGGGTGGGAGAGAGGGGTG
>CM042876.1:1116796-1129296 GCA_023658055.1 Thaleichthys pacificus | reverse complement strand
GTGAAGGTACGGCATCTTGGGGTGTTTCCTACTGAAGGTACGGCATCTTGGGGTGTTTCCTACTGAAGGTACGGCATCTTGGGGTGTTTCCTACTGAAGCTACGGCATCTTGGGGTGTTTCCTACTGAAGGTACGGCATCTTGGGGTGTTTCCTACTGAAGGTACGGCATCTTGGGGTGTTTCCTACTGAAGGTACGGCATCTTGGGGTGTTTCCTACTGAAGCTACGGCATCTTGGGGTGTTTCCTACTGAAGCTACGGCATCTTGGGGTGTTTCCTACTGAAGCTACGGCATCTTGGGGTGTTTCCTACTGAAGCTACGGCATCTTGGGGTGTTTCCTACTGAAGGTACGGCATCTTGGGGTGTTTCCTACTGAAGGTACGGCATCTTCGGGTGTTTCCTAGTGAAGGTACGGCATCTTCGGGTGTTTCCTAGTGAAGGTACGGCATCTTGGGGTGTTTCCTACTGAAGGTACAGCATCTTGGGGTGTTTCCTAGTGAAGGTACGGCATCTTGGGGTGTTTCCTACTGAAGGTACAGCATCTTGGGGTGTTTCCTACTGAAGGTACGGCATCTTCGGGTGTTTCCTAGTGAAGGTACGGCATCTTGGGGTGTTTCCTACTGAAGGTACGGCATCTTCGGGTGTTTCCTAGTGAAGGTACAGCATCTTCGGGTGTTTCCTAGTGAAGGTACGGCATCTTGGGGTGTTTCCTACTGAAGGTACGGCATCTTCGGGTGTTTCCTAGTGAAGGTACAGCATCTTCGGGTGTTTCCTAGTGAAGGTACGGCATCTTGGGGTGTTTCTTACTGAAGGTACGGCATCTTGGGGTGTTTCCTACTGAAGGTACGGCATCTTCGGGTGTTTCCTACTGAAGGTACGGCATCTTGGGGTGTTTCCTACTGAAGGTACGGCATCTTGGGGTGTTTCCTAGTGAAGGTACGGCATCTTGGGGTGTTTCCTACTGAAGGTACGGCATCTTCGGGTGTTTCCTAGTGAAGGTACGGCATCTTGGGGTGTTTCCTACTGAAGGTACGGCATCTTCGGGTGTTTCCTAGTGAAGGTACAGCATCTTCGGGTGTTTCCTAGTGAAGGTACGGCATCTTGGGGTGTTTCCTACTGAAGGTACGGCATCTTCGGGTGTTTCCTAGTGAAGGTACAGCATCTTGGGGTGTTTCCTACTGAAGGTACGGCATCTTGGGGTGTTTCCTACTGAAGGTACGGCATCTTGGGGTGTTTCCTACTGAAGGTACGGCATCTTCGGGTGTTTTCCTACTGAAGGTACAGCATCTTGGGGTGTTTCCTACTGAAGGTACAGCATCTTGGGGTGTTTCCTACTGAAGGTACGGCATCTTCGGGTGTTTCCTAGTGAAGGTACAGCATCTTCGGGTGTTTCCTAGTGAAGGTACGGCATCTTGGGGTGTTTCCTACTGAAGGTACGGCATCTTCGGGTGTTTCCTAGTGAAGGTACAGCATCTTCGGGTGTTTCCTAGTGAAGGTACGGCATCTTGGGGTGTTTCCTAGTGAAGGTACGGCATCTTGGGGTGTTTCCTACTGAAGGTACGGCATCTTCGGGTGTTTCCTAGTGAAGGTACGGCATCTTGGGGTGTTTCCTACTGAAGGTACAGCATCTTCGGGTGTTTCCTAGTGAAGGTACGGCATCTTGGGGTGTTTCCTACTGAAGGTACGGCATCTTGGGGTGTTTCCTACTGAAGGTACGGCATCTTTGGGTGTTTCCTACTGAAGGTACGGCATCTTGGGGTGTTTCCTACTGAAGGTACGGCATCTTCGGGTGTTTCCTAGTGAAGGTACGGCATCTTGGGGTGTTTCCTACTGAAGGTACAGCATCTTGGGGTGTTTCCTACTGAAGGTACGGCATCTTGGGGTGTTTTCCTACTGAAGGTACGGCATCTTCGGGTGTTTCCTAGTGAAGGTACGGCATCTTGGGGTGTTTCCTACTGAAGGTACGGCATCTTGGGGTGTTTCCTACTGAAGGTACGGCATCTTCGGGTGTTTCCTAGTGAAGGTACGGCATCTTGGGGTGTTTCCTACTGAAGGTACGGCATCTTGGGGTGTTTCCTACTGAAGGTACGGCATCTTCGGGTGTTTCCTACTGAAGGTACGGCATCTTGGGGTGTTTTCCTACTGAAGGTACGGCATCTTCGGGTGTTTCCTAGTGAAGGTACGGCATCTTGGGGTGTTTCCTACTGAAGCTACGGCATCTTCGGGTGTTTCCTACTGAAGGTACGGCATCTTGGGGTGTTTCCTACTGAAGGTACGGCATCTTGGGGTGTTTCCTACTGAAGGTACGGCATCTTCGGGTGTTTCCTAGTGAAGGTACGGCATCTTGGGGTGTTTCCTACTGAAGGTACGGCATCTTCGGGTGTTTCCTACTGAAGGTACGGCATCTTCGGGTGTTTCCTAGTGAAGGTACAGCATCTTCGGGTGTTTCCTAGTGAAGGTACGGCATCTTGGGGTGTTTCCTACTGAAGGTACGGCATCTTGGGGTGTTTCCTACTGAAGCTACGGCATCTTGGGGTGTTTCCTACTGAAGGTACGGCATCTTGGGGTGTTTCCTACTGAAGGTACGGCATCTTGGGGTGTTTCCTACTGAAGGTACGGCATCTTGGGGTGTTTCCTAGTGAAGGTACGGCATCTTGGGGTGTTTCCTAGTGAAGGTACGGCATCTTGGGGTGTTTCCTACTGAAGGTACGGCATCTTGGGGTGTTTCCTACTGAAGGTACGGCATCTTCGGGTGTTTCCTACTGAAGGTACGGCATCTTGGGGTGTTTCCTACTGAAGGTACGGCATCTTCGGGTGTTTCCTACTGAAGCTACGGCATCTTGGGGTGTTTCCTACTGAAGCTACGGCATCTTGGGGTGTTTCCTACTGAAGCTACGGCATCTTGGGGTGTTTCCTACTGAAGCTACGGCATCTTGGGGTGTTTCCTACTGAAGGTACGGCATCTTGGGGTGTTTCCTACTGAAGGTACGGCATCTTGGGGTGTTTCCTACTGAAGGTACGGCATCTTGGGGTGTTTCCTACTGAAGGTACGGCATCTTGGGGTGTTTCCTACTGAAGGTACGGCATCTTGGGGTGTTTCCTACTGAAGGTACGGCATCTTGGGGTGTTTCCTACTGAAGGTACGGCATCTTGGGGTGTTTCCTACTGAAGGTACGGCATCTTGGGGTGTTTCCTACTGAAGGTACGGCATCTTGGGGTGTTTCCTACTGAAGGTACGGCATCTTGGGGTGTTTCCTACTGAAGCTACGGCATCTTGGGGTGTTTCCTACTGAAGGTACGGCATCTTGGGGTGTTTCCTACTGAAGGTACGGCATCTTGGGGTGTTTCCTACTGAAGGTACGGCATCTTGGGGTGTTTCCTACTGAAGGTACGGCATCTTGGGGTGTTTCCTACTGAAGGTACGGCATCTTGGGGTGTTTCCTAGTGAAGGTACGGCATCTTGGGGTGTTTCCTACTGAAGGTACGGCATCTTCGGGTGTTTCCTAGTGAAGGTACAGCATCTTGGGGTGTTTCCTAGTGAAGGTACGGCATCTTGGGGTGTTTCCTACTGAAGGTACGGCATCTTGGGGTGTTTCCTACTGAAGGTACGGCATCTTGGGGTGTTTCCTACTGAAGGTACGGCATCTTGGGGTGTTTCCTACTGAAGCTACGGCATCTTGGGGTGTTTCCTACTGAAGGTACGGCATCTTGGGGTGTTTCCTACTGAAGGTACGGCATTCTTCGGGTGTTTCTGAACCATTTAAACTAGGAGCCTCTCACCTCCTTTTCTTCTCCTCTACAGACACCTTCTGTCAGCCGTGCATGTGTGTGTGTGTGCATGTGTGTGTGTGCATGTGTGTGCATGTGTGTGCATGTGTGTGTGTGTGTGTGAATACGTGCCTGTAGGTGCACTTGTTTCTGACGTGCATGCAAATGTGTACGCGTGTACGTGTGTGTGTATGTGTGTGTACGTGTATGTGTGTGTGCGGTCTAGTGATTGACAGAGTTCCCCCCCGATCACAGCAGGGTTGATCGAAGACCATCAGCACCTGGCCTTGGTTCCCGTGGCGACCCGCTGTTTCCGAGGAGATTATGAATGTTCCCCCGTTCATTCATGTGGGCGGCAGGTGCCTCCATCACACACACACACACAGACACACACACAGACACACACACAGACACACACAGACACACACACAGACACACACAGACACACACAGACACACACACACACACACACAGACACACACACACACACACAGCAAACTAGACCTCAACAGGGTTTTAGTGGAAAAGAAGAAAGGATGACCTCTAGTGGCTGATCAACACAAGGGGGAAGGGGATTTCCTCGGGTAAGAGTATTCAAATTCCAAAAAACTTTATTTATTATCGTCAGTTTACATATTATATATATATATATTTCTGGGCCTATAAACTGACTCTCCAACTCTAAAACCTAACACTCACTCAAACTCACTTTCTATATGAAAAGGTGTGTAAACACTACGGGCCACAGAAGTGCTCGGCCCGGCCAGGGGGTAAAACAAACTAAAAACATTCTTTGCAGACGGATTTCCAGAGAGACTGTGTGTATCATCGACACGTGTTTAAGACGACACATGAGAACAGCGTGTCACCATCCTGACAGCTGGTCTGTTAACGTGTGTGTGGATGTGTGTGTGGATGTGTGTGTGTGTGGCTGTGTGTGTGGGTGTACGTGTGTGTGTGTGTGTGTGTGTGTGGGGAACACACGACATCTGTGACCAGACAGTCACTAATCCCAACATCCCTGCATGTTCTTCTGAACAATGTCCCGATTCAACATTCCCTTACAGGTGGCAAACACACTACACACACTACACACACACTACACACACTCACACACACTACTGCTGCAGCTCCAGCTGCTGTTCACACAGTTGTTGTACGTCCATTCTCCAGCTCTGTAGTTGTATTCATTAAACTGCCTCAAACAGTCTAGCCAACATGTGCTTCCAAGTACAGTCAACAAATATCCAGTAACAGATCGGGTGTCAAAGCAGGGGCAGCTTGTTGCAACGCAGCACAGTTCTAAGTGTTGGTGCTCATTTACCCTTTTCAACTCCCTGTTCTTCATTACAACCTGCTAGTAATCCCTCTGTCCTTCAACAGCCATCCAGAAACAGCCATCCAGAAACAGCCCCACAGCCAGGGCTTAGCTACGGACGTTCAGCCATCCATCAACAGATGGTTAGCCAGGCAGGCAAACACCCATCCACCTCCTGGCATGGTATCAGTCCTCCAGACTAAGTCGGTCCCAGCATATTTCTCAGACTCGACACAAACTTCTCACCTGCTGCACACGCCGCCATGACAACCGGCACACTTCGCCATAAGAACAGGCACACGCCGTCACACCTGTTCACTGGTCTTGATCAAAGCCTGTTGCTGACACACTGCCCCCCCCACACACACACTTGTTCTGCCTCCTACCCTCCCTACACACACACACACACATCTTTGTGTGTGTTTATGTCCTTGTGTGTGTGTGTGCGGTGTGTGTGTGCGGTGTGTGTGTGGCACTGCAGCTGAGCCTCTGGTGAGGGTGTCTTACGTCCTTAACAGTGACCTTGAGCAGGCAGCCCACGTTCTACACTGGGGAGAAATCCATTTCAGATGTGTGTGTCTGCGCCGTGTGAGTGTGTGTGTGCGTGCCTGTCTGAAGTGTGTCGACAGACATAATTTAGGCACACACACGCACACACGCATGTGCTTGCATGCCAGATATCCGTCACCTCCCCAACTATACCCACAAACACCAATAACCAATCAGCTTGGATTATCCTGTCTCTCTGGCAACAGACCCACAGCTGATAACCAATCACGTATCAATACAACAAGGTGGCTGGTCAATAGCAGACAGAAGCACAACATAAAGTCAGATAAACGTGTGATACATCCTGACTATTGTTTGGGCTTTATTCTATGAATTCCAGCTTGTTTACTTCTGCAGAAACGTTTGTCACAGCGTGAAAATGACAAATGTCACATACTAAAGCACACACACAAGGAGGAGGGGGGGGGGGCTGGGAGGAGGGAGGGGGGCTGGGGGGAGAGGAGGGGGGGGAGGGTGTAGGGTGGGTGGGGGGAGAGGAGTGGGGCTGGGAGGAGGGAGGGGGCGAAGAGGGGGGCTGGGAGGAGGGAGGGGGGCTGGGGGGAGAGGGGGGGGAGGGATGGGGTAGGGTGGGTTGGGGGAGAAGAGGGGGGCTGGGAGGAGGGAGGGGGGCTGGGGGGAGAGGGGGGGGAGGGATGGGGTAGGGTGGGTTGGGGGAGAAGAGGGGGGCTGGGAGGAGGGAGGTGGGAGAGGAGGGAGGGAGGGGGTAGGGTGGGTTGGGGGAGAGGAGTGGGGCTGGGAGGAGGGAGAGGGGCTGGGGGGAGAGGGGGGTGGAGGGGGGAGAGGAGGGAGGGGGGAGAGGAGGGGGTCTGGGAGGAGGGAGGGTGGGAGGGGGGAGAGGAGGGAGGGAGGGGGAAAGGAGGTTCTTTAAAATATCACAATAGATTCTCACGATGAAGTTGTCTTATTCACAGAGACACAGCCTGTGCGCATTAGCACGGGGCTGGTGAGGGTGGATGGAGAGGGTGGATGGAGAGGGTGGGGGGTGACTGGAGTGTTGTTGACGGGGTGAAGGAGGACTAAATACCCCCTCACCACACCCCCCCCCCAACCCCCAGGGTGAGGCGAGCCAGCGGTCTCGCTCTCATTAAGCCTCCTGATTGTCCCAAGCCAGGAGAAAGAGACGCACTGAAAAGGCTCATTAAATCCTTCTTCAGGAAGAACCCTCTCTCTCCTCACCTCTCTCTCCTCACCTCTCTCTCCTCACCTCTCTCTCTCTCTCACTCTCTCTCTGTCTTTCTCTCTCTCCTCGGTCAACAGACTCTTGGGATGCTTTTGACAACCCATTTTATTTTACTCTCTCTCTTCCACTCTCTCTCTCTCCCTCCCTCCCTCCCTCCCTCTACTCCTCTCTCTCCTTCTCCCCCCTGTCCTTATAGTCGACGCTAGAATAACGTACCTGGGTCAGGTACGAAAGCGGGGGAAATTAGCATATTAAACGCTGACGCTAAATCGTATCCGCGGACTGGACTAAAATATAATTTTTCAGAGGTCGTTAACGGTCCGCCATATGTTGCCGTTTGTGCGCGTGCTCCGCTGAGTCAGCTCTGTTAGCTTTGCGATTGCTACGCGGTCCAATTAAAATGTTTTAACGAAGTTGATGGCCGGTAACAGACGGTGCGTTGGCTGCACCGATGATAAATAATCATTACCCCCTTGCCATTAGTGACTTTATCTTAAGTAAAGAGATGATTACGTTAAATTCATGGACTGTTTACCTGCTACAATGACTGTGAGTTCATATCAACAGCATGTAGCACCTTATCAGTTTAATATCATATAATCGACAGGGTGAATTTACCAGTCTGGGATAAATCCCTACAGCTCCTTTCTCAGAGAACTACCCTCCAGGAGGTTATTTCTCCAACCCCAGTTGTAGTTTAACAGATTCCAGCTAATCTAACAGCTAAATACCGCCATCACCCCCCCCCCCCCCCCGAACTGCCCCTGCTTAGAGAGACCTGGTGTTTGAGGGGTATATCATATGACTGAGGTGCGTGTGCTGTAGGCAGGCCAGTAGACACTGTAGGCGATGATGTAAGATGTCATGTGATAAATGTCCAGCAGAGGGCACTGCGTCCAATGGATTCTGCCTGGAGTCATAGTGGGGCTGTCACATAGGTTTATCATTAAGACAGGTCATAAACGAACTGGTGTGTGTGTGTGTGTGTGCGCGCGCGCGCGCGAGACACCTGGGTCAATTACATGGATCATTCCCTTGAAAGTAATTGAGGTGTGTTTACATGTTTGCTTATGAATTTGATCTATAGGCTTCCTGCACATCAAGTGTACATCTGCATCTCACAGTGTTCTTCTGCTAATAATAATAATATATAAATAGTAAAAGGATTTTAATAGCATAGACTTGTAATATTCATTACTTATTACTTGAAATATTTTTTATATCTTTCTCCCCTCTATCCATTCTTTGCTACTTCTCCACCTCCCTTTATTTCCCCCCTCATGCTCAGGCCTGTCCCTCCTCTCCCTCCCTCCTCCTCCCCCCCTCTGGCTGGGTCTCTCCATCCCCTCCCTCCCTCGCTTCCTCCCCCCCCCTCCCCCTCTCTCTTCCTCCTCCCCCCTCCCCCTCTCTTCTCATCACCCTGATCCATCCCTCCATCCCTCTCTCCCCTATCCACCTTTTTTCCCATCCCACCTATTTCCCTTTCTGCCCCTCTCCTATTCACCTCCTCCCTCCGTCTCCCCCCTCCTCTCTCCATCTATTCACCTCCTCCCTCCGTCTCCCCCCTCCTCTCTCCGTCTCCATCTATTCACCTCCTCCCTCCGTCTCCCCCCCTCCTCTCTCCGTCTCCATCTATTCCACCTCCCTCCCTCTCCCCCCCTCTCCTATTCCATCCCCCTCTCCTCCCTCTCATATTCCATCCCCCTCTACCTCCCTCTCCTCCCTCTCCACCTCTCCTATTTCACTCCACCCACCCCCCCTCCCACTCCACGCCCCCCGCCCTCCTCCTGAGGGATTCTGGGGGCAGTGCGAGCAGTGTGGCGTTCAGAACGACGCCCGTGGCGTTCCAGAAGAGGAGGCGTGTGCTAATGACCCGCTCTGGAGCCCTGCTCAGCGCCATCTGACACGCACACACACACACACACACACACACTCCCTCCCTTCCTCCCACACAGGCACACAGAGAGGCACGCAGACGCACACGCTCCCTCACAAACACGCAGACACACACACGCAGACACACACACACGGTGCTGTTCCAGGGGGAGGCGTGTGTTAATGACCCGCTCCTGAGCTGCGCCCGCCGCCATCGCCCTCGCAATTAATTCCCGCCGCCTCGCACCACTCTCTGAAGATGTGTGTGTGTGTGTGTGATAGAGGGAGAGAGAGAGGGAAAAACGGTGTGGGGGGGGGTGGGAGAGCAAGGTACTGATAGAGACGGAGGAAGAGAGAAAATGGTAGGGAGCACTAGGAGAGGAGAAAGAAAAGAATGTGTGGCGATCTCTCATTAGTGTGTCACGGCAGGTGGCTCCCCCACCTCCACCTCCCCCCCCCCCTCCCCCTCCTCCTATCCCACCCTCCACCTCCTACCCTCTCCTTCCCTGTCTCTCTCCCTTCCTCTCATCCCCCCTCTCTTTCTCCCCCACCCCCCTCTCTCTCTCCCTCCTCCGCCATGGTCATGTTTGTTCTATGGACCGGACACTCAATTGTCTTTTCCCCCCAAATGGACAGCATGAACTCAGACCCAGTTTGTCTCCGCCCGGAACAGCAGCGACACCGACAGCAGCAGTACGTCTGGTTCTACTTCCTGTCCTCAGACAAGTTACAACGCTGGCAGCAGAAAATTGCAACTGTGAGCTTCGCTCATTGTCCCTGTTGTTAAAAGCAGTTTATCCACCATTACATTGATTTTCGTTTCTCCCCTGGCCAGCTGGGCTGTGGAGCTTATTCAGATGTTGATGACGATGTAGACTGAGTTTCCGATCCCTGGTCGACTGCAGAGTCCTGGAGGAGGTGATGGTGTTAGGGTGGTGCTAGGGGAAGATGGTTGGGGTCTGAGATAGAGGTCATGGTTAGTGTCTATGGCTCCCGTGTCGACATCAGTGAGGAGGAGGAGGAGGACTGGAGGTTGATGCAGTGAAACGTGCGTGTGTAGATCTAAAGGGGAAGGAGGGTTCGTACCCCCCCCCCCTCCCCCCAGCCCCCTTCAGCCCCCAGAGTTCAGGAAGCTCTGCTTTCTCCATTTCCTGCTCGACCTCCATGTGACCTGTGGATCTGCGGTGTTCCTTCCATTGAGGATCTGGATCCTGGACCTTAGCGGAGGCAGTTTCAAGCCAAAACCGTTTGAATGAAAACAGTCATCGCTGTTGTGCACTGTTCTATCTCTCTACTGACCGTCAAGAACTACAAAAACGACATCCCTATTATACAGAAACTACACATTCCAACCACTCTTTCAACACTGAAAATATCACAGCAGCTGGGTTGTAACAGTGTAATACATTACATTTACATTTAGCAGACGCTCTTATCCAGAGCGACTTACAGTAAGTACAGGGACATTCCCCCCGAGGCAAGTAGGGTGAAGTGCCTTGCCCAAGGACACAACGTCGTTTGGCACGGCCGGGAATCGAACAAGCAATCTTCTGATTACTAGCCCGATTCCCTAACTGCTCAGCCACCTGAGTCCCACAGAACCTTTACACTCTTACAGCTACATACCAAGTGTTGTGTTGTGGGTTCTCCTCACCCAGAGGGTGCTGGGAAGCTGTGGCTGGTTAGGGAAGCGGGTTCTCCTCACCCAGAGGATGCTGGGAAGCTGTGGCTGGTTAGGGAAGCGGGTTCTCCTCACCCAGAGGGTGCTGGGAAGCTGTGGCTGGTTAGGGAAGCGGGTTCTCCTCACCCAGAGGATGCTGGGAAGCTGTGGCTGGTTAGGGAAGCGGGTTCTCCCCACCCAGAGGATGCTGGGAGGCTGTGGCTGGGTAGGGAAGCGGGTTCTCTGTGGCGCTCAGAGGGAACGTGACAGGCAGGATTAGCGTGTCGCCCTGCTGTTTACCCAGCCTGCTTGCTCCACCTGTTTCCACGACGACGGCGGCAGGGGAGGCGTGTTTGCCCGTCGTGGCGCCCGGACAAGACGATCTCCTTACACACACACACACACACACACAGGTACTTATACACCCACACACACAGCCTCCATAAAGATGTGCACTTAAGCCTGGGTGATGACGCAAGCGCAAGTCAACATGTCAGTAAGGTCAAACAACAGTGGGCCATGGACACAGCATGCTTATCTGATTATAGTTTACTAAGAACAGTAACTGTAAAACACACACCATATATACTGTATATATATACATATATTAAACTGGTAGCTCAAGTCAAGCAATCTGATTGGTTCATAGACGTGGTATCAACACAGCTATGGGTCTTACTCCTTAGCACGATTCAATATCACTCCGCCGTCCGAAGAAAAAATGTTAGCCTAACAATCTATGATAGTTAGATAGCTAACACAATTTAAACATTTAAGTTTAACATCGACCTACAATAGTTAGCTAGCTAACAAACAAAGGTATCTTGTTAGAAAAAAGAATTAAATCAATATAACGCCAGCTTGTGATGAAAAAAGAAATATGCTAGCGTGTACGCTGCATAGCAACCGCGTACTCTGCATAGCAACCGCCTCACAACGTGCAGCCGGCCAGGAGGGCCTACTTTATATTGAACATTATAATAAAAAAACGATTTAAATTGGAGTGTCAACTACTCATGCTGGGCCAAACAATGTCCCCTAATTGTTTTATTAACCAATCAGATACATTAACACTACCAACCAATTAGAGAGCCTACCTAAACACAGCCAACCAACCAGATAGCCTACCTAAACACAGCCAACCAATCAGATAGCCTACCTAAACACAACCAACCAATCAGATAGCCTGCCTAAACACAGCCAACCAATCCTACCCAACAGGGGCTCCTCTGGTCAGGTCTCTCAGGGCTCCTCTCCTCGACTTCCACAGACCAAACAACAAGCGCAGAACAACAACCGACCGACCGCCGCGGCGGCTAACCAGCCGCCCTCGCCCTCCCCCTCCCCTCAGACAGAGGAGGAGGAGTTGGTGTTTGGTGTTGGCGAGCCGCTACCACTGTAATTAACGGTGTTCGGTTTTCTTTTAATTAGTCTGTGAGGGAGGGAGGGAGGGAGGGAGGGAGGGAGAGGGAGGGTGAGGGTGAGGGAGATGGAAGTAGGGAGGGGGAGGGTGAGGGAGATGGAAGTAGGGAGGGAGGGAGGGAGGGGAGGGAGGGAGGGAGGGAGGGAGGGAGGGAGGGAGGGAGGGAGGGAGGGAGGGAGGAGTAGCATAAAGGGGAAAGGCAGGGTGAGATGCATCATGTGAGGCAGAAGGGCTAATGTGTGGCGAGGCGAGGCAGCGTCCATTACGGCGTGCCGAGGCGGGGAGACGAGGCGGGGAGACGAGGCGGCCAGCTGAAATAAACACACCACCAAGGTCGGCACCGCGGGAACAGCGAGCCACGCCACACTCTCGTAATCATCACACTGTTTATCCTCTTCAGACACCCCGCTCCTCCTCTCTCTCTCTCTCTCCTGTCTATCTCTGTCTCTCTCTCTCTCTCTGTCTGTCTGTCTCTCTCTCTCCTTCTCTCTCTCTCTGTGTGTCTCTCTCTGTCTCTCTCTGTCTCTCTCTGTCTCTCTCTGTCTCTCTCTGTCTCTGTCTCTCTCTCTGTCTCTCTGTCTCTCTCTGTCTCTCTCTCTCTCATGTCTCTCTCTCTCTGTGTGTCTCTCCTCTCTCTCTCTCTGTGTGTCTCTCTCTCTGTCTCTCTGTCTCTCTCTCTCTCTCTGTCTCTCTCTCTCTGTCTCTC
>CM042876.1:1115175-1116696 GCA_023658055.1 Thaleichthys pacificus | reverse complement strand
CTCTCTCTCTCGCCCCTCATCTCTCTCTCGCCCCCCCTCTCTCTCTCTCGCCCCTCTCTCTCTCTACGCCCCCCCTCTCTCTCTCTCTTCGCACCCTCCCTCTCTCTCTCGCTCTCGCCTCCCTCCCTCTCTCTCTCTCTCGCCCCCCCCCTCTCTCTCTCTCGCCCCTCCCTCTCTCTCGCCCCCCTCTCTCTCTCTCTCCTCGCCCCCCTCTCTCTCTCTCGCCCCCCTCCCTGCCAGCTCCCCGTGTTATTGTTTTCACGTTAACCCTTCCCCGCCAGGACCTGGAGAGAAAACCAGCGGGAAAAGCCGCCCGCGCTGGTGTCTTTCTGTCTGTCTCTTTTCTGGCTTGTCTGTTCTTCTCTGTCTCGTTGCCAAGACGAGGAGAGCAGAAAATAAAGAGAGAAAGAGGGGGGGGGGGGGGGGGGGGGGGGGGGGCAGGTACAGCAATAGAGATTGACAGACAGAGAGCGAGGTAGAGAGAGAGGTACAGAGAGAGTGAGAGAGAGTGAGAGAGATAGAGTAAGAGAGATAGAGAGACACAGCAGGGCTGCAACGACTTCTTTGTGTGGTGTTTCCCTCTGTTCCATCTCCTGCAGCTGCTCTCTCTCTCTCTCTCTATACCTCTCTCTCTCTGTCTCTCTTTCTCTCAGTACTCTCCACCCTCCATCCTCCCTCCATCCTGGCTATCTGGCTGACTGGTTGGTTGGCTGACTGGTTGGCTGGCTAGCTTGTTGGTTGGCTGACTGGCTGACTGGCTGGCTGGTTGGCTGGCTAGCTTGTTGGTTGGCTGACTGGTTGGCTGGCTGCTTGCTGACTGACTGGCTGTTTGACTGACTGGCTGGCTGACTGGCTGTTTGACTGACTGACTGACTGTTGGCTGTTTGACTGACTGCTGGTTGGCTGTTGACTGGCTGGCTGGCTGCTTGGCTGGCTGGCTGCTTGGCTGACTGACTGGCTGGCTGTTTGACTGACTGGCTGGCTGGCTGGCTGACTGTCTGGTTGGCTGTTTGACTGACTGGCTGGCTGGCTGGTTCGCTGACTGACTGGTTGGCTGTTTGACTGACTGGCTGGCTGGCTGGCTGGCTGACTGTCTGGTTGGCTGTTTGACTGACTGGCTGGCTGGCTGGCTGGTTGGCTGACTGTCTGGTTGGCTGTTTGACTGACTGGCTGGGCTGGTTGGCTGACTGTCTGGTTGGCTGTTTGACTGACTGGCTGGTTGGCTGGCTGGCTGCATGAGCCATTGCCGTTGGCATAGAAACTAATCCACGTTCGCATTTGAGCACCTGACTCTTTCCTCCAGGGCCACGCTGTGTGTGTGTGGGGGGGGGGGGGGGGGGCAGGGAGCTTCACCTTCCTGGTAATGAGGCCCTGCTCTGGAGGAAGGGGGGGGGAGGGTGTAACCAGCTGTGGCTCACTGGGGAACACACACACACACCTCATGTACACGCACACGCACCACACATGTACACGCACACACACACACGTACACACAAACACACTCTTATTCCTCCTCAGGGA
>CM042876.1:1102675-1110175 GCA_023658055.1 Thaleichthys pacificus | reverse complement strand
GGTGTGTGTGTCTGTGGTGCGTGTCTGTTGTGTGTCTGTGGTGCGTTTACTGTGCTGCATGTCTGTGGTGCGTGTCTGTGGTGTGTGTGTCTGTGGTGCGTGTCTGTTGTGTGTCTGTGGTGCGTGACTGTGCTGCGTGTCTGTGGTGTGTGTCTGTAGTGCGTGTCTGTGGTGCGTGTCTGTGGTGCGTGTCTGTGGTGCGTGTCTGTGGTGCGTGTCTGTAGTGTGTGTCTGTGGTGCGTGTCTGTAGTGTGTGTCTGTAGTGTGTGTCTGTGGTGCGTGACTGTGGTGTGTGTGTGTCTGTGGTGCGTGTCTGTGGTGTGGGTGTCTGTGGTGCGTGTCTGTGGTGCGTGTCTGTGGTGCAGGCCAGCAGGTTTGATTCTGTCCAGTCTTACACACACGCACGTCTGCCTACAAACACTCAAACATGCAACAAGCACAGATGTACAAACACTCATAGAAACGGCCCGTGTGAATGACTGGATGTTTGAGAGAACTCAAGCTGTATAGTGAAGCGTAGAGTCCCCAATCCTTAATTATTATGACATCATCATCATCAGAACGTTTCATTTCACTCCTTTAATCTGGGTTATAGATGTTCCTTCCAGGTGATTATCAGGGGGAGGTTTCTGCATGAGCTGTAACCATGACAGAGAGATGGATCCTCCTCATCTCTGCCCTGTTGTCATCTCACCACGCGTGTGTCACGCGTGTGTCACGCGTTTACCAACGTGGAAACAGAAACACACATCCACGGGCACACACACACTAGTGCTGTCAAACGATTAAAATATTTAATTGCGATTAATCGCATTAATGTCATAGTTAACTCGCGATTAATCGCAAATTTTTATCTATTCTAAATGTCCCTTGATTTCTTTTTGTCCAATAATTTTTTGGTCATTTTAATGCTCTTATCAACATGGAAAAGTGGATCGGATTGCTTGGTGCAAATGTTTTTTTTTATTGAAAACAACATTGCAATCGCCTGGCTTTGACGAGGGGGCGGAGAATTCGCATCAGCTGTGTGCTTGGCCATCAAGTGGTATTTCAGACTGGACGTGCTGCGATATGCTCAGTTCACAACGACAAAACACACAGATCACTTTGGTCTTGTCAATGGAACCATTTGTCAACTTTCCAAAGTAAACTTTCCATTCAGAATCTTATTGGCATCCATTTCGGCGTCTCGCGCTCGCCATCCACTCAAACCTAACCACCACGTTAGCCTACTACTCTTTAGCCGGCTAGAAAGCCCAACCAAGTGTGTGCGGCGTGCCTGTTGTTTTGTTTCCGGTCTAGCTAGATCCAGTGTGGTGTTGTAGTTTTTCTAACGTCAGTAATTGTTGCAACAGCACCTGAAAAAAAACTACAAAGTTTGCTAGGCCAAAAAGAACGTTAATCTCGCAAGAAAAAATGTACGCCGTTAAAATGGGTTTGCGTTAACGCCGTTAATAACGCGTTTAACTGACAGCACTAATACACACACATCTAGACGCGAAGCGAGATAAACAAACACGTCAAAATCCAGCCCACACAAATGTCAACGCACACACACAAGTCAACACACAAACACACATCAACACATCCTTCTCTCTACCTCCCTCCTCTATAACCCCCTCCCTCCCTCTTATCCTCCTTCCAGCCCTCCCTCCCTCCTTCCAGCCCTCCCTCCTCCCTCCCTCCCTCCCTCCCTCCTCCCTCCCTCCCTCCCTCCCTCCCTCCCTCCCTCCCCCTCCCTCCCTCAGCAGACCCTCCCCAGCGTTCTGGCTGAACTCTGACGGTAATTGAGGGAAGCTGGCCGGAACGAAGTGGTGAGAGGAGAGAGGAGGAGGGGGGGGGGGGGGGAGAGAGAGAGGGAGACAGGGAGAGAGAGACAAGGAGATATTGAGAGAGGTAGAAGGAAAAAGAGAGACAGAGAAAGAGATAGAGAGAGGCATAGAAAGGGAGAGAGAGATGGAGAAAGAGAGCGAAAAAGAAAGACAGAGAGAGGTAGAGATTGAGAAGAAGAGACAGGAAGGGAGAGAGAGAGAGAGATGGGGCAAAGGGAAGGGGGGGGGACCCATTCATCTGAGAGCCGTGGCTGTGGAATGGCATATTACAGTCCTAATGTGTAATTAGATAGATATGCAGTAAGGTCAGCATGCTCTGGGGGAGGTGGGGAGAAGAGAGGCCACACACTGCCATCTAGAGGTGGAGCTGGGTATGGCACTGCTCTGTCAGATAACACTCATTTAGAGTGTGTGTGTGTGTGTGTGTGTGTGCGCGATGGAACACTCTGCCAAATTAAAGCATTCACCCCTCCTGTCTGTGTGTGTGAGAGTCTGTGTGTGTATAAGTATGTGTGTGTGAGAGTCTGTGAGTATGAGTGTGTGTGTGTGTATAGTGTATATGTTGTATGTGTGAGTGTATGTGTGGGTGTATGTGTGAGTTTGGGTGTGTGTGTGCCGTAGCCAGGTAGTGAATCTCCCGTGTCCTTTAATAACACATTCCAGTACAGGCTCCAGGACTCAGGCTCCAGGACTCAGGCTCCAGGACTCAGGCTCCAGGACTCAGGCTCCAGGACTCAGGCTTCCAGGACTCAGGCTCCAGGACTCAGGCTCCAGGACTCAGGCTCCAGGACTCAGGCTCCAGGACTCAGGCTCCAGGACTCAGGCTCCAGGACTCAGGCTCCAGGACTCAGGCTCCAGGACTCAGGCTCCAGGACTCAGGCTCCAGGACTCAGGCTCCAGGACTCTATGCAAATGCAGCTTAAGCTGCTGTTATCACCTGGTGGAGTAACAGCCTCACTCCTGTCTGCCAGCCTGTGGGTCTGGTGTCCGTGTGTGTGTGCGTGTGTCTTGAAAAAGTGTGTGTGTGTGTGTGTCATTCTATTACATGGCCTAGTAGCTGCCTCATCTCTCCAGTATCACCCCCACCACATCCCCCCCCCCCCCCCGGCAACTCTTATGGATGTGTGTGTGTGTGTGTGTGTGTGGTGCTTGGATTGGTGGGAAGCACGTCACTGCCTCTCTGGCTATCCTGTGTCACTTTAGGAGTACTACTGCCCTCTAGTGGTGATATGCAGATCCAGCAGGCCCCATCACATCACAACACAGCTTCCAAAGAGGCCCACTCACCCACCCTTACTTTTGCTCTCCACTCTCTCCATCTCTCTCCCTCTCCCTCTCTCTCCACTCTCCATCTCTCTCCCTCTCCATCTCTCTCTCTCTCCTCCATCTCTCTCCTCCTCTCTCTCTCTCCCCTTACTGACTCACAGCAGTCAACACTTCAGACCAGAGAAACAGAACACAGAGATGAGTGGAAACTCAGACGTCTTATTTGTTTAGCTACAACGCTTTCATCCAATAACGACGTACGCAGAGTACATAGAAAGTCCCGGATGAGAAGGGCATAGTTCTAACAGCGTTTCAGTGCTCAGAGTTAAGGTTAAAGAACGATAGGTAATCAAAGCAATAAAATCAGGTAACTTGCAGTCAATAGCGGGCCGTAAAGTAATCAGCAGGTCAGACGGTTCCCTCACAAAAACCGAAAGCACAGCAAGCGTGCGGAGACATCCAGCGATGTCCACAGCCATATGAAACCACGGACGCCGTAAAGCTGTTTATGGTGTTCACATGAGATTACTGGACTATTAGGATCATTATGAATTTGTTTAGCAAACGCTTATAACCGAGGGGGAATCGAACCTGCGATCTCTTGATCTGCAAATACTCTAAACTGAGCCATACCCACCCATTTTACTGTGTCTGGACTCGGAGGAGGAGTGGGTCAGGGTTCGAGGTTGGGGTTTAGTGTTAGTCAGGTGGTGGCCAGTAGGAGACAGGAACATTCGAGGAGAGACTCATGGCCCGGTGACTCACCAGGCTTCTGATCCAGGCCTGGTTTACTCCCGTGTGGACGGACTGTAAATAGCGCTAGCTGCCAAAACAGATGTTTCCCATTGACACAAAGCGGCGTGCGTGTCTGGGAGTACGTGCGCGCGTGTGTGTGTGTATGGTTATATTTCCGGTAGATCTCACCCTGAACGCCCCTCAAATCACTCCACTATCCTGTGGCGGTGCCTTCTGCCTTCTGTGTTTGTGCTGTATTTGAGTGCCAGCCACTCGCTCACACACACTCCTCTCTCACACACACACACACACACATGCGCGCACACACACACACACACACACACCCCCCCTGGCTCCCAGCCTCAAGCCTCTACCCATGTTCTGCACAGGAAGAACCTGGGGGTGTGTCTTTGTTAACATATGAGTGTGTGTGTGTGTGTGAGAGAGAGTTTGTGAGTGTGTGTGAGAGAGAGTTTGTGCATGTGTGAGTGTGTGTGTTTCTAAGAGTGGGGAGTTTTGGGGTATTTCCAGCCCTGTTTGAGGAGGACTCGCACTTTGTAAGTCGCTTTGGATAAAAGCGTCAAATTATTTGTGTGAGTCCACAAAGAAGTATGTGTGTGTGTGTGGGTGTATTTGTGTGTGTGGACATTACATGCTTGAGTAGTTAATTTACTAGTAGATTTACTAGTTACCTGTACCTACCTGTAGATGTGATCATCAGAAAGAGAGTGAGATGGAAACAGAAACGAGTCTGGTCTTGGTGTGAGAAACGAAAGATATGGAGATCTGAGGGAGAGAGAGAATAGAGAGAGTAGAGAGAGATGGTGAAGATAGGAGAGAGAGAGGGAGATGGGTAGAGAAGAGGACAGAGAGGGATACCCGGGGGGAGAGAGAGGGAGGAGAGAGGGGAGAGAAAGGGAGGAGAGAGGGGAGAGAGAGGGAGGAGAGAGGGGAGAGAAAGGAGGAGGAGAGAGGGAGGGGTAGAGGGTAGAGAGAGGGAGGAGAGGGGGGAGAGAGAGGGAGGAGAGGGGAGAGAGAGAGGAGGAGAGAGGGGAGGGAGGACGAGAGGGTAGAGAGGGGAGGAGAGAGGGGGAGAGAGAGTAGAGAGAGAGAGGAGAGAGAGGGGAAGAGAGGGAGGAGAAGGGGAGAAGGGTAAGAGGAGAGAGGGAGAGAGAAGGGGAGAGGGAGAGTAGAGAGGGGAGAGAGAGAGGGAGAGATAGGGGAGAGGGGAAGAGAGGGGAGGGAAGAGAGGGTAAAGAGAGGGGAGGAGAGAGGTCAGAGAGAGGGAGGAGAGAGGGAGTGAGAGAGCAGAGAGAGGAGGAGAGAGGGGAGGTGAAGAGGAGCAGAGTATCATATCTGGTATTTCAGGGCTCAGATTGAGGCCTCCTCTCCGACCCAGACCGGGTGTGCCGGCCGGCGGACTCCTGGTCTCATGTCTACTGTTCATTAGATTTACTAACACTTCCTGCTACGCATAATAGCTCTCTCTCCTCCACCACAACCATCCTGGCCAGGCAGGACGGAAGGATGTTTGGCCGCCCACACACACTCACAAAGGGTGTGCACACAAACATACACACACAGAGTGCGCACACATACACACTCACACACAAATACTCTCTCTCACACACACACACACACACACACAAAAGTAGCCACGGCTGGTTTCGTCCAGACTAGACTGACTTGTGTCCCACCAGCTTCACCTCGATGACATCACACATCAGCAAGCCTCAACAGAGGCAGGTTAGCATGAAGCACTCTGAGTCAGGTTAGCATGAGGCAGGTTAGCATGAGGCAGGTTAGTATGAGGCAGGTTAGCATGAAGCGCTCTGAGTCTCTGGCACTCTGAGACTCGGTCAAAACACGCCTTAAACCATCATAAAATGTCCAAATAAGTGAGTACTGTATCGTAGTTTCTTATCTTAATTTCATAATGACGTGTCATAAAAGTTGAATATTTGACAGTGGGCTTGTGGCTCGCGGGAGCGCTGGTAGATCCGGTTGGTCCTGTTTCTCCATACTATTGGAAAACCCCAGAATATAACACCTTCCTCAAACTACATGCTACATTTAATCATTTCCATTTAGCACACACCTTTATCCAAAACGTTTAGGTGGAATTGAAGATGTTCTAACCACTAAGCTGGAACACACAGAGAGCTGTCAGCCATATTTGCTTTCACCATGGTAATATCTGTGTGTATATATACATGGACTTATATATATTATATTTGTGCAGCACACAGATATTACAGGGGGGAAAGACAATATGACTGACAACAGTACAGTCTGTACTAATTCATAATATTAATATATTAATATTAATATAACTAGTAAATCTACTAGAAAGTGAACTACACAAACAGGTAATGTCCACACACACACACACACACACATTAACAAAGACACACCCCAGGTCTCTTTATTATAATGTATGTATAATAATATATACATATTAATGCATTTATATTAATAGTATGTATATATTATTATTTTAAAATAATAAAATAAAAAAGCTACAGTGACCTATTTACTGTCTTTATTGTTATTGAACCTTTTCATATTTCCCCACTTGAGTCCCCCTAGGCCTGGGTTGTGTGGCTGAAACTTCAGCCTCAACTTGACCCAGTGACATAGAGCCTGTGGTTACTCTCTGGTTAAATGGAGAGAGAGTTACACGTACCCCTCCGATCTCGACAAGGAGAATAATGACCGGTTCAGATTTGCGGCCGCATTGCGAAGTCTCTCTCTCTCTCAGATCGGTAATGGCCCACCATACTCTCTCTCTCTCTCAGATCGGTAATGGCCCACCATACTCTCTCTCTCTCTCAGATCGGTAATGGCCCACCATACTCTCTCTCTCTCTCAGATCGGTAATGGCCCACCATACTCTCTCTCTCTCTCAGATCGGTAATGGCCCACCATACCTCTCTCTCTCTCAGATCGGTAATGGCCCACCATACTCTCTCTCTCTCTCAGATCGGTAATGGCCCACCATACTCTCTCTCTCTCTCTCAGATCGGTAATGGCCCACCATACTCTCTCTCTCTGAGGCACGAAGGTCAGAGGTTGGAATTTATAGTGAGAACATAAAAACAAAGATAACTTGCAGGCATCAGGTTCGATATGCAACTGCTCTTTACATGGCTGTCTTCAATACAAAGTTGAAATTACAGCAGGAACACATCATAAATGAAGATTAAGATAGAAGATGTGAACAATTAGTTTTAGTTTAGTAACCTTTTATTATTCTGATAGTGATAATATGATTGTGATACCATAAGCACATAGGAAATCATTGATTTCTCCCCCCTCAGTCTACCAATGATATCTCCCACTGTAAAATTGTATTAAACAGAAACGGTTGAACAATTTGAACGCACCCTGGAATCCTACACTTAAAATCAACCTGCCCATCTACACATGCATACACACACACACACACACACACACACACACACACACACACACACACACACACACACACACACACACACACACACACACACACACTACAACAAACCCACACCATAACCACAGAAACACACACTAAAACAGACCACGACTACAAACATACACACACAGGCAAAACACACTTTTGTACATAAACACACTTAGCACATCACACAACAGGATACATCACATTCTTTGAATTATTCTTCAG
>CM042876.1:1055175-1100175 GCA_023658055.1 Thaleichthys pacificus | reverse complement strand
CTAATTATAATTTTTTGTAAAACTTGTAAGTCTAATCATAATGACCCAAATAACTCTAGTGTCATTAATGTCAAGTTACTGTGTACTGAATATATATATATATATATATATATATATAGGTATATACTGTATGCTATGGGCCTACATACAGTCATTATAAAAACACTTCATAATTCCACCTGCCGCAACAATGAATGCATCCTATACAATCCAGCCAACCGGCTTACAACAAGCACGCGAGGGGGATATAAATATTTCAATACGAATTATTTCTTCTAATGAGGAGCTTAGCTGTAAGACTAATTCTAAGGAATTGTATTTGTGTTTTTGCAACTTCGCCTTGAAATCCTCCTCGCGATTCTTTAGAGCGCGTGTGGGAGTTAGTAAGAGCGGCTTTAGGCTCCCGAGGAGCATGCGCATGTTTGTGTTACTGCAGCACGAGCTGAAAGCGGAGGACAAGCCCAGACACAACGCGCGATCGCGGTCACACGATGAGCGCTTTAAATCCGCCAATCTGAGGAACGGGGTCTTCTAAGCTGAACACAATAAATCTATATCTCAGAAATCTGGCAAGACAGGAACCAACCAATGATGAAGCATTTGGAATAATTGAAATTACTGGCGTTAATACTGCAATTTGCCAAGCCAAGGCTACCTGTCAAAAGGAATTTCGTCCCTCTCGTTATTTTGACTTGAACCGAATAGCGTTTCCACTGCAAGTGAAGATGGACGAGCTCGCGAATGCAGCAGCGTTAGGCAACACCGAAGATGTGAAAGCTTTGCTTCAGAAAATAGACGATGTCAACGGACTGAATTGCTATGGAAGGACACCGTTGCAGGTCGGTGGCCCCGTTTATGCTCCGTGTGTGTTGGGTATATGTGTGTTGGGTATGTGTGTGTTGGGGGCTGGGGGTTGTCGTGGTGTCTGTATGTTCTGTAATTACTGTAATTTAGGATATTGTTGTTGTTTTTTACTGAATTGTACAGGCTATTAATCTAAGTAGTGAAATATGCATATGCGATATACTGACCAGTCATTAATTTCTGATTATTGGAACATCTATCATTTAGGATGTTCTTTATCAGTTCTGAGGGATATTTCAAAACCCAGATTATGGGACTATTATGATTTATTGTCTTATATATCATCACACAAACCAAATGACATTTGAAGAAAAGTGACGCTCGTGGATCTTGAAGGCCTGTTGTGTATCACGGCAGTTCACCTTTAAACGGCTATTAACTACCTCCCTTTGTTAATGTAGGCTACACACACTTAACTATATGTTAAGCTTTTACATTATCCTAAATCTAATAGTACTTCAGCACAAGCAAAATGGTTCGTGTGTCACCATGATCTACAAAGTATTCTTAGGTCACGAATCTTAAACATGGTCAAAATGGGAAGACAACGCCGGTGTGTAGTTAGGCTCATTGTTCCACTGTTCCTATATTCACCAGTAACCTACAGACTCGACTGGTGTTATTATACTAGAACTGATTACTATTTTTATTTATTTTTTATTATGTAGGCCTATAGCCCTACTTTGTATGCATTTTCTGCTCTGGACACATTTGAATTTACATGCGAACACTCAGGCGAGTTATGAAAATGTGATTTTAATTTACAATATTCGTTCCAAATCTCAGGTGATGATGATGGGCAGTACCCCGGTAGCATTGTTGCTACTTCAGGCTGGAGCCGACCCCAACATCAGCGACCGACACACCGGGACAACACCTCTTCACGACGCGGCCAGGATGGGCTTTCTGGACACGGTGAAGATTCTCATTAAGTTCTGCGCGGCTCCGAACGCCCGTGACAACAGAGACTGTCGACCGATCGATCTGGCACAAGAAAACGACCACATGGCGGTCGTTGACTTTTTGAAGACTTTATAGATTCTATAGGGCTACAGATGAGCAGGACTCGCTGGCGCCTATAAATTATTCATATTCGTTTCTATTATATATTAGTCTCTTTGCATGCAAGATCACTTAAAGCACTTTTTAAAGCCAATCATTTTAACGGTTTATAAATTAAATAAGCCACATACAATGGGCTAAATGTGTAAATATGTGAACATATAGAGCTGGCCTACACACTATTAGTAGCCTATTTGTATTCAGATCTAATAATTGCGATGTGTTACGCTACTGTATTGGTCTTCAGTATGTTCAGGTGAAATATTTTCTAAAATGGATTAAATGCACAATCATGAGAAAGAATACACTTTTAATGGACACACGCGATCATTGTATGCTATTGCATTTTAAATGGGTTTACCATTAATATTGTTAAATAGCCTATGCCTATTTAACTATAAAATAATAACAAACAGGCCTATACAATTGTGTAGACCTGCTGTAGGCTATCGTATAGCCCACAATAGGCCTACAGTTTTTACTCGTGATTTAAAGTGATGAAAACATGAAACATTTAACGTTAAAACCTTTTCGACGATTCCTTTGTCAATAAAATAAGTAAATTGTTCGATCTACACTATCTTAATGTGAATGGGTCTAGTTAGGGTAGGTTAACAATATAAAAACTAAATTGTATTTAGGCCTTCAGAAACGATAGCCTACGAAGATTTAAAAACCGGTAGGAAGTTATAATGTCTCTTCAACTCGATAACCCTATTTAAATCCAATTTTGACAAATGAAGTGTGGCTTCAAGTAAAATACATTTTCAAACTGCATAGGCCTAAATATATAATTACATAGGTCTACATATACCTTTGGAACGAACATATAGTAGCCTAATATTGACGAAATTAAAGATGTCAGTCAAGGTCATACACATTTTTATAAATACGTTTTTTTTATATATTTTTTTAGATGTTAAGTTGAGCCTATATTTTTTTCAAATCTTCTAACCCCCTTGGAACAAATTGTCACGAGACTAGCATCGTGAACTACTGTACATCTCCAGATAAGGACAGGGCGCGCCTTCAAATACGAAAGTAATTTGTAGTAGGCTAAATGTCATAGACATTTTATAAATAATGATTATGTAGGCTATGTAATGTGATGCAAATGGTTCATCACATTTTATGACAGGGTCGCATTGAAAGGTTGTCAACGCGTTAACTAGGCCAAGCACAATTTAGAAAGTTTATATTATAAACACGCGGGCTGCAGGGTCATGGATATTCTTGTTTTGTAAACTTGAAAAACCATAGGCCTAAACAAAACTTCAGGATTACACGCCCTGTACAAGACTGTCTTATCGCCTCGTGCCAGACGGGTGACAAAGACGCAAATAACTTTGGAACAGCGCTGCTACATTTTGCAAGAGCGGGCAACAAGAGCTGGGTGGGGGGTGGCAATATTGAACCAAGGAAGAATGTGCTGTGCTGTAGTTAACTTGTTAAATGAACAAATTGTTTACCATGGCACATATTTCTTGGCCTTCTAGGAAGGGGGGGTATTGAAGCAAAGAAGAATGTGCTGCTGTTGTGAAATTGACAAATGAACAAAATGTTTACCATGTTTTACATTTCTTTAGTTGAGGTGCATGACAAAGTTGATGAGATCATTTCTCCTGTGTAGGCTACGTGCATGCATGCCTAGGGATATGTTTTGGAGATGCTGATTGTAGAGACGAGACTTATTTCACAATGCAAAATCATAATTTATTTATCTTTTACTGTCTGGCAGCAACATTCATAACATAACGCTTGTATATGTTTAAAAGCAAGCCAGCTCAATGTCATCAAACCAGAAGGAAACTGTTAGTCAGTATTAAGGGAAGATTCACTGTAAGCATGATAGAGCTGCTCGGAGTTCTTTAAAATGTATCCGTTTCCTTGTCTGCAAAAACATAACTGACCTTTTTATTCCTCAGTCTTTCAAATTCCAACTAGCTGGAAAAGCCTATAATATTATAGTCATTCATTTCTCATCGCGACCGCGCGTTCCGTCACCGTCAACAAGTCGGCAACTTCCTCTTTTTTTTTTACAGACAAATGAATGAGGAAAGCTCATCTGATTATCTTTGCACGTTATGCCGTTGACACAACCTGCGAACACAATACTAAAGATTGGTACATATCATTATCGTAAACATTATTTGAAGGTATGACCTGTTCTTGCACTGTAGTTTATAATAATTGTGGTACAGCATGTAAAAGAGGAAGCGTTTTTAAGAAGTCGATTGTAGAACACAGCCACCGTCCAAAAAGAGACAGACATCAATGTCGAACACAAAACTAGCTAGTGAGATGTGTACTCACACAGTATGTTTTACAAATTGCCTACAGGTCAAGTGTCTCTGAGCCTTTGGAACATATCAAGTAGAGGTTTTTTCCTCACACAAAAAATAAACCAGGTTCATCAAAGACCAGTACAGGAATAGTTAAGTCAGCAGCAAGATTTTGATCAGTATGAAACTATGAAACTTTTAAACTGTTGTCTTTTTTTTAATGTTGTGGAAAACATCATTTTCCAGCGGGTTCATCAGAGTTAAGTCACACACCAGTTAATGGAACAAAACAAACACGTTGTCTAGGTAACTACCCAGTGTCTAACTCAGGACAGTGATACACAAGGCATCATTGATGGTATGAAAACAAATACATTCATTCGACCCCACACCCTCAGCCCTCTCTCTCCTCCCATCCTCTCTCTCTCTCCCCCCAGCCCTCTCTCTCTCTCTCTCTCCCCCCAGCCCTCTCTCTCTCTCCCCAGCCCTCTCTCTCTCTCCCCAGTCCTCTCTCTCTCTCCCCAGCCCTCTCTCTCTCCCCCCAGCCCTCTCTCTCTCCCCCCAGCCCTCTCTCTCCTCCCATCCTCTCTCTCTCTCCCCCCAGCCCTCTCTCTCTCTCTCTCCCCCCAGCCCTCTCTCTCTCTCTCTCTCCCCCCAGCCCTCTCTCTCTCTCTCTCCCCAGCCCTCTCTCTCTCTCCCCAGTCCTCTCTCTCTCTCCCCAGCCCTCTCTCTCTCCCCCCAGCCCTCTCTCTCTCCCCCCAGCCCTCTCTCTCCCCCCAGCCCTCTCTCTCCCCCCATCCTCGATCTCGTTCATACTTGATTTCCCATTGAGGTCTTGCTGAAAGCTTTTAAAAACTCTTTAAAAGAGTTTGGGAAACTTCTCATTTGTACAGGTAGATCCCCTTTATGTTCAAGTGAAACAGTAATAACAAACAGGACTGGACGGGTTCAAAAGGTCCCCTTCCTGGAAGCAGGCAAGCCACTTCTGAGGGAGAACACACATCTGGATCCTTCATACCAAAACAACAGCATCTTTACGAATATAATAATTATCATTAAATAACAGTGACGCAAAAATCACGTCATTTTAAATGAGATTCAATTGAAATGATCCCACAGAGTTTGTATGTTTTCAGGGGGGCTAATGATGCTTGATTAAGAATTGAATCAACCGTGTTGATCCAGCATGTAAGCACCAATCTGCCGACCCTGCTAGAGAACCCAGAGGAGTCCGTACGTGATTAGAACGTCCTAATGTAGGTGCAGAACACATGCATGCCAGGCACTTACTTATTGTGACTCACTGATGACAAGCCGTTGAAGACTGTGATAATCCATTGTCTGTGTGTTTGAGGGCACGCAAGGGTGTGTCTGTGTGTGTGGGTGTGGACACCCAAGTGTGTGTGTGTATCAGAGTGTGTATGTGTGTATGTATGAGAATGTGTGTGAGAGAGAGAGAGAGAGAGAGAGAGAGAGTGTGTGTGTGTGTGAGAGTGTGTGTGTGTTTGTGTGTCGGATGTTAGGAAGGAGCGCTTCCCTCGGAAGCTATCAGAGGATGGTTGTTAGTGTGTAGTGCCTGACTGAGCTGGTGAGTGTGTGTGTGTGTGTGTGTGTGTGTGTGTGTGTGTGAGAGCGAGAGAGAGTGTGTGTGTGTGACAGGGGCTAGAGCCAGTATCCCAGGTGCTCCCAGTGCTGTTCTCAGTGTTTGGGCAACATGACTGAGGACTGTGCTGTTAACTGCAAAACACAACAACAACACAAAAACGAAGTTGAGGTTATTAACAAAAATGGATCAGATTGATTAACGAAACAGGAAGTGGTATCATTGTATAATTATGTATACACACACACACACACACACACACAGCCCTTTCCCTGTAGCCCAGCTGCAGATGCGTCACTGATGAACATGCGGTCGGACTATCACAGCTCTTCACCAACAAGTCAAACCAGCATGAGTCACGCCTGCAGCCCGGGCACAGGACATATTTAACCCAGCTTCAGTCACTTCAGCACTGAAGAATTCTGCTTGACCAGCAACTCCCATATCCATGGTAACTAAACATCCCCCTTCTTGATGGTGATGACGCCGTGTGGCAACCCAGATGATTCAAACGTTTTCTTTTACTTTGTAAATGGGTCACTAATAAAACCTGCTGTACGGCCAAAAGTAGTTTGGAAAACATGAATTACATGTCTTCTGTGTTCCGGGAGTACAACAGGCACTTAGGAATGCTTGGCTGGACCTGATGTTAGTTTCCTCCAGGATCACAATGACTCGTATTGAGAGACTTGTTGCTCTTGTTGGTTAGTTGTGACGGTTTTAAATTCTTGTACTCAGCTGTGAAATATTTTACTGTCGATTGTTGTTTTGTCTTCTTTTCTACAGGTACACTCTTGCACTTTTTGAATTTCATGTTGTTTAATTGTAACTTGTTTAACTGCATGCTCTTATGGTTCTTCCCTTTGGCACTTATTTGGTTTTTCACAATGTATGCTTCATGTTTTGGCTGCTCGCAATGTTTGGGGCTATCTCGTTGTTATGATCAGTGACCTATGCTCTTTTGTAAAGCTCTCTTTTGGAAGTCGCTTTGGATAAAAGCGTCTGCTAAATGCATAAATGTAAATGTCTACTGTTAATCATTGCTAAAATGAGTGTTTTAGAAGCAGTGGTGGTGTGGAGCGGGCTGAGCGCTACCTGCAGGGCCTTCAGGGTGGAGCTCCAGTCCATCTGGCAGATCAGAGGGATGGCTGTGAGGAGGAGGCTGCTGGCCTTGTTGGCGTTCTCCTTCATCGTCTTCAACACGTTGTCTACACACACCTGGGGGAGGGGGTGGGGAGGGGGAGAGTTGGATGGAGGGGGTGTGGCGGGAGGTAGGGGGTGGGAAGGGGGAGAGAGGATGTGGGAGGGAGGGGGTGCAGGGTGGGGAGAAGGAGGTGGGTGTGGGGAGGTGGGTGGGAAGCAGTGGGGAGGGGAGTGAGGGAGGTGGGGAGGGGAGTGAGGGCGGTGGGGAGGGGAGTGAGGGAGGTGGGGAGGGGAGTGAGGGAGGTGGGGAGGGGAGTGAGGGGCAGGTGTGAGGGTGGGGAGATGAAGGGATGGGAGAGAGAGAAAGGGGGTGAGAGGTAGAAAGAGGGAGACAGAGACAAACGTTAACAAACATTTACAAATCCGGACAGACAGAGGGAGCAGAAGACATGCATTCACTCGTCAATCCCTTCCTCCTGTTCACAACACCCGGCAGGAGAACTCACATCACCAGGAGACAGCGACACAGGCAACATGACCGTAGCCACAGGACTCAAACTGTCATGGCAACACTGTCGCCAAGCCTACAGTTAAAGAAAGAAATACCTCAAGCTACAACGCCGCTTTTAATTACGACTTTCAGTTTGAGTCTGAGTTCCGTAGCAGTCCTCTGGCTGCTGATGCTACTGTCCGTTTTAGAGAAGTCAGAAAAACGAAGCCCTGGAGTGCCACGCTTACGCTAAGCTAATGTTGCTAATGGAGAACAAAGCACTTCACATAGATGTTAAATATGTCTTTATCCCCCAGTCTCTATGCCTCTAAACCCAAGGCATGCTAAGATACATTGCACTTTGCTACGGTATGCTAAGCTACCTTATGCTTTGCTAAAGTACGCTGAGCTAATGTTGTTTACCACATCCGAGCTTGGTGACTCAACCTTCCTCTGGCAGAAACACCAGAGACGGGGGCGGAAGAAGGAAGGGAGGAGGGGAGAGGGGGGATGTGAGGCGACAGTGAGGACAGAGAGAGGAGGTGAGGGAGGGGCAGGAGGAGGAAGAGACAGGGGCGGAAGGAGGAGGGAGGAGGGGAGAGGGGGGATGTGAGGCGACAGTGAGGACAGAGAGAGGAGGTGAGGGAGGGGCAGGAGGAGGAAGAGACAGGGGCGGAAGGAGGGAGGGAAGGATGTGGCGAGAGTTGAAGCAAGGGAGGTCCGGAGGTCAGCTGCAAGAACTAGAAGATTGGATAAGAAGTGTGTTTGTGTGTGAGAGTGTGTGTGTGTGTGTGTGTGCGTGTGCGTGAGAGTGTGTGTGTATTAATATCACGCCACAAAACCGGATTGGCTACTGACTATAACTACTGGAAGGGACATGAGGAGGAGGGAGGGAGAGAGTGTGAGTGAGTGAGTGAGTGAGAGAGAGAGAGAGAGAGAGAGAGAGAGAGAGAGAGAGAGAGAGAGAGAGAGAGAGAGAGAGCGAGAGAGAGAGAGAGAGAGCGAGAGAGAGTGTGTGTGAGAGTGTGTGTGTTTGTGTGTCGGATGTTAGGAAGGAGCGCTTCCGTCGGAAGCTATCAGAGGATGGTTGTTAGTGTGTAGTGCCTGACTGAGTTGGTGTGTGTGTGTGAGTGTGTGAGTGTGTGTGTGTGTATGTGTGTGAGAGACTTGTAAGAACTAGTGTCTGAGCATGTCTCTGTCTCGACTGTTAACCATGTGGTCATGTGCTCTCTGGCGGTTGTGACAGGGGAAGCTGTGGAGGTGCAACCGGATGAACACCAGCCCTTCTGATGTGGCGTGACATCGTCTGCCGCACACACACACTTACCGCCTCCTCGTGATCCTTCCAGCAGTCGTAGTCGGTGGCCATGGCGATGCTGGCGTAGCAGAGGCCCGCCTCCTTGGCCAGCACCACCTCTGGGACGCTGGTCATGTTGACCACGTCAGCGCCCCACTGCCGGAACACCAGGCTCTCGGCCCGGGAGGAGAAGCGGGGGCCCTCGATGGTCAGGACTGTGCCCCGCGAGTGGTGCTTTATACCCAGGCTGCACGCCACCTCCCTCAAGACCTGGAGGAAGAGGGGGAGGGTTGAGATGAAGACAGAGAGACAGAGACAGAGAGAGACAGAGAGAGACAGAGAGAGACAGAGAGAGACAGAGACAGAGAGAGAGAGAGAGAGAGAGACAGAGACAGAGACAGAGACAGAGAGACAGAGAGAGAGAGAGAGAGAGAGAGAGAGACAGAGAGAGAGAGAGACAGAGAGAGAGAGAGACAGAGAGAGACAGAGAGAGAGAGAGAGAGAGAGAGAGACAGAGAGAGAGAGAGAGAGAGACAGAGAGAGAGAGAGAGAGAGAGAGACAGAGAGAGAGAGAGAGAGAGAGAGAGACAGAGAGAGAGAGAGAGACAGAGAGAGAGAGACAGAGGGCTCTGATGGGTTCACTGACCTCCCTGGTCCTGGTGCAGAAGGGTTCTGCCATGGGGATGTGACACACCCCTGGGGGGCTGCCACTGTGCCCGTCATACAGCGTCTGGGCCCGCTTGGTCGTCCTGGGGGGCAGTCAAACCACATCCAAATTAATAAGTCAAATCCTCAAAACAAGCTCGCTGGGTGTGTATAAGCCTGTAAGCCTTTTTTTACTCTAGAGCACACGGCTCCTAATAGTGACTAAGGGAAAACAAACTAAAGGGTGACGTGGCAGTGAAGTCAGCATCATGAACATGCTGTCACGTGCCAGGGCACAGACTCAACATGCCCTAACATGCCCAACCAGCCGAACCAGCCAGTCAGCCAGTCACCCAGCCAGCCAGTCAGCCAACCAGCCAGTCAGCCAACCAGCCAGTCAGCCAACCAGCCAGTCACCCAACCAACCAGTCACCCAACCAACCAGTCACCCAACCAGCCAGTCACCCAACCAGCCAGTCACCCAACCAGCCAGTCAGCCAGTGAACCAGCCAGTCACCCAACCAGCCTGTCAGCCAACCAGCCAGTCACCCAACCAGCCAGTCAGTCAGCCAGTGAACCAGCCAGTCACCCAACCAGCCAGTCAGCCAACCAGCCTGTCACCCAACCAGCCTGTCACCCAACCAGCCAGCTCGTGCCTGTAGTCACATTGGCCAGAGCAAGAGTCAACGTTAGCGGTTAGCAACGTTAGCGTGGCTGCGAGGGAGCGCCAGGCAGTGAGTAACAGGGAGGCAGTAGCAACCAGACCTACGTTCTCCAAGCGTTTAAAGGGCCAGGTGTCCTTAAACGATCTCTAGTACACACAGGCACGCTCCATAACACAGCTGTAGTTGTGTGCTGGTACTGTTAAGGCCAGTAGACAAATGCACATTCACAAGATTAAAAGGTTCTACAGTGAAGGGGAAGGTTTTTTGTGTGCCACCGCAATCACATTTGATTTGTTTAGGCCTTTTTAAAAGCAGTGTCACAGAGGGTTTCACGTATGTAGAACTGCACCTAAACCAACCTAAACCATTGAGGAAGACAAGGGAAATCTCCCAGGGAAATCTCCCAGGAAAACCAAAGAAATAAAAAATGGAATAGTAGCCGTTCAGGGAGAGATCATCTACTTCTAGAGTTGAGCTGGGAAGGCCTGGAGAGAACTTGGATTCCGAATTAGACAAATACATTCCATTCAATCCTTTTAGAATGCCACATAAACACATTCTCAATTTGCATCAGAATGCTTAAGGACGCAGAATTCCGCTCATCAATCCGGAATGCAAGTCTGGAACAACGGGATGAGTTGTAGGGCTACTCTGCTATCTGACCTAGACAGGATAAGGATGTGTGTATGTGTGTGTGAGAGCAGGAACGTCGGACTGTGAGAAGCGAGTGGCTGTTTGAAACCTAAGGTGTGAGAACCTTGGTTCTTCCGTCCTGTACTCTCCGTGAGCGATCCCCATCCGTCTGTCGTCTGTGTGGTACTGTGTTTCAGCCCCCGTCACGGCGTCGCTCAACAATACGGCAACAATATCCCCCCGGCGGCCATGACAGCCCTGAGGCTTACTGCTGGAGAATGTAGGTTATGTCCGCTACTGAGACACCCATGGAACCACACACGTAAAAGGTGCATTTCTGACATTTTAATCTCACGGGGTCGAGTGGGTTTGTCACCTGGCTTGGGAACGGAGTCTATGTCATGCAGGTGCTAGTGTGTGTGTGTGTGTGTGTGTGTGTGTGTGTGTGTGTGTGTGTGTGTGTGTGTGTGTGTGGACATCAGGTTCATATTGCACCATTCTCAAACAGAAAGAAATACTAGATGTTTAAGTTCATAGGTGACAAGTGAGGATCTCCCTCAGCTGCTCACCACACACAGAGTCCTCTGGCTAGATTCACCACGCCGAACACAGACACCACGAATGAACTACTTGGGTGTTCCAGGGTGTCCCGCAGCACTTTTCAGTTAAAGAGGTCGCCTGAGCAACACACGCCTGCCGCCTTAACTACGTCGTCAAATAAAAAGATATACATAATATATATATATATATTGTTTTTATAGCGATATCCGCCGTTGTCTTGTTTTCAGTTCACATGATTTTTGGTGTGGCAGAAGTTTCCAGAGAATACCTACGCTATTTACAGCGATTACTGTAACTCAAGTCAAGTAGGAAGGAAACAACCGAGTGATTCACACAAATAACACAAACTGCCACCAGTGTTTGTTCTTGTTTCATTACAGGCTCTGTGAACAGGGTTCTTTTTGTGACACAAGCGGCTAAAAAACTCAACAACTCACTCATTGTTAGACCAAAAGCAGATGTTTGTCAAGAATGTCAGGTGAGACAAAGTCAAACATATACCACCTTGGAGGTTTTAGTGTGCTAACAAGGGACATCAGCAAATCTGCTTGTAAAAAAGAACAACTAAAAATGTTTTAAATAATAACTGATCAGAAAATAAAAATGTTCCATGACGACCATGGCGCCTACCTGTCGATGAACTGGTCTATGAGGACGATGTCTCCAGGCTGGATCTCCTCCCTCAGGGAGCCACAGGCGGTGGTGACCAGGAGGTGCGTACAGCCCTCCTCTCTCAAGGCCCAGATGTTGGCCTGGTAGTTCACGTTGCTCGGCATGATCGTGTGCTGCCTCCCATGCCTGCAGGGGACGAGAACAAGGTTGGGCTCAAAGATGGATCTCTGGGAGGAACTGGAGTTCGTTTTGAATAATTAAAAAATCTCCACATCTGTACATCCTGCTAGGTGTACTAGACAAAAGTACAAAAGGTTTTGAGCTTCTACAGTTGGACCAACCGTGTTTTTGAGATGGCTCGTCGCCACTTGATGGTGCTATAGTGTCGTTTATTGGTCGTTCCCTTGCAGGAAAATCTTTCGCAGTTTTTTTTGCTTACCTTGCAAGAAGCACACACTCCACGTTCTTTATCTTGCCGACTATGAGAGCATCGGAGGGCTTTCCGTAGGGCGTATCTACGTTACGCACCGTCCTCCCTTCCAAGATGTCTGGATCATCGAGACCAGACCCTCCAATAATTCCAATCTAGACGAGATGAGAGATTTAAACTGTTTGCTTCCCTTGAACTCTTAATGACATGCTGTCACTTCTATGGCTGCCTCAGTCCCCGCGTCAACCTGTCGGTAGCTAGCTGATTAAGCTAGTTACTAAGACCACGAAATTAACATGCTACAGGCAAGATAACAACTTTAGCTATAATGTTTTAGATATACTATCTAATCTATCATGGTATGATAACGCTTACAGACAAAGTATTAAGAGACGAACATTATGGCTATCAAAAGATGCTAGCTAGCTAGCTGCTACCTCGCTGCTGTACAAGCTGACTTTATTGTAGTGTGAGCGGGAGTTGAAGCTAGAGCTAATCACGAAACATTGGCCAGCTCTTTTTCTGCTGGGGACGTTAACTACCTTAATTTGCACGTTGGTTGCCATATTCCCAGGTAAACTGAACGTTTAATTGTGCAAACCAAGACAAGCTTGGACTGAAGGCAAAACCTCTTTAGAGCTCCACTTCCTGTTTCCAGACGCGTTTCCATGCGGTGACGGGCTCATTCCTCCGGTGACATAACTAAAATTAAAATTAGACTGAAATAAAACTTTATTAAAAATAAATATATATATTACAATAACGCCATACGCAGCCATTTAAACCGTTTTTTTTTTTTTTAATCACCTGCATCATCTGCAATCAGAATAACATGCTACAGGCAGGTGTGGATCTCCACGTGTTCACCTGGGAGTAGCAGGAGGTAGGGGAACATATATGACGGTGTGACCACTGACCAGGGCTCGCAACTGACTTTTTTCCTCACTGTCCCAGTACTGTCCCAAAGTGCAAAATGAACCGTCCCAAACTGGACTTGACCTGTCCAAAAATGTAAATTCTTGTGTTTTTGCATTTTTACATTCTGACATGGGTCTAGGTTATTTGCAACACTATTTAAGTAATCCATACAGTCGTGCGGCTCAAATCAATGTCTGAATGTCAATGTGAATACATACACAATAGAATACACAATGTTCTTGCTTGTTTCATGGTGGGGCTAACATAGTTCTTGGTGTGGCTGTAGGCTACTAAAAGTTTTTGAACGTTTTGAAAAAACGAGTTTATAAAGGTTTGAAAAAAGTTTCAAAAGGTTGAAAAAAAGGTTTTACAAAAAGGTTTTGAAAAAAAAGGTTTTACAAAAAGGTTTTGAAAAAAAAAGGTTTTACAAAAAGGTTTTGAAAAAAAAAGTTTTTACAAAAAGGTTTTGAAAAAAAAAGGTTTTGAAAAAAAAGTTTAGAAACTACTAAAAGCTCTACAATACTCTACTGTACTCTGCTCTGCTTTACTCTGTTTTAGGCTTCTGTCTCTCCTCTCTCCTCCTTTTACTGTGTGTAAAAAAACTGGTTTGAAAAAAGGGTTTAACCCCCTTTTCCCGCTTGCTAGAAGGGCAGCAACATAGAATCCCAAGTACATCGTTGATTGTCATTTTAGGAAGTTTTGAAAAATTAAAGAGAGAAAGAATTTTTATAATCATTTACCAACAGTATATATAAATATTTTGCTATTTATTTTTCATTGGTTTGACAGCCCACTTGCATTACCCTAATAATCGAATACTAGGGAATCGAACACAGGTTGGGAATCACTGCACTAGAAGTTTGTTACATATTTTACAAATTTTAACTGAATAATTAATGTAATATTAGCCTAACTACTTACTAACCGAGAGTGAGGTCATGCCGGGAAATATCAAACTGAGGCCTGAACCGTCATGACCGAACGGTCGAGGTTAGTAAATTGTTTATTATATGGCATTTTTAGCTGTTTTCATTTTGTAAATGAAAATAAATGGTAGGCTAATTGTAGCTAGCTCTCAAGTCTTCTCACGGTGTGTTTCATGTGTTGCCTAGCAACCAATTACTTTAGATAGAAAGCGGACAACACGGTTCTGCTAAAATGGCTTTAATTCCAACACAACAACAATTTCCTCGTCGCTGTTGATTTCTTCCTTGTCATCTGGATAGTAAAACTCAGCTGACTCCTCGATATCGCTCATTTTGAAGATGACGTAAAAGCAGGGCAATAATAATCCGTATCAGACCGCAGACCGGCGATGAGGTCAATACGCGGCTGGCATGACTACCCATTAGCCAATCAGAACGCTCGTACTGTCGTTGCCATATAATAAGAGATAATAATGTATGACTTGTTGTACAGTCCAATAACGACAAAAAATAAAACAGAAAACTACAGTGCTGATTGATCAATGAGCCTCTAGCAGATGGAAGCAGATAAAGCTGAGACAATGAGGTTCATTACAATGATGGGTTCAATCTGAAACAAGAAGAAAGTACAAAGTCTCAACGATGTAGACATTATCTCAGGGTAGCGGCACCTGAGCCGGTTATCAAGTCAGATTAGAAATGACATCTTATTTCCACATGGTTCAAATCAAGGTCAGTATCATGATCATTTCTCGCGTCCACCTACCTTTTCAGGATCGGCACTTTAAGGATAGCCAGCCGTTTGATCCTCTTCGGATCATAGACGCAGTCCTCCTCCTGTCCGCTGGACACCATGCCCACGTCTGGTGCGTTTGGTGGCAGCCAGGCAGTATCAAACCCATGGCTGTGCCATGTCTTCTGCATGTCGTGGCCCTGTCGGTCAATGACCTTCACCTTCCCCACCTCCACCTTCACCTTCAACACCACCCTGTTGGAGTAGGGCATGTCGTCATCCATGGGGTACTTCATGGCTTTGCGGATGTCCCGGGACACGTACACGCCTCTGCCGAGCATGCCGTCTGAAGACGGCTGGAAGCCGCTTGCCCAGATGGCCTGGCCGATCTGTGCGGTCGTGCCGTGGTACATCACGTAGGCTTGGTGCTCCACGGGCTTCACGCCTACCGTTAGCTGACAGCATCTAGAGGGGAGTAAAACCAGACAGTAACAGCACCAAACAATGTAGAGTTCTGTAGGCTACTTCTGATCTGCTGTACTACTATTAGTAAATCACTTTAGATAAGAGACTGTTAAATGAATAAAATGTACATGACAGAAGGACTTAAACTACATTTAAATATGAACATATTTCAATTGTTAAAACATATATTAACATAAAAATATTGACATATTTCTTGTGTGTGGTTTATCATTTTCATACACATTTTATGTTTAGTCATATCACCAGTGACAGTGCAATATAACAGAGACAATTAGCCTAACTTACAGCTTTTTCATAACAGACACGACTTTGATTCTGGTTGGGTCATGGATACAGTCTTCCTCCAAGCTGCCAGAGCGGAGGACCCCTGCTTTCAACCAGGCGCTGTCATAACTATGCTGCCAAGTCTTCATCATGGGGTGATCCGGTTTGTCTATGACCAGCACTCTCCCCACGTTGACTCTTAACTTCAGGACTCTTTTCTTGTCTTCGGAGACACCTGGGGGATATTGCATGGCTTTCTGGATGTCTCTGCTGACGTAAACTCCGGCTCCCAGCGTGCTTCCCTTACCGTCCGACCTTTCGAATCCGTTCAGTTTAATCTTCTCTGCGTCATTTTTGGTGGTGCCATGGTACATCATATAAACCCTCTCGTCTTCAGGGTGTGTGTTGCTGTCTAGAAACTCCTCCACAAAGTAGGGAGAATTTGGTTTTCTTGGTTTATTGTAACCTTTACAGGCCATAGCTGAACTGCCTCTGTATAGATAAACCACTGCCTACAGTTGTGCTGTAATAGAAGTAAATTAAAAACACCATTACAATGAGCCATATGTCAAGGACTCGTTCATCGCTTCAATCCCACAAATATGGCTTAATCACTTCACTGTTGGCATTTCCATGCATTCTAGAATCAGCAGAAGAGGTTTTTTTTTTTTTTTTTTTAATCTCTCTTTAAATATAAAGTTTCCACAACGATTTATCAGTTAACAATCTCTGATGGACTGAATAACTTACCTGCTTCTGTGAAGTGCACTCGGACATCAGGGGAGACAGGCTTATATCACGACAGCTTAGCTTTCACTTCACCCTAGTTTCATTTCCTGGGAGAACAGTTCCTCTGTTTCATCTGGATGTTCAGAACAACCACCTCGTCACTGATAGGTAAGGGTTACAGGACTGGGGTCAATTCTACTGGAAATGTACATCTAACAATTTTAAGAAAGATTAATCATTAATAAATATTTTGTAGTTTTACTGTTAACGCTAACAGTTCCAAATCCTACTGAACTGACGATAAAGCACAGCGTTGTGTACGTGGCATGTTCTGCAGTGACTCAGACACTCCTTGGACAACAAGTTTAGTTTCTAACCATTTATTAACTTTTACAACTCAGCATCATTCGTACTGTGATCGGCCCCCAATTCCGCACCCAGAAAACAGGAGTGGTATATATATAGTACTATACATGTTGTATACTATATATACTGTATAATATATATGTATTTGTATTACACATACATAATTTCTGGGCAGACAGCCAGACAGTTTTTGGTCTGTTTTGAAGCAAAGTCAATGCAAACCTGTTTTAAACAGCAGTTCTGACAAACATGAATCAGCTGGAGTTGAAAAACACAGAACTAAGCATCGCCTAATCCTGCATCCAATAATACTCGCCCCTGACAGTATTCTTCGTTATGGCAACCACCTACTAGCAGATTGTTTGTTCAGTCCCAGAGTGCAGGAGCAGCAGGTTGATAAGAGTTTGGTTTCTAGAAGATTCTGAAGCCTGGAACAGCTTTGTAGTCAAAAGTATCCCTGAGACAGTGAGGCTTGGAAATGAATCATTTCAAGAATCTGTTAGGACAATTATAAAATGGAGAAATTCTACCACTCAAAAAGAAGCATGTGTGTGTGTGTGTGTGTGTGTGTGTGTGTGATTTCATACAGAGAACGCCTTTCACACTGCTGTGTTGAAAAATAAGGCTAATTTATTTAGCTATTCGGCCGTAACTGGCACAGTGGCACGACCGACATTTGGCAGAGCGATAGGTAATAGATTCAATACAAACTAAAACAAGGTCTCCCTTTAAATTAAAATACATACAGTCCACCAAAAGTAGGAGGTCAGTTCTGTAATTAATATCAGTCTTTGTGTTATAATCCATCAAACTAAATACTTTTACCAGGAGTCAAAGAGCGCAAATAGATGTTTTCCCTCATCCTCCAAAGCAGATTGAGGTTTGTCGTCCTTTGGAACATTGTCAGAATGCTCTATTGTGCTGTTGTCAGAAGCCTTGACAGTCAAGGGGCATTCAGGTTTAAGATCTTCATTTTCTGACGTCAGAGGTGAAATCAGCTTTTCCCAGTTTTGTAACATGGACTCCAATAGGCTGGAGTCCGCAGGGTTTCCTGTTACAGTAGTTTTGATTGGTGGGGCGTCACCGCTAGGTATGCAGCTCTGGTAAGCGTGGTCACTGTCACTGTCTATGGTGATGATGGTGGGAGACGGCTTGTCCGTCCTCTCTCTGTTCCGGTGCTTTCTGCTCTTCTTCTTGTGTTTCTTCTTCTTCTTGTGGTGTCTCTTAGTGTGCTCCTCCACTGGAGGACTTCCCTCGTAGACAATCTCCACACTCAGACTCCTGCTCCTCTTCCTGGCCTTCTCCTTCCCTCTCTTCCACCTCTTCTCTCTGCCCTTCCTGTCTTTCACAGCCGAGGATGAGGAGTCCGGCTCCGGGTACGAGGACTTGGTGGACGGCGTCTCCTTGGCAGGGAAATCCTCCAGGTGTCGAGTTTTGTACTTCCTCTTTCCGCCGGGCTTCTCGTGACGCGACTTCCTGCTGGAGGATGGCGAGGGGGCGGAGCTTGAGCAGCTCCTGGTCGAGGACCGCCGGCGACGAGATTCCCGACTCCGGCTTTTGCTCCGAGAACGGGAGTGTCGCTCCAGGTCCCTGTGAGAGCTGGAGGAGTAGTGGCTCTTCCTGTCTATGTAGAACACCCCCCCTCCTCCTCCTCTCTCGTCCCTCTCCCGCTGGTAGGGCAGGGGGTGCCATGCTCCATCGCCGGGATCCTGTCCCGAGCGGCCACCATCTTTGTCCCCTTTCCTACTCCGCTCGCCGTGTCTGAAACGAGGGTTGCGGTCTCGGCTTGGTGAGTGCGAGGGGCGTTTCCCACGAGAGGCGGGGCTCCTGGTGGTCCTGCCGCCGCGCCCGGGGCTCCTCCTCCTCTCCCCTCGCTCCCTGGATCTGTCTCTGCTTCGGTGCCGTCGCTGGCTGTCAGACTTCCCGGACGAGTCGTGCCTGCTCCCGGAGAGCGAGGAGCCATCACGTGTGTCCCTGGACCCGCACAACTCCCGCCCCACTCTGGACTCCGCCCCCTCCAGCCTGGGGGCGCGGCCGGGCGGGGTGGAGGGGGGGCTGAGGCTGGAGAAGCGGATGTGCTGGGGCAGTCGAGCCTTCTCCTTCTTCTTTCCTTCTCCTTCTTCTTTTCCTTCTCCTTCTTCTTTCCTTCTCCTCCTGTTCCTCCTCCTCCTCCTCCTGGACGGACTCCTCCGAGTCCGAGGACAGCTTGACCAGCTCGGGGGTCCTCTCGGAAATCGGCTTCACGAACCCCACGATCACGCAGTCTTCATCGGAGGAGGAAGACGCGCAATCCCCCCCTCCTCCTCTGTCACCAGAGCTCCTATCGCCCTTCAAGAGAGACGAGTCAATCTGGACGCGGAGGCTTTTCTGTGTGGAGGCCACTCCTCCCCTCCCCCTCCCCATACTCCTCCAGCTCCCCTCCTCCCTCCTCCCACATCAGCCTTGAAGACAGACGGGTCGATCTGGATGTGGAGGCTCTTCTGTGTCGCTCCTCCTCCGCACCCCCCCTCCTCCTCCGGGCTGCTGTCGGACTCCGAGTCCAGGACGGCCAGCGGCGGCGGCGCCCGGCCGGCCTCGGCGGCGGCGGTGGAGTACGAGGGCCCCGGCGTCTCGTCGTCCCAGGCCGTCTGGCTCAGCGCCCCGCTGGACATGGAGTCGGCGGGGGGGTCCAGCTCCACCGAGCCCCCCCTCTCCCCCCCGTCCCCGTCCTCAGAGATGGCGATGACGGACGAGTCGGTGCTGTCGCCGTCGTCGTCGTCGGAGGAGGACGGGGCGGGGCAGTCGTAGACGGCGTGTTGGTCGTACGCCTCCATGTTGAACGGCGCCCGGGCGAAGCTGATGAACTCGTGCAGGAAGTGCTCGGTGCGGGCCTGCAGGAAGGGGCGGAGCTCCTCCTGGATGGCGCCATCTTCCATGTCGTACCTGAGAAACGACAGAAAAGTGACTAAAGAGTATGGAGTCCATCCTGTGTGCTGCTTCTCTGATGGACGATGGTTTAACCACATCATCGAGTTTCATTTTGAATGTGGAATTATCCCTGTTTCAAAAGTACCCTGGTCGGGCACAATCACACAGGACAAGTCTATTATCTACTCCACATTATTTCATACGGTCTTCCTACCCACCTGGAAATGCAAGACATCTTTCTTACGACAAAGTTGTTACCTAGAGATCTTAATACTGGCTTTTTGATACAGGCGTACTCTTATTAACTGTTGTTAACTTGTTACTGTGCATGTCTGTCTTACCCACCTGGTGATGCGAGACATGATGATGTGTTGCACGATGTTGACCAGTGACCCGTGCGCTCCGTACAGGACCACCAGCTCCCTCTTCAGCCAGGGGACCAGCCTGTGCAGGCAGGCTGGGTTCCTCTGGTAGAAGTCTGCCGACGTGTCCCTGGACCGGCCCCCGTCGCGCACGCTCCGCACCTTGATCCCGCGCCGGTACAGCGCCCTCCGGAAGCGCACCATCTCCTGCTCCTGCAGCGCGCGGACCTCGCGGCCCTCCCTCTCCGCCCTCCTCCTCGCCGCCAGGCGCAACACGAACCTCCGTAGCCTGCGGTCCTCACGGGCGTGGGCGGAGCCCGTCACCACACCCTCGAACATCACGCCGTTATCCGGCGGCGGGGACGTCCTCCTCTGGGCCTGGCGGCGCGCCCCGGTTAGCGTCGTCCGGTAACGGAAGCGCTCCCCTCCGAAGTTGCCGAAAGATCCATTCTCCGACGGCCGCAGGTCGTACTTCTTGAAGTCCGTCTCAGACTTGATGGTGTGGTAGATGGAGTTGAAGGGCTGCTTGCATAGTGGGCACTCTGCCTTGTTTTTGGACCACTCGTGGATGCAGCGGAAGCAGAACTTGTGGAGGCACAGGTCCAGATAGGAGATGTTGTTGAAGCAGTCGAGGCAGATCGGGCACTTGGAGTCAGGGGAGGCTTCCCCCGACATCACCTCCGACAGCTTCCCCGCAGCTGTGCTGCTCTTCTGGCGCTGCCGGAGCGACGTCTTTGCCGTCGCCATGCTCTTGGAAAGAGGAAAAAGCAAGTCATGATCGAATTCTGTTCACTACTGCGAGTAATAAGGTTCACTACTGCGAGTAATAACGAGAGTAGAGGGAAGTTGTTTGAGTATAATTTTAATGACAAGTTGTGGGTTAACTTTCTAAACAAGGTTGGCCTAGGTTAACCTTGCTGACTACACAACCGTCAACTCATACAATTCAACACATTTTACTTTACATCATAGCTCTAGTTAACAATCGCCGGTATATATGTGATAGATACATTGGTCTACTTACACGTTTCAGCAAAACGATGGTAGAACCATTTTAACCGCTGAACAAATATTAGCCCACCATGTAGACGGCACGCCAGTGACTGTGTGTACATTAACTAGGCTTGCTTATCCAACCAAATCGTTTGTTCTATATCAATAAATTAGTAGTGTACTTAATACAGAGATTATAATCATCTTCCTACTAGGTAGTTGACGGCCGTTAGTCAGCTAGCAAGCTAGCTAGCATACCACGAAGAGAGCTGGGAATCTGGGTAAAGTTACCTCGGCAATTCTTTACGGTTCCTTTTGATGTTGGTGTCAAATAAATCCTCTTTCATGAATGATTCTCATACTTCATCGCTGTCAGATGTATCCAGCCTCAATAACGATTTTCTTTTCGAGTAATAAACCCTTTAGGGTTGGTCACTCGTTTCAAAATGTGATGTAATCCAAAAAATTCTGAAAACAATGTTGAAGCAAGGGATTATGGGATACCGGAAGTTAGCCGTTTTGCTTCCGCACTCACAGGAAGTGAGTATTCTCGGTATGCTTCAAATGTGATTGCGCCATCTATTGACGGTTCTTTTGAGGACAGTCAAGGAAGTCCTGATGCCTGCTTCAATAAATTTTTAAATGGTCTAGTAGTTGGTAGGACTACATTCAGATATTACTAAAAGTAAGCTACCAAACTACTACACAAAAGCATCTTAAAAACGATCTACATTACAGTTCATAAAGACAATGCTCAACATATTTGTAAATATTTAATGACATATACACATTGTTTTTACAACAGGGACAAAAAGACTTTGTAGATGTTTAGTTTTGTTGTGTCTTCAGTGGTGTCCGTGGCTCTCTGGTAGATCGGGAACAACTTCTCCGGTCTCCAGGACGATGTCCCCCTGAGGAGAAGCGGGAACAAACTATTATAAACAAACTTGATAGTCCACATGCCCCGTTTTACGGTTAACGTTCTTCACTAGTTTCTCTCTTTCCTTTCTGTTTTAAAGCATTACATGTTTCCACTGCACACTTTGCTTTAATTGACATTAATTTCCTAGGGATGGTTTTTACGTTACATTAAGAATGTGGTCTGACTACGTGTCCAATCAGGTACTTACAGGAAACAGTCTTGGCTTCAGTTCCACGATTCCAAAGGGCCTTTTCTGTAAGAAATAATCATAAACAAAATCATGTATATGGTTTTAGACTCATTAATCACTGTGTCTGTGATTTGTCAGATGCACAGAACAACACAAAGTCAGACTGGGCACTGAAATTCTTAGGACAAGACAACGCAAAGCAACCTGGCATAACATAAAAACTAGCTTTAACAAGGTTTTTTGTTTGAAAGACCCATTTGATACTCCTGCTTTAAAATTAACCCTCTTTAAGTAGCCTGGTTGTGTAAGCCTGTACTGCTCTGCCAATAGAAATTGAGACAGATTAGTGACTTATCAAATGGCAGATATTCATGGATTTTGGGTTGGAATTCTGTTCAGTTTACTTACGTCTATGTGGTATTTCACGTAGTAGTGCACGATCCAGGCAGGGATTAGCAACCTGGTTACAGCGAACACTCCTCCGGTGTAAGCTTTGTATGTCTGTGAAATACATCATCTAGTTCAAGTCTTTTATTGTCAGATGCACAGAACAACACAAGGTCAGACTGGGCACTGAAATTCTTAGGACAAGACAACGCAAAGCAACCTGGCATAACATATAAGTACTCAAAACATAGATTACATCTATGATAAGATCAAATATAATAAACCTCCTAAATATACAAAATAATATACAATACAAACTAGTGAACATTTCAGACATAGCCTAGGCCTTTAAAACTCTCTTTGAAACAGTTAAAACTCTCTCAATATGCATAGAAACTATGACAGTATGAATTGACGAGTGACGGAGAGATTGTAAACACAAGCCAGTTTAGCTAGCTAGCCAACTTGGAAACAACATCAATGTTAGCTACAGACAAACACATAGAAAACGCAGAGCCTCCTGCAAAAACTGTCTGCAGTACACACAGCTTGCATGTATGCCAAAACGTTATAGCGACACGAACTCACGTAAAGCCGCCAAAGACTTTTGGGCTCCAGAAAGCTGGCCCAGAATTTAGCCACGGGCCCCGGGGCTTTCTGCGGGAGCACGGGCTCCCGTGGGCTCAGTTCCTGGTCCTTCAGCCATTGTCTCCTAAGCTTCGTAAGCTGCTCTTGACGCAGTTTCTCATCGACTGTGTAACCCGTCATAGCGGCTGCTATAGGGTTACTTAAATGGCAATATACTTGTTTTCAACCTTTCTGGCTGGCTACAATGACACCATGGAGGACACAGTTCCCAGTGCACGGTTTAAACTCACGAAGAAGGTTTAACTTCCCCCAAAACGTTACAGCGCCTCTTAGTGGAGAGGGGTTCGATAGCTGTCACTAGTTTTAAAATGTTCACATTTCCATCTAAAGCAAAACCCACATAGGCTACATTACGTATATTTGGAGTACATTAAGTATTGTATCAAGAGTGATTTAGACTGGGCATTACAAACATTAATGGTGAATATTCGCAGTTTTATAATTGCAGTATATAATCAGAATCACAATCCGTTTTTACTATAACTTCAAGGCTAATTTGTGGCCGTTCTGATTAGATGATTATTTTATTTTTAAATAAATCAACTAAAATACTGTATATTTTACTGGAGAACACACACGCTTTCCAAGTATCCACTAGATGGTCATATAGGGCAAACTGAATGACTGTCGCCTAAAATAGATTTGCTTTTTACTGTACTTATTTGTTAACGCACAAAAAACCCCGGGCTGATTGAATGTAATAATAATAATACATGTTATTTGTATTGCACTTTACATTACAGCACTCTCAAAGTGCTACAAATAATACAAATAAAAAATAATCAAAGTTTAATAAATAATACAAATAAATATCGTATATTCATTTTTATATACATTAAAACGTCGTAGTGTTTTCTATGAATGCAGCCATTCATGATGCAAAGCGAGTTGTTGGCCAAATTTGGACAACTTCCGATTCGGAGTCAACCGAGGAAACCTCACGTGGATATTTCGAAATAGGGAACATGACGGATCTAATTTTGAATTCTTAAAAGGTTTGACATGGTGCGGTAAAATAGCAGGTACGTTAAGAATATCGATCGCTGTTTCTGTAGATACACATTTCGTTGGTGCTGTTGTAGTGTATACAAATGGTTTAGCCAAGGTAGAAATCTGTCACTATCTAGGAATGATCCTGTGCTGCTAGGTACGCAACGGCGGAAGCTACAATGCTAGCTAATGTTAGCTAATCTATCCTAACAAGTTACCGGGCTGCTCAGATGTCAAAAGTGAATTCTGGACAACAGATATATGTCGTTTATAGAATATACTGGTCACCGATCAGTGGTATCTTGCTGTATAATATTTCATAATGCTAATGACTAAAACAGTCTTGAAGCACGACTTGAGCCAAGTCAGAGAGCTCTGGTTAAGTCAAGGTGACATAGCTATGTCACCTTGCATAGCTTTGTCATCCATTCAGATTTACACCCAGCTGGTGAACCTGGTGAACAGGTTCATTAAACACTTTACTTTAAACTTTAGGAAAACTCTATATTAATAAAAGGTAAAGACGTCGGTGGTCTCACATATTTTCCTGTGTTTCGTCCCACAGTTTTACTCTTTACTTAAGCCTTGTTATACAACAGTAATAACAATAACAACTATGATTATGTCATGTTTTTTTTGCATCTCTTCAGGTTTGAGCGTGGACTTTGAATGGAGACAGAAGCGGAGACACTGCAATCTTAACCCAGTCTCAGTACCCTGTAGCGGCTGTCAGGCTGTCAGGCAGGCAGGGAGGGAGGGGGAGGGAGGAAGATGGCCAAGTATTTTGCAAACGAATCCGACATCAGAAGCACGTGGGACCACGTGGTTTCTGCTTTCTGGCAGCGCTACCCCAACCCCTTCAGGTAGAATGCAATCTGAACCATCCGTTAAAGTAGGATGGTCATGATGGTTAGTGATACAGATCAAGAGTTCCCAGGTGAAAATCACTCCAGTTTAACGCTTTGGTTAAATAAAGCGTCTGTTATTAAATAAATACTTTATTATTATTTATTGTGTGTGTCCACCAATCAGCACTCACATAACATGTGACGTGTCTCCACCAATCAGCACTCACGTTCTAACGGAGGATGTGGTGTACCGGGAAGTGACGGCGGACCACCGGCTTCTCTCCAGACGGCTCCTCACCAAGACCAATCGGCTGCCTCGGTGGGCGGAGCATATCTTCCCGGGCAACCTATCACGGTCCGTTTACATCGTAGAGGACTCCATCGTAGACCCGGTCACCAAGAGCATGACCACCTACACCTGGAACCTCAACCACACGAGAATCATGGTGAGGGGGTGAACACACACACACTCTCACACACACACACACCTCAACCACACCAGGCTGACTGTGAGGGGGGTGGAGGGGAACACACACAGAGAGAGAGACACACACACACACACAAAGAGAGAGACACACCCTCACACAAAGAGAGAGAGAGACACACACACACACACAGAGAGACACACACACACACACACAGTGAGAGAGACACACACACAGCATGCATTGGGAGTAAAGATATTGATTGACACTCATCAACCTTTCCTTCTCTCCTTTCCTCTCTCCATCTCTCCCTCCACCCTCTCTTTAACCCTCCCCCCTCCAGACGGTGGAGGAGAGGTGTGTGTACCAGGAGTCTGGGGAACGCTCTTCGTCCACCCAGCTCAGACGGGAGGCCTGGATCTACTCTGGAGTCTACGGCCTGTCCAGACCCATACAGGTGCACACACGCACACACACACACACATCCAATGAGCTGAGAGACAAACAATGGTTGTCCAAAACAGAGGAAGAGAGAGAGTCTGAGTCTCTGTCTGAGTCTCTGTCTGAGTCTCTGTCTGAGTCTCTGTCTGAGTCTCTGTCTGAGTCTCTGTCTGAGTCTCTGTCTGAGTCTCTGTCTGCTCCTGCTCCCTAGGAGTTTGGTCTGGCTCGCTTCAAAAGCAACCAGGTGAAGGCCATGAAGGGACTGGAGTTCGCTCTGTCTAACCTGCACGGTACGTACACATCACTCACACCACCCTGTGTATCTCTCTCTCTCCGTCTCTCTCTCTCCGTCTCTCTCTCTCTGTCTGTCACTCTCTCTCCCTCCATGTCCGTGACTAACCAGCCTATGATTGCCTCGCCGCCAACTTCCTGTCTGAGTGGAGGGTTCTGCTCGTGCTATTAGGCCCTAAGTAAGCCTCCTATAGGCTCTCTGAGATATCCTTCCCCCGAGGAGGGACATGCACAAGGTCCTCCTAGTCCCTGACCGGGTCCATGACCCAGATTTACATTTAGTCATTTAGCAGACGCTCTTATCCAGAGCGACTTACAGTAAGTACAGGGACATTCCCCCCGAGGCAAGTAGGGTGAAGTGCCTTGCCCAAGGACACAACGTCATTTTGCACGTCCGGGAATCGAACTGGCAACCTTCGGATTACTAGCCCGATTCCCTAACCGCTCAGCCACCTGACTCCCTGCTGATGTCCCTCTGGTGAAGAAAACACTGAAACAACTTGTTGTAATTAGCTACATGAATTGAAGCTAGCCAGGGGTGAAGACTACGTACACCAGCCTCTCATTACTTAAGCACTAACTACATAGACTAACTACATAGACTAACTACATAGACTAACTACATAGACTAACTACATAGCTACATTTGTATTATTTCCCTGCTGCCCCCCACCCCCCCTACCCCCCAGGTTTGGGACTTGGGTTGCGTCTGACGGTGGTGGTGAGTACAGGATGGTAGCAGCACCCTGACATCAGGCTGGAGACCTCCTCAGCCCCCTCTCTCCACCTAGCCCCCCTCAGCCCCCTCTCTCCAACTAGCCCCCCTCAGCCCCCTCTCTCCACCTAGCCCCCCCCCTCAGCCCCCTCTCTCCACCTAGCCCCCCCCCTCAGCCCCCTCTCTCCACCTAGCCCCCCTCAGCCCCCTCTCTCCACCTAGCCCTCCTCAGCCCCCTCTCTCCACCTAGCCCCCTCCAGCCCCCTCTCTCCACCTAGCCCCCCCCCTCAGCCCCCTCTCTCCACCTAGCCCCCCCCAGCCCCCTCTCTCCACCTAGCCCCCTCCAGCCCCCTCTCTCCACCTAGCCCCCCCCCCAGCCCCCTCTCAACCCCTTACCACCGTAGAGGGTTAGCTGGCGTGGTGTTGTGGATGTAGCGGTTAGATGAGTCCCCGACATGTCCCCAAGCTACTTCCTGGTGGATCTGTTGACGTCAGCTGACGATGTGAGGTCACACTTCGTCCGTTGAGTCAGTCTTCGTTCCAGCTTGCTGAAAAGCTGCTGTTTTGATTTTCCAAGAAAATTCTGAAATTGAAACGGCTCCGAGCTCCACGAAATTTCTAATTTCACACTTATTATTATTGCTCTTTCAACATTTCTCTCAGAGAAACAAGCACACACCACACACACACACCACACACACACTCCACACACACACGTAAGACACACAGAAACACACAGGCTGTGTTGTATGGGTCCTGGTTGTGTGTGTCTGCAGACCAGAGTCCCCCCGCTAGGCCCCCCCCGCTAGGCCCCCCCCGCTAGGCCCCCCCCCGCTAGGCCTCCATACTCAGGGTCCCGACAGGGAGGGGGTGGGGGGAAGTGATGTAAACGGGTGAAAGTGGCTCTCAGAGATGATTGGAGCTGCTGGATGGGGGGGGGGGCAGGATGGAGCAGGGTGCAGTCTTCACGGCAACATCAAAGGTGTTTTATACATGATGGCTTCATCTGTTTGCCGTCGCTTCAAGGGAGGTGGAGACCTCTCACTGGGGCGTGTGTGAAGTGTGTGTATGTGAGAATGAGTGTGTGTGTGTCTGAGAATGTGTGAGTGTGTGTGTGTGTATGTATGTATGTGTGGAGGAAGAGAGGGAGGGGTGGGGGGAGAGAGGGAGGGGTGGGGGGAGAGATGAGGGGTGGGGGGAGAGAGGGAGGTGGGGGGGGGAGAGGGAGGGGTGGGGGGAGAGATGAGGGGTGGGGGGAGAGAGGGAGGTGGGGGGGGGAGAGGGAGGGGTGGGGGGAGAGAGGGAGGCGTGGGGGGTAGAGGGGGGGTGGGGGGGGAGAGGGAGGGGGGCTGGAGAGAAGGGCAGTAGTTATTCTGGTCAGTAGGGTTAGGGTTAGGCTGCTTTTGGACTGGGTTCAAAGTAGAAGGAAGGGAGGAGAAGGAAGGGAAAGAGGGGAGAGGTGGGACTGGGGGGAGAAAAGAGGGGGGAGAGAGGGGGGTGGTAGAGAGATATAGTGGAAGGACAGAGAGAGGGGGGTGGTAGAGAGATCTAGTGGAAGGACAGAGAGAGTGGGTGGTAGAGAGATGTAGAGGAAGACAGAGTGTCCTGTGCTCTCCTGTTTGCAGGTACAGTGTGTTCCTGCTCTGAGGTTCCAGCTGCACCGCTCAGGGAACACACTGACTGTGACCTCACACTGCTACGTGACCTCACCACCCCACCACCCCCTGGCCTGGAGAAGGGTCACGCCTCTCTCTGTCTCTCTCTCTGTCTCTGTCTCTGTCTCTGTCTCTGTCTCTGTCTCTGTCTCTGTCTCTGTCTCTCTCTCTCTCTCTCTCTCTCTCTCTCTCTCTCTCTCTCTCTCTCTCTCTCTCTCTCTCTCTCTCTCTCTCTCTCTCTCTCTCTCTCTGTGTCTCTCTCTCTCTCTGTCTCTCTCTCTCTCTCTCTCTCTCTCTCTCTCTGTCTCTCTCTCTCTCTGTTTCTCTCTGTCTCTCTCTCTCTCTCTCTCTCTCTCTCTCTGTCTCTCTCTCTCTCTGTTTCTCTCTGTCTCTCTCTCTCTCTGTCTCTCTCTCTGTCTCTCTCTCTCTCTCTCTCTCTGTCTCTCTCTCTCTCTGTTTCTCTCTGTCTCTCTCTCTCTCTCTCTCTCTCTCTCTCTCTCTCTGTCTCTCTCTCTCTCTGTCTCTCTCTCTCTCTGTTTCTCTCTGTCTCTCTCTGTCTCTCTCTCCTCTCTCTCTCTGTCTCTCTCTGTCTCTCTCTCTCTCTCTCTGTCTCTCTCTCTCTCTCTCTCTCTCTCTCTCTCTCTCTGTCTCTCTCTCTCTCTGTTTCTCTCTCCTCTCTCCTCTCTCTGTCTCTCTCTCCGTCTCTCTCTCTTTTTCTCTGTCTCTCTCTCTGTCTCTCTCTCTGTCTCTCTCTCTGTTTCTCTCTCCTCTCTACTCTCTCTGTCTCTCTCTCCTCTCTCTCTGTCTCTCTCTCTTTTTCTCTGTCTCTCTCTCTGTCTCTCTCTCTGTTTCTCTCTCCTCTCTCCTCTCTCTGTCTCTCTCTCCTCTCTCTCTGTCTCTCTCTCTTTTTCTCTGTCTCTCTCTCTTTTTCTCTGTCTCTCTCTCTGTCTCTCTCTTTTTCTCTGTCTCTCTCTCTGTCTCTCTCTCTGTCTCTCTCTCTTTTTCTCTGTCTCTCTCTCTTTTTCTCTGTCTCTCTCTCTGTCTCTCTCTCTTTTTCTCTGTCTCTCTCTCTTTTTCTCTGTCTCTCTCTCTGTCTCTCTCTCTTTTTCTCTGTCTCTCTCTCTGTCTCTCTCTGTCTCTCTCTGTCTCTCTCTATCTCTCAATTCAATTCAGTGGGCTTTATTGGCATAAAAGAACAAACATGTTGCCAAAGCAACTGTGGAATTACTCTCTCTGACAGTATAGTTTTTTCCTGCAAATGTTTGAATGATCTTTTCTCACCCGATTGTGTGTGTGCGTGTGTGCGTGTGTGTGTGCGTGTGTGTGCGTGTGTGTGTGTGCGCGTGTGTGTGTGCGTGTGTGTGTGTGTTGGAAAGCTGGAATGGAGGCTCTAGGATTGATTGTTAGGACCCTCAGGTTTACAGTGAGGTTGATTACACAGTACACACCCTGCAGAGCTGGGACCAGTTTGTCTGATGCCGTTACACACACACACACACGTACACACACACACACTGGTATACACACACACGTACACACACACACACGTACACACACACGTACACACACACGTACACACACACTGGTACACACACACACTGGTACACACACACACGTACACACACACACGTACACACACACACGCACACACACACACTGGTACACACACACACGTACACACACACACGTACACACACACACACACACACACACACACACACACACACACACACACACACACTGGTACACATACACACACACACACACACACTGGTACACATACACACACGTACACAGGGCTCAAAATGAGAGTAGTAGAGTCCTCACCAATTGTTGAAAATAAATCGAATGAATAAAGTTTTTCACTTTATTCAGTGATTGATTTGAGCCCCACAACTGTTTGGATTACTTAAAAAGTGTTGGAAATAACCTAGACCCATGTCAGAATTAGAAAATGGAAAACAAGAATTTACATTTTGGGACAGGTCAAGTTCAGTTAGGAACGGTTAATTTTGCACTTTGGGACGGTACCGGGACAGTGAGGAAAAAAAGTTAGTTGCAACCCTGCACACACACACATTCATACACACACTTTGTCTGGATGCCCTTCAGACCTGCTGTTTCATAATGACAGACTAGGGGGACTCCAGCATTGTAGACTCCCCCGTACACACACACACACACACACACGTATACACACTCTCACACACACAACTGAGTTCATCACTCTGGATCAAAGATTAAAGGTCAGCGTACAGCTGCCCCTCTGCTGGGGACCCTGGTGGTTGTTTATTGGGGTCGTAGGTCAGAGGTCGAGGAGCATCGAGTTTGTCGGGTTATAAATGTTCTCTGACTCTCTATTTCTGTCTCTATCTCTGCCTCTACCTATTTATCTCTCCATCTTTCTCTCTACCTATTTATCTCCCTCTCCCTCTCCCTCTCTCTCTCTCTCTCTACTTATCTTACCTGTCTCTCGCTCTCTCCCCCCCCAGGAGAGACACCCCAGCGGTTGCTCCGGAACACAGTGAAGGACGCGGCGCTGGTCGCCACGGAGAAAGCCAAAACCCTGGCCTCGGCTGCCACGGCAACGCAGAAACCTCCGCAGTACGTGTGACCGTCCTGAGCCCTGGGCCGAGGAGCAACACACACACATACACACACACACATACACACACATACACACACACACAATGAATGCCTTCTTCAAGAAGTCTCAAGTTTGCTCGAATTAGTCTGTCTGTATGTCTGTCTGTCTGAATCCACCCTCCACTGAGGGTGGGGCCTTAGGGTCCAGTCTCCCCCCTCCTCAGAGAACACTCTGCTGGGTTAGATCCAGTCTCCCCCCTCCTCAGAGAACCCTCTGCTGGGTTAGATCCAGTCTCCCCCCTCCTCAGAGAACCCTCTGCTGGGTTAGATCCAGTCTCCCCCCTCCTCAGAGAACCCTCTGCTGGGTTAGATCCAGTCTCCCCCCTCCTCAGAGAACCCTCTGCTGGGTTAGATCCAGTCTCCCCCCTCCTCAGAGAACCCTCTGCTGGGTTAGATCCAGTCTCCCCCCTCCTCAGAGAACCCTCTGCTGGGTTAGATCCAGTCTCCCCCCTCCTCAGAGAACCCTCTGCTGGGTTCGATCCAGTCTCCCCCCTCCTCAGAGAACCCTCTGCTGGGTTAGATCCAGTCTCTGGTTCGGGCCAACTGCTGCCTGCCAAAGTGCTTGTGTTTGTTCCCTCATCACTGCTGGGATGCCCCGGTGCTGTCACACTCATACGACAGTACATCTTGTATGTACAGTACTAATATGTGTGTATACCCAAATACAGGCTTCGCAAGGAGAGATGGATGTTTCCTGGAATTGTTTTGTCTAAAGGCCGAATTATACTACTCCGACTCCATTACGGACAGACAGACAAATGGAGGCGGACGGATTAATTGAATTTATAGTTCTCCGAAGGCTGTGGGTGCTGAAAACAATTCACCGCCAGAAAAGTAGGTGGAGCAAGGCTGCCACATGACGTCTTTGTGTGTGGAACCAATTGCGGACCAATCACAGCCAAGGGGTATCCGTAAAATGACGGACTAGCGGACGGATAGTTAGGAAAATCAGGAGGTGCACGTAGAGCTCTCCGAGGGGCACGGAGAGGGCTTTCCTCATTGGATAGGACGTTCCCTGTGTCCTTGTCCGTGAAAACGGAGTAGTATAAATCGGCCTTTAGGTGTTCTAATGTGGGGGTTTATATTGTGTAAGCATTAATCGTGGAATTAAGTTAAGGATTATACTTATAGTTATTTTTATACTACATTGTGAATCCTGCCAGTAACATACAAAAGAAAATAATCAACATATTATTTTGCATTATCATATAACACAACTTGATGGAATTTTGTACAAGTAACTTGTACAAAACATCCTTTTACTCATACTATTGTGCTGCACAGTGTGAGAGGGAAGGTAAAAAAAAAAAAAAAAATCTTAATTTAAATTCTAAGAAACTGAGAAACTTACTGCTGTGGTATTTATTAATTGCTGTTATTGAGCTTTTATTTTGTAGTAGGCTACCTATGTATGCATCAGTGTATTTAAATGCGTTATAGCCTAGCCTACTACAATACCACTACAACATTACATTCCTTTTGTAATGGAATTGAGTCATTCAATAAAAGAAAAGTGTAATAACTGTCAAAAGTGTGATTTAATACGTCTCCGGGAGCTAATCAGGATTAACCGTAAGGAACGTGAACATTTGATTCACGACGATACGATTTCTGGATCGTTTCCATTTTCCTCCCTACTTTGTTATTGAATATTCTTGATGTTGCAGTTACGCACGTCCTCCAGTAGGGCGCGCTTACACTAGCTTCGTTCTGCTCTGCATATTGATGACGCGCACCGAGTTACGTCAGTCACGTCACTTTACACTTCGATCGCTTATCTGTTAAAATCTTTGTACCAGCGCCAAACCAAGAGCTCCAATTGAGTTGTATTTGTAGATGAGTACAGAATGTATACTAGAATATATGATATTATACAAATGTGTATTGTATTTGAACTGTTCCAAGTATTTCAAGAGATGAGTTTAATACTGTAAATATTTTAAAACAGGACGGCAACAGCGACCTTATGTATAAAACATTTTTAATTATATTACAATGAAAAGATACACATTTACCTTCAAGAGTGCTAAAACTCGTAGCCAGCACCAGGTAAACGTGTGTCCGCAACACAAACGTATATAACACATCTTCTGAATGCATATAATTACACTACAAAGGAACATATTCACAGGTCTCTGGCACAGAACCCCCCCCCCCCCCCCCCATCACTGTTACCCTGGCAATGATGCCAAGCACCAACTCCCCCTCCCTCACCACAGTAAAAAAACAAAATCACCTAGGCCGTGTTCATACCCTCTCCTTCCTTCCTTCCTTCCTTTGATGGATCACACATCAGTAATGACACGTTTGGAACGAGCTGTGCAGCAAAGGACACAACATCCCCTACCCTCACGTGAGGTGGGTAGGGTGGGTGGGGTGGGTGGGTAGGTAGGTAGGTAGGTGGGTGGGTGGGTGGGTGGGTAGGTAGGGTAGGGTAGGGTAGGTGGGTGGGTAGGGTGGGTGGGTTTTGGGTAGAGGGGAACATAGGACACTGCCTGACCAAGGGTCCAAGTCGACCCCCCCTCCCTCTCTCTCTCTCTGTTAAAGCTATCGTTATGGAATTACGTAGAAACGTCCTCTTACACACTCTGCGTGGAGGGGTTCGGAACATCAAAGTGACTTGTTACTTGGCAGGAATATAATGTGTATTTATTCTCTATCCTGGAATTGCTGGTTTAGTTTTCTTGAGAAACCCATTTGTGGGGAAGAGGAAAGACTGCCTGCCTCTTCTTCTGGTCTTTTCCTGGGTGTCTGTGTTGCTTGTTTCTTCTTCTGGTTCCTGACATCTACACTCTGCTGAAACCTCCTTTCACCCCCCCAAATATCTCTCCTCTTCATCTCACCCCCTCTCTCTCCCGTGGCAGCGGGTGCTTGTGCAGAGAACAACGCAGAGTGAACCACGCTACACAGACAGCCTCATCATCATCACGCTGTGCTTTTGTGCTTGGAAAAAGGAAATCCCCCTTTCCGATGAAGCTCACAGCAGTCGTCTGAAAGCAGAGGATCAACAAGCTGTCTGGTCCGGGGGGTGGGGTGGGGGGGGGGGGGGGGGGGTGACGTCTCTGTTCCGCTGGGTGTTTGGAGGATGGGAGTTGATAGGGGAGCATCACTAACAATTAAATGTGATTATCAAGCTTTGTTTTCTTATTGCTACAGAGTTTGACAGGCAGCTCTGACAAAGCTAGCTAGATTCTCCAGGTGTTTCTCCACAAACATGAGGGATTTCCTCCACAATCTATTTCGCTCAGTAGAATCTGTTCAGGATTGTTAAAGAAAAAATTTGACTTGTTTTCAAGGCACATCATTGAAATAGATTCCATAACAGCATTATCGTTGCATACATTATCCATAGATCATCCATACGTTATCTGGGCTTGTCACCCAGAGCACCCCAGCCGCTGAAACCAGCAGTCTTTCTAAACGTGTGCTATGTGCATTTTTTTTAATGATGTTGTTGAAAATTTGAATCTCATATCTGGCCGTGTCGTTCTCATGCCTTCTGCTTCCTGCCTCATATCTCATTTCTAAAGGGACGTTCTGTGCAAGACATATACTTATATATTTTTTCAGTCACAAAATTGACTTGCACCAACTGAACTATTTGTTTTTGCTACTAACAGTCATGTGACCTTGACATGAACGTAAACAAACAAACAAACAAAAACATTAACAAACAAAAAAAAAGTAGTTTTTTTCTTTCGAGTGCGTCAGCACTTGCTTTTCAGGTTGTCATGGTTTGTCCTTCGTTGTTGCCAGGCGCTGAACCCAGAGCAGCCTGGACAGCAAGTAACTAACAGAGGTCGAATTCATCATCTGAAAATCCAACAGTAGAGGAGGGTCTGGAGGATGTACCAGTGCAGAGTTGAAGCCAGACCCCCCTGGCACCCCCCTGTCTCTCCCAGACCCCCCTGGTACCCCCCTGGTACCCCCCTGCCTCTCCCAGACCCCCCTGGTACCCCCCTGGTACCCCCTGCCTCTCCCCGCCCCCACACACACACACACCACCAGGCCCCAAACAAAACACGTCCCGTTTCAGAAAGCACCCCAAGGTTTGTATTTCTGTGTCTGTGGTGACAACCCTGGTCAGGGGGCTGGTTGAATAACACTTTGAAGGCTTCTGGGGGCTGAGGTGGGGGGGCTGAGGTGGGGGGGCTGAGGTGGGGGGGGCGGTTTGGGGGGGGGGGGATCAGCGAAGACCACTGAGACAGGGGAGCAATAAGAGCACCATGAGCTGCCTTCGACAATTCAATTTTTGTATCCACTCCCCACACTTGGCGTAGGTAGGCTGCACCGGAGGGGTCTCCCGAGACGGATGCAGGGGCTTTGATCTGCCCTTCACGCGGCCCCCGGCTGCCTTGAGGGAAGGTGGACCAACGTCACCATTTGGCATGGGGGGGGGCGGCGAGAGGGGTGGAAGGAAGGAGTGTTAGGGTGTGTGTGGAGGGGTGGAGGAAGGAGTGTTAGGGTGTGTGTGGAGGGGTGGGAGGTGGACCTGAGTAGGGGTGGAGGGAGGGAGGAAGGGAAGGAAGGAGGGAGGGAGGGTCGGCACGACAACAGTCATCAAGGCTCTCTGAGGCCACAGGATGGCTGTGGGAGGGGCCACAAGGGAGAGGCGGAGCCAGGATATACCAAGGCTCCTCCTCCTCTGTGCTCTCTCCCAATCACAATCCCCTGGCCAGCCTTCGTCCTTCTCTCATATATATTTATATATAATATACTCTTCTTTTTTGTCTTTTCCATTTCAAGAGAACATTTAGGAAAATATAATACAAAATGTTATAGAGGAAATATAGTCTACACTGGCTAAAATCACTTTCAGTGACTAATAGCTTTTTTGTACGCAGATTCATATAATATTTTTTTTTTCTCAATCTCATTTAAACGCTTTTGTGTTTTTTTTTGTCAGACCTGCCCCTTTAAAGGACGGCCCTGGGATGCCAAGCTCCAACAACAACTAGAACCATAGAGGCCTAGATACCTGTGTGTGTGTGTGTGTGTGTGTGTGTGTGTGTGTGTGTGTGTGTGTGTGTGTGTGTGTGTGTGTGTGTGTGTGTGTGTGTGTGTGTGTATCAGAAACATCAGTGTACAGCTGAACTAAACTAGGCGGATCTTTCAGCAATGCCCAGATGCTTAGAAACGACTGAATGAACAAACAGATAGCACAGTAAAAGAAAGTAAGAGTGATCTATCTATTACTTTGGTTAATAGAGAAATAATAAAATGAATTTAGTTGGATTTTAGTTGGATTGTATTCACTAAACTACATTTCTACAGAGTTGATCATTAGAGCTGGCTTTTTTGTTTGTTTTGTTTTTTTAATATATTTTTTAAATTCCTCTACAGCTATGACTTGTCAATGGAAAGAACGCACACACACACACACACACACACACACACACACACACATGGTCGGCAATGCCTGTAAAGGGCAAGAGTCCTATGATGGTTGTCGTCTGGGTTAGGTAGGAACCACAGGAGAGAGTGAATAATCTGGTAGTAAACAACAAGGGGGATCTAACCTTGTTGATCCACTCTCCCCTCTGCCCTTCCCAGTTACCCTCTCTAACATGGCCTCGCCAGGCAACACCAGGCTGCCATTTTGGGGATGGATTCTCCCCCAGTGTTCTGCGGTTGACCCCAGCTAAAGTCAGCGATTCAGGAAGTTTTCATCCACTTCCTGTCGTTATTGCTACATCGATTTCGCTACTGAGAAGTAAACAAGATTATTTATATTTTTTATTCAGGGACTCTTTTCAACTAGAGAGGATCTGTTTCCGCCCCTGAACCAGGAAGTCACTTTTCAGTGTTGTTCCACCGGCCACACGTCGAACTGGCGTTTAGTGTAGTGGTCAGTTCGTGTGGACTAGTGGTTAGGAAACCGAGCCAATGACAGATAGGTCTACTGCCCCTCAACCAATAGGACGCAGGTTTGGTGTGGTGTTCGACTCCTCTCATAATCGATCACTCAGATCCCTGCCCCCCCCCCCCCCCGCCCCCCGTGGCTTTGGTAACTAAAAAACTAAAACGGTTTTAGTCGTTTATGAGACGTCATATTTACTCATCTCCTAGGAAGTGCTTTTACTCTGTCCACCACAACTCGACAGTGTCTTAGATTTAGTTATGTTTTTCTCTCAATGTTGCTTTGCATCTCAAACAATTGGAATATCACACACACACACACATACATACACAACCATTGGCAAGTCAAAGCTGTCCATCACTGCACAGAAGTCTCCACTATGACACCACAATCTGCTCTGCTCTTTCCAACAGCATATAGGTAGTGAGGGGGGAGGGGGGGGGGCGATAGACGCCCTTCAAGGTCGACCATTGATGTTTGTGCGGGCGAGGATAGTTGTTGGTTGTGGGGCAGAGAGACAGGTTGAGTGAGGGTGGGAGGGGGATGGGGTGCTGAGTGAAAGAGGGACAGTGGAGGGAGGGATGGAGAGAGGGAGGGATGGAGGGATGGGGGAGGGATGGAGGGATGGAGGGAGGGGGGCAGGGGTCCTAGCAGTGGTGAGGCTGCAGCCTGTGGGAATGTGTGTAGCTGGCGTCGCTTGAGCTGCTGTGGAGGCTGTACTGGTCTTCTCCATCACTGATGCTGTCCAGACTGTCCACCTCTCCAGGAGTAAGCTCCATGCCCTCGATGTCTACATCTGCAGAACACACACACGCACACACACACACACACACACAGACAGTTAATAAAAACAGCATGTTTGAGAGGAAGGGTCACACTGCAGTGGTCAAGCTAACTCAGATCCACACAGTTTATTGATCTCTGTGTTACAGTGCCACGTCCGAGGGTTCAGCACCCAAACATCTGAGCTGATGCTGATAGTGTGCAGATGTGAGAAAGAGAGTGTGTGTGTGTGTATGTGTGTGTGTGTGTATGTGTGTGTGTATGTGTGTGTGTATGTGTGTGTGTATGTGTGAGTGTCGCTCACCCTGTTCTGAGTCGGTGGAGATGGTGGAGCCCAGGCTGTCGGTGCGAGTGCGCTCTGCACCCCCGGACACGGACAGCTGCTCCAGGCGTCTCTTCAGGTAGCGGTGCTCTCTCTGCAGCTGCTCCTTCATGTTCACAGCCTTCCTGTCCTGCTCCTCCAGCTTCTGCTCTCACACACACACACACACACACACACACAAGCAGAGAGACACACACACACAAGCAGAGACACACACACAAGCAGAGACACACACACACAAGCAGAGACACACACAGATTAAGATAGGATCGATACTTAGTTGAAATCCTCAAAGTAGCAACGTCAATAAGAACTCCTGATCACGAACTCTGATACACGTCACTGGAAAGATCGCTATTTCACACACACACACACATACACACACGCGCGCTTCCACTGCGTAAGTCGCACCACCTGTTACACAACTATATTATAACACTGCTACATTCAGGACTGTTAAAACAAGTGAGGTTGTGATGATATTTATTTATGAAACCCGGCTGTGTGCTATGGACTGACCAGAGGCTGGTGATTAAGACTCCAACAGACCTGTTGTCATGTGCTGTCTTGGCCTATCGGAGGATGTGGTGTTTGTGGTAAACAGGAAGTGAAGGGTTCAAACTCGCTGCGTCTGGGTTTCCGCCCGCCGCAAGTTCTCAACCTTCGACCGCAGATCTCTCTGTCTTTGTCTCCCCATCTCCCTCTCTCTGTCTGTCTGTATCTGTCTCTCCTTCTCTCTCTCCTTCTCTCTCTCTCCTTCTCTCTCTCCTTCTCTCTCTCCTCTCTCTCCTTCTCTCTCTCCTCTCTCTCCTTCTCTCTCTCCTTCTCTCTCTCCTTCTCTCTCTCTCCTCTCTCTCCTTCTCTCTCTCTCTCTCTCTCCTTCTCTCTCTCCTTCTCTCTCTCTCCTTCTCTCTCTCTCCTTCTCTCTCTCCTTCTCTCTCTCTGTCTCTCTCTCCCCCAAATGGTGCTTTTCCAAGTGTTTTGTTGGATTTGAGGATTGTTCCAGAAAAAGTGATTGTTTATTCCTGTTTCATCTGGGAATTTTACAGTTCCAGTTTAGCCTTGTTTGCTGTCTTTATGAGCTTTAACCGAAGAACGTGAGCAGAGAGAGAGAAAGAGAGGGGGGGGGGGGGTATACACAGACAGAGAAAGAGAGAGAGTCAGAGGGAGAGAGAGCTTAGAGAGAGAGTTTAGAGAGAGAAGCTCTTAAAGTAGAAACAGACTGTTTGAAGTGGCAGCTTCTCTTCCAGAGGAACAGGGAGGATGTTCCCAACCTACTTCCTACTTCCTGTCAGCCCAAAACACTCAGCGGGTACTACAACACTGGCCCTGGGGAGCCTGGGAGGCTGAGTTCATGTCTGTGATAAGACTAGGGGATAGGGGAGTCAGATGGCTGAGCAGGTGAGGGAGTCGGGTTAGTAATCTGAAGGTTGCCAGTTCGATTCCCAGCCGTGCCAAATGACGTTGTGTCCTTGGCAAGGCACTTCACCCTACTTGCTTCGGGGGAATGTCCCTGTACTTACTGTAAGTCGCTCTGGATAAGAGCGTCTGCTAAATGACTAAATGTAAATGTAAGACTACATTTTCTTGAAAGACTACACACAGTGGGATCTCACATCGCTGTTGATGTGATTCAGCTGAGGTTCTAGTGAGGTTCTAGTGAGGTTCTGAGAGGTTTCGTACGGTCTAGTACCTTGATGTGCATCTTGGCCCGCTTCAGCAGACTGAGGGTGGTGTGTCTGGTGCTGTCTGGGCCCAGAGGGACCAGCTCCTTAAGCTGCTCCAGATACACACGCAGCTTAGCCCGTCTGAAACACACACACACACACACACACACACACACAGAGTGAGGGAATGTGAGGTAGGAACCATGGATGGTGACAGAGTCGAGAAAACAGCAGTTATAAACTACGTGCCTATAAACAGCTACATACATATTCATCTACAAACAGTAAGGATCCGCTGGAGATGTACATTGACTTGTCTAGCCTTCTAAACGAGCTGGAGATGTGGAACCCTTCTAAACGAGCTGGAGATGTGGAACCCTTCTAAACGAGCTGGAGATGTGGAACCCTTCTAAACGAGCTGGAGATGTGGAACCCTTCTAAACGAGCTGGAGATGTGGAACCCTTCTAAACGAGCTGGAGATGTGGAACCCTTCTAACAAGAAGGAGGCTCTTTGTTGAATCATTTGCAAAGCAAAGCTTCCCTCCAGACAGGGTAGGGTTGTAAAGAACACACACATGCAAAACTTCCACTCTTACCCCCCAACATCACACACAAACATGCTTACAGATTTACTAGCTTGTCCAAACAACGATACCGACTTGTAGCCTAAACACAGAAATGGCTCTCATGTGTTTTCCCTCACATTACACACAGTGTCACACGCATCTGTGGGTCCCACCACAGCCCAGTCTCAAGACAGGACCCAGTTTAGGATGCTGTTGTTTCTCACCTCCCCTTCCCTCTCCTCTCCTCTCCTCACCTCTCCTCCCCCACTCTCAGAATAGTTCAACAGCCTCTTCTGACCTTCCGAGTAACTAAAGTCAGACTACTCATGTTTTTAGTCACACACTCACTCACTCACACACATTCACACTCACACCCACTAACACACTCTCTCTCACACACACACACACACACAGGAGGGACCTTGTTGTCCTTTTTCTGTTTCCATTGGAGTGGGGGGGGGGGGGGGGGGGGCAGGGCGTTGGCTGTGTTTGTCAGAAAGAGAGATCATCTATTCCCAGACCTCTCTCCTCCATTAACAGGTCAACCTCCACACAGACACAGCCTGAGGGAGACAGAGAGAGAGAGAGAGAAAGAGAGAGAGAGAAGAAAGAGAGAGAGAGAGAGAGAGAGAGAGAGAGAGAGAGAGGAGGAAGACATTGTTTTTCTCACAGCAATCACCATTAGTCTCATCCACCTCTCTGCATTATAACCAAGGCATCTTGATCATTTGAAAGGTCTTTTGATGCGTTCCTGTGAGAGCGAGCATTTCCAGCAGGGACAGAATCTGTCTCTCCTCCACCTCTCATGCAGGTGCCGGCCTTCCCTGGGAGAGAGGGGAGGAGGAGGGGGAGGAGGAGGGGAGGAGGACGGCAGTGAGGTGGGGGGGTCGTGTGAAAGTGTTTCAGTTCTTTCATTCCCACTTCTCCCAGGGGGGCGTCCCCCCCTCCCCCCTCCCTTCCTCCTGCTCCACCCTGCCAACACCAACACACCCTCTCTCTCACTCTCACGTTCTCGCTCCCTCTCTCTATATCTCTCTACCCCTCCCTTTCTCTCTCTCTCTCTCACTCTCTCTTTCTCATTGCAGAGGAACAAGTATATGAAAGGGCTGGAGGAGGGGTGAAGTGGAGGAAGGGGCCAGAGGTGGAGGAGTGGTGGAGGTGCAGGGCCTCCCCGCTCACCTCTAACCAGCCAGTCCCAACCACATGAAACGGTTGGACCTCACCCAGGGAGAATATGGGAGAAGGAAGGGAGGGAGGAGGAGGAGGGGAAGGGAGGAGAGGAGGACGAGGGGAAGGGAGGAGGAGGAGGGGAAGGGAGGAGGACGAGGGGAAGGAGGAGGAGGAGGAGGAAGATGAGGGGAAGGGAGGAGGAGAGGGGAAGGAGGAGGAGGAGGGGAAGGGAGGAGGAGGACGAGGGGGACAGGGAGGAGGAGGAGGGGAAGGGAGGGAGGACGAGGGGGAAGGGAGGGAGGAGGAGGAGGAACGGGAGGAGGACGAGGGGAAGGGAGGAGGAGGACGAGGGGAAGGGAGGAGGAGGAGGAGAGGAGGAAGAGAGAAAAGGAGGGAGGGAGGTTGTTTTTCTGGGCAGGACCAGAGTTTTTTGATCTGTCTGTAAAAAACCTCAGCCTTCCTCTGAATCTCCCCCCAACACACAACACGCACACAGACCACAACCTTCCTCTGGGTCATAAGAAGGAAGCCTTTCAGCCTGTCTGCAGTCACAGTGTGCTCAGCTGGCCAGAGTTACACACACACACATCATTTGAGGGTAACTTGAAGCCAAATAGGCTACCCCTCCCCCCCTCCTCTATGAGTATGAAAAACAAAAACAAGGCGTGGCCCGTGTAACCCCCCCCACCCCTCCCCCTCGTTTTGGTTGTTTACCACCAGATCCAAGTCCCTACCTACATTCCTGTCTGACTAGCACACTCTCACACTCACACACCACACTCACACTCACACACACTCACACACACACATACACACTCACATCACACCACACTCACACACACACTCTCACACTCACACACACTCACACACACTCACTCACACACTCACAGCCCTGCAACAACTCAGGACAGGTTCATGAATGAGCTCTATTGTGACGCGACATGAAAACAGCCTCAGATAGGCTGAGTGGGTCTGCTAGTGACCTCAGCATGATGTGAGCACTGGGCTAATGTGACCTTTTGCCAAGCCATACCCCCAGCATAAACAGCCGCACTGAAGCCCCACCAGCATAGCTAGTGACCTGCAGCACACGCCATCTGAGCAGCTCCCATAGAGTGTCCACAGCATAGCAAGCAGCCTGGCATGCTGCTCAGCCCCAGCTGAGCCATGCAGCCATCATGCGCAGCACTGTCTAAGTGCAGCCGCACAAAGCATCCTGTGATGCGTCTGCTGATGTCCCTTGTTGCTGGCTTGTTTGCGTTCGCTGAAGCACTGCTAGTGAGCCTGCCGCCTGCTTGTGAAGGCACTTGCACAATAGTGATAGCCTGCAGTTTTTTTTTCTGATGATGGTGAGCACGTCGTGCTAGTGAGCACTGCACCCTCATGGCTGAGCTCTGCTTTAAGTGACCTTTGCAAGCATATTGTGAGCACTGCCAGTGCACCTGCTGCTGATTCGTGGCGGAGCACTTGCCTCCTTGTATGTCTCTGCAGGCTTGCTCAGTTTGCATCTCGCTTGTGACGCTTGCAGCTGATGATGCGCCCTGCTAGTGACCTGCACTCTTGATGCTGACATGCCCTTAGCTCTATTAGACCTGCTCGCATGTTGTGCCACGTCCTCGTGGAACGCATATATCATCATGACTTCCTTTTTTTGTTGAGCACTGCTAGGACCGTGCAGCATGATTTGGCACTGCTGTGACCTCTGCCAGCATGATGTCAGCGACTGCTAGTGACCTCCAGCGCAATGGGGAAGCATGCTGTTGAGCACTGCTAGTGACCCTCGCAGCATGATTCGTGAGTATTTGTGAGCCACTTTAGGACCTGCCGCATGAGGGGAGCACTGCTAGTGACACTGCCCCAGCATGATTGTGAGCACGTAGTGACCTGCAGCATTTGATTGTGTAGTCCACTGATAGGGAACTGCAGGCATGATGTGTGAGCAATGAGTAGTGGAACTGCCAGAAGAATGAATGAGGGAGAACGTAGGAGAGTGAAATGCTTGCATTTGCAGCAGTTGGGATTTGTGTGTGCACAAGCATAGGATTGTCGAGCACGAGCTAGTGACGGCATGTTCAGCTATGATTAATCTGATTCATAGTGTGAGCAATGCTAGTGAATGGGGCTGACCTTGCTGACAGGGAATGACACACACGACTGGGGATTTTTTTGGAATCACAGAACTAGAGGAAAGACGTGAAGTTAAGTGCAAAGCATGGACCAACTGTTCGTTATTTTTTGGCTGAACTCACACAAAGCAGCACAGGACTCACTTTGCTGCTTTCGTTGAGCCACTGTAGTGACCTTGCCAGACATGAGTGCGCTAGTCGTGAGCATATCGGCACCTTAGTGACGGACAGGAGAGACTCGAGCCTAATGAACTTGAACAGGCATGATTGTTGGGGGAAACAATGATAAAATAGTGAGGGTTAGAAAGGTGATCCCGGTGTAGAACGGATTTGTGTTATGGGGTCTTCTATGCAATTCATCGACACCCTTGTGAAGCAGCATGCCTAGGGTGACGTTAGCAGCGATGATCCAAACCTGGACACCCATATAAGTCAGCACCGCTAAATGTGACCTTTGCGCCATACCCAGTGGACACGAACAGTCCGTACCATATATTTATGTGAGCACTGCCAGCTGACCGTTGCAGCAGAGTGAGCACTGCTAGTGACATCAGCATGTATTGGGAGAAATGCAGTGACCCCTGACACACACAAGTATTATGGAGCACTGCTTAATCTCCCTCTGTTGAGAGACGTGATAGCATGTGCCCCCTCCACTATTCATTGCTTGTTTCTTGTGCAGCGTCACTAGAAAGGCGCGTCACATCATGCTGCAGCGTCAACTATGCCAGTGCTCACATAAATGCTGCAGGTCACTGAGTGCAAATCATGCTGCAGGAACACGTCACTAGACAGTGCCTTCACATCCATGCTGCAGGTCACTAGCAGTGCTCACAGCATGCTGCAGGTCACAGCAGTCGTGACATCATGCTGGCAGGGTCACAGCAGTGCCAACATTCATGTGCAGGTCACTAGCAGTGCTCACATCATGCTTGCAGGTTCCACTAGCAGTGCTCACATCATGCTGCAGGTCACTAGCAGTGCTCACATCATGCTGCAGGTCACTAGCAGTGCTCACATCATGCTGCAGGTCACTAGCAGTGCTCACATCATGCTGCAGGTCACTAGCAGTGCTGCACATCATGCTGCAGGTCACTAGCAGTGCTCACATCATGCTGCAGGTCACTAGCAGTGCTCACATCATGCTGCAGGTCACTAGCAGGTGCTCACATCATGCTGCAGGTCACTAGCAGTGCTCACATCATGCTGCAGGTCACTAGCAGTGCTCACATCATGCTGCAGGTCATAGCAGTGCTCACATCATGCTTTGTGCAGGTCACTAGTCAGTGTGCACATCATGCTGCAGGTCACTAGAGTGATCACATCCATGCTGCCAGGTCACTAGAGTGCTCACATCATTCTGCAGGTCACTAGCA
>CM042876.1:1040166-1055075 GCA_023658055.1 Thaleichthys pacificus | reverse complement strand
GCAGCATGATGTGAGCACATGCTAGTGACCCTGCAGCATGATTGTGCGCACTGCTAGTGAGGCCTGCAGGCATGATGTGCAGGCACTGCTTAGTGACCTGCAGCATGATGTGAGCACGCTAGTGACCTGACAGCATGATGTGAGCACTGCTAGTGACCTGCAGCATGATGTGCACACTGCTAGTGACCTGCAGCATGATGTGAGCACTGCTAGTGACCTGCAGCATGATGTGAGCCACTGCTAGTGACCTGCAGCATGATGTGAGCATGCTAGTGACCTGCAGCATGATGTGAGCACTGCTAGTGACTGCAGCATGATGTGAGCACTGCTAGTGACCTGCAGCATGATGTGAGCACTGCTAGTGACCTGCAGCATGATGTGAGCACTGCTAGTGCCGCAATTGGAGCACTGCTAGTGCTGCAGCATGATGTGCAGCACTGCTAGTGACCTGCAGCATGATGTGAGCACTGCTAGTGACCTGCAGCATGATGTGAGCACTGCTAGTGACCTGCAGCATGATGTGAGCACTGCTAGTGACCTGCAGCATGATGTGAGCACTGCTAGTGACCTGCAGCATGATGTGAGCACTGCTAGTGACCTGGCAGCATGATGTGAGCACTGCTAGTGACCTGCAGCATGATGTGCACCACTGCTAGTGACCTGCAGCATGATGTGAGCACTGCTAGTGACCTGCAGCATGATGTGAGCACTGCTAGTGACCTGCAGCATGATGTGAGCACTGCTAGTGACCTGCAGCATGATGTGCACACTGCTAGTGACCTGCAGCATGATGTGCACACTGCTAGTGACCTGCAGCATGATGTGAGCACTGCTAGTGACCTGCAGCATGATGTGACACTGCTAGTGACCTGCAGCATGATGTGCACACTGCTAGTGACCTGCAGCATGATGTGAGCACTGCTAGTGACCTGCAGCATGATGTGAGCACTGCTAGTGACCTGCAGCATGATGTGACACTGCTAGTGACCTGCAGCATGATGTGCACACTGCTAGTGACCTGCAGCATGATGTGCACACTGCTAGTGACCTGCAGCATGATGTGAGCACTGCTAGTGACCTGCAGCATGATGTGCACACTGCTAGTGACCTGCAGCATGATGTGCACACTGCTAGTGACCTGCAGCATGATGTGCACACTGCTAGTGACCTGCAGCATGATGTGAGCACTGCTAGTGACCTGCAGCATGATGTGAGCACTGCTAGTGACCTGCAGCATGATGTGCACACTGCTAGTGACCTGCAGCATGATGTGCACACTGCTAGTGACCTGCAGCATGATGTGCACTGCTAGTGACCTGCAGCATGATGTGAGCACTGCTAGTGACCTGCAGCATGATGTGAGCACTGCTAGTGACCTGCAGCATGATGTGAGCACTGCTAGTGACCTGCAGCATGATGTGAGCACTGCTAGTGACCTGCAGCATGATGTGAGCACTGCTAGTGACCTGCAGCATGATGTGAGCACTGCTAGTGACCTGCAGCATGATGTGAGCACTGCTAGTGACCTGCAGCATGATGTGAGCACTGCTAGTGACCTGCAGCATGATGTGAGCACTGCTAGTGACCTGCAGCATGATGTGAGCACTGCTAGTGACCTGCAGCTGATGTGCACACTGCTAGTGACCTGCAGCATGATGTGAGCACTGCTAGTGACCTGCAGCATGATGTGAGCACTGCTACTGATGGCTCCCTGCCGACAGTCCCTCTAGCCCTGCTGGCTGTGTGGTGATACCTCCAGTTTACCTGCCTGTGCTTGAATCATAGCGCTCATGTTCAACCTGAAGTACTCCTTCTCTCAACTCTCTCTCTCTCTCTCCTCCCTCTTTCCTTCTCTCTCCCTCTCTCTTTCTCTCTCTCTTTCTCTCCATCCTTCTTTCCTCTTCCTCTCTCTCCTCACTCTCTCCCTCCCATCTTTCAAGTACAACATTTCCACATCCAGCAGATCCTGCACGACAGTTTCTGATTCAAACATTTTCTGGTAAACATTGCGTGACCGGCGAGCGACGTAGCAATAACAAACATGAGCAACGAGAGCCTGACTATACTGGCTGGGTGTGTGTGTGTGTGGTGTGTGTGTAAGCACGTGCTGTTAAAAGAACCACAATGCTGGCAGAGTTCCAGGGACGATGTACGAGGCAGGAGAGAACAACAATCTAGAGTCTAGGAAAAGAGAGAGAGAGAGAGAAGGAAGGAAGGAAGGAAAAAAAGATGATTTGGAGGGGAAAAGAGAGAGACAGGAAAAAGAGAGAGAAGGAGAGAGAGAGAGAGAAGGAAAGAGAGAGGGGGAGAGAGAAAAAGGAAAGAGAGAGAATGAGTGAGAGAAGGAAAGAGAGGGGGATTTAGAGAGGTAGAGAGAAAGAGAAGAGAGATAAATAGAGAGATAAAAAGGTAGATAAATAAAGATAAAAATTGAGATAACAACAGATACGTAAGGGCATTATCCCGCTTATACCAGTGACGTGCAGTCAGGGTAGGCAAGGTAGGCACTGCCTACCCTGCCAAAATTCAAACGTAAAAATGTTTATTAAATCATTTTATTTAATACATTTGTATTTTTACTGATTATTCTTGTGATTTATATATACAATATGTGTGTTATTCCAATTGTTTAGACGTTACAATAACAAATGTAGCAGTTACGCATAATCAATCAATATGTTATGTCAGTAATCATCTACGTTACGTATCAAACATGGACCAATTAAAATCGAGATATTACTGGACATTTGCGCAGCTAACGTCATTACATTGTAAGCGTAATCCCCGCAAAATTCAAGTCAAAATGACAGCAGCGGTGTCTGCCGATATCACAGAGTTGAGGAATTTCTCCGAGCTCGATTTTATTCAAAAAAGGAGTTAATAGCAAGAGGGAGGTCTACGCCAGATTTAGATGGACTACTGCAGCAAAAGGGACAACATGTTTTCGATCGTTTCAAACAGACTGGTATGGAAGAAAAGATTGGCTATTTGGCTGTGCTAACAGTCAGCGGCTGTAAACTACTGCTTGTACTGTAGTAGTTTACAGCCGCTGACCAGACACTTTGTACAGGCTCATATACTATGTAGCGAGCGGAATAATTTAGAACGGTGAAAAGACAGTTTTGCTGCAATTACGTAGTAGGTGTCCTTTATCACCCGATAATAGACAACCCTGCAGCCAATCAGAATCGAGTATTCACTCAGACCATGGTATAAATAGAGATAAACAACAGATACAAATTGATAAAAAGAGAGATGACAGAGATAGAGAGAGAGAAATGGAGAGATGAGAGAGAGAGAGAGAGAGAGAGAGAGAGAGAGAGAGAGAGAGAGAGATGAGAGAGAGAGAGAGAGAAGGAGAGATAGAGAGAGAGAAATGGAGAGAGGAGAGAGAGAGAGAGAGGAGAGATGAGAGAGAGAGAGAGAGAAATGGAGAGATGAGAGAGAGAGAGAGAGAGAGAGAGAGAGAGAGAGAGAGAAGAGGAGAGATGAGAGAGATAGAGAGAGAGAGAAGGGAGAGATGAGAGAGAGAGAGAGAAGAGAGAGATGAGAGAGAGAGAGATGACAGGAGAGAGATGAGAGAGAGAGAGAGAGAGAAAGGTAGAGATGAAGAGAGAGATGAGAGAGAGAGAGAGAGAGAGAGAAAGAGAGAGATGAGAGAGAGAGATGAGAGAGAGAGAGAGAGATGAGATGAGATAGAGGAGAGAGAGAGAGAGAGAGAGAGCAAGGCTCACATGGGATTGTTCTCCCCTCTCACAATGACCCAGACCTCTACAGGCGTCTCAGTTTTGTGTCTCAGTTTGTGTCAGAACACAGAGCGGTCTTTCATGCTAGCAAACAGACCGACTCCAGGGACACGCCCCAGGTCATCACAGTAGGGGTGTTCACCAGGTCTGACACCATCACCTGACAGGATCATCACAGGCTAGGGGTTCACCAGGTCTGAAATCACCATACCTGAAAGAGTCAATCACAGTAGGGGTTCACCTAGGTTCTGAACACCATCACCTGAAGGTCATAACAGTGTAGGGGGGCACCATGGTCTGACATCCATCACCTGACCCGTATCATCAGTAGGGTTCACCAGGTCTGAAACCATCACAAAGGTCAATCAACAGTAGGGGTTCACCCAGGTCTGAACACCATCACCTGACAGGTCATCACAGTAGGGGTTCACCAGGTCTGAACACCATCACCTGACAGGTCATCACAGTAGGGGTTCACCAGGTCTGAACACCATCACCTGACAGGTCATCACAGTAGGGGTTCACCAGGTCTGAACACCATCACCTGACAGGTCATCACAGTAGGGGTTCACCAGGTCTGAACACCATCACCTGACAGGTCATACACAGGTAGGGGTTCACCAGTCTGAAACATCACCTGACAGGTCATCACAGTAGGGGTCACCAGGTCTGAAACACCATCACCTGACAGGTCATCACAGTAGGGTTCACCAGGTCTGAACACCATCGACCTGGCAGGTCATCACAGTAGGGGTTCACCAGGTCTGAACACCATCACCTGAACAGGTCATCACAGGAGGGGTTCACCAGGTCTGAACATCACCTGACAGGGTCATCACAGTAGGGGTTCACCAGGTCTGAACACCATCACCTGACAGGTCATCACAGTAGGGGTTCACCAGGTCTGAACACCATCACCTGACAGGTCATCACGGAGGGGTTCACCAGGTCTGAACACCCATTCACCTGACAGGTCATCACAGTAGGGGTTCACCAGGTCTGAACACCATCACCTGACAGGTCATCACAGTAGGGGTTCACCAGGTCTGAACACCATCACCTGACAGGTCATCACAGTAGGGGTTCACCAGGTCTGAACACCATCACCTGACAGGTCATCACAGGAGGGGTTCACACCAGGTCTGAACACCATCACCCTGACAGGTCATCACAGTAGGGGTTCACCAGTCGAACACCATCCACCTGACAGGTATACAGTAGGGGTTCACCAGGTCTGAACACCATCACCTGACAGGTCATCACAGGAGGGGTTCACCAGGTCTGAACACCATCACCTGACAGGTCATCACAGTAGGGGGTTCACCAGGTCTGAACACCATCACCTGACAGGTCATCACAGTAGGGGTTCACCAGGTCTGAACACCATCACCTGACAGGTCATCACAGTAGGGGTTCACCAGGTCTGAACACCATCACCTGGCAGGTCATCACAGTAGGGGTTCACCAGGTCTGAACACCATCACCTGACAGGTCATCCACAGTAGGGGGTTCACCAGGTCTGAACACCATCACCTGACAGGTCATCACAGTAGGGGTTCACCAGGTCTGAACACCATCACCTGACAGGTCATCACAGGAGGGGTTTCACCAGGTCTGAACACCATCACCTGGCAGGTCATCACAGTAGGGGTTCACCAGGTCTGAACACCATCACCTGACAGGTCATCACAGTAGGGGTTCACCAGGTCTGAACACCATCACCTGACAGGTCATCACAGTAGGGGTTCACCAGGTCTGAACACCATCACCTGGCAGGTCATCACAGTAGGGGTTCACCAGTCTGAACACCATCACCTGACAGGTACAGGATGGGTACAGCTCAGTAGTTAGAGCATTCTGACTGCAGAACAAGAGGTCGTAGGTTAAAATACCCTACCTTACGTTGTATCACGAGGCGTCAGAAACCTATTGAGGTTTATAACAGTGTTTTGATCGGAGATTAATCTACATGAACTCTGACTGGTGATCGTTTTTATGGAAGCTAACAAGGCTGTAAAAAGTCAGCTGTGTGTGTGGTGTCTGTGTCTGTGTGTGTCTGTGTGTGTGTGTGTGTGTGTGTGTCTGTGTGGGTCTGTGTGGGTCTGTGTGTGTGTGTGTTGTGTGTGTGGGTCTGTGGTGTGTCTGTGTGGGTCTGTGTGTGTGTGTCTGTGTGTGTGTGACCACCTGACCATTCTCACGTGCCTTGGTGTCACGAGATGGATTGTCTGTGATCTTTCCCCCATTTCCACACCACACACTCACACACACACTCAACAGGGCTTGTGGTTTCTAGGCACGAGAAGAGCATTGGGTCAGCAAGTAAGATTTGAAACTGCAGAAAAACAAACAATACCCTCCTACCCCCCTAACTGGACTCACTATCCTCTCCTACCTCCCCTCCTACCTCCCCTCCTACCTCCTACCCCACCTCCTACCCCACCTCCTACCTCCTACCCCACCTCCTTCTCTTCTCTCTGGGCTGTTTAATGAGGCTGCCCACATTCCAATAACCCTGTTATCCTACAGAGAGGAACTACACACACACACTCATGCACACACTCACACAGACATGCACCACACACACACACACGCAGTACCCTCCAAGCCCACATGAACACAGTTGGTGGATGTACGCTGACACTCATGACAGCTTCCACAGTTCCGCCTGCTTCTCTCAACAGGCTTTCAAATCCTTGAAAACTCTGGACATTTGAGACTAATCGAATATCACTGGTACAGCTAAAGAAAACAAGACAACTACCCCCACATCAAAAAGAAAGAGAGGGAGAGAGAGACATACAGAGAGAGAGACACAGAGAGAGAGAGACACAGAGGGACAGAGAGAAAGAGAGAGAGAGAGAGAGAAGAGAGAGAGAGAGACACAGAGGGACAGAGAGAGAGAAAGAGGGACAGAGAGAGAGAGAGCACAGAGGACAGAGAGAGAGAGAAGAGAGAGAGAGAGAGAGAGAGGGAGAGAGAGAGAGACACAGAGAGAGAGACACAGAGAGAGAGAGACACAGAGGGACAGAGAGAGAGAAAAAGAGAGAGAGAGACAGAGAGAGAGAGACAGAGAGAGGGAGGAGAGAGAGAGAGACAGAGAGAGAGAGAGAGAGAGAGAGAGACAGAGAGAGGGAGAGAGGAGAGAGAGACACGAGAGAGAGACACAGAGAGAGAGACACAGAGAGAGAGAGACACAGAGGGACAGAGAGAGAGAAAAAGAGAGAGAGAGACAGAGAGAGGGAGAGAGGGAGAGAGAGAGAGAGAGAGAGAGAGAGGGAGAGAGAGACAGAGAGAGAGAGAGAGAGAGAGAGAGAGAGAGGAGAGAGAGGGAGGGAGACGGAGGGAGGTGCTGGTATGACATGTCTCTGTTCTAGGACAGTGTGTGTTTACTCTCAGACACGAGAGGATGTCCCTCCTACAATCAGCAGGGAGTGTGTGTGCGTGTCTGTGTGTGTACAGACAACTGTGACGCCTGACAGATAAACTAGAGACATGTTCCCTCCCTTTAAGCACACTGACACACACATCAAACCACAGGTTCTGGAGGAACAGAACATTAAGTTCTGCACAAACTATCAGTCACGTCTCCTGGAACATTTCTGATCCATGTCAGTGGAACCTGGCTGGGCTCTGTCCCGGTGTAGAACCACAGCTGCTGTCTAGGGGGTGTTGAGAATGCTCGCTTATTAGTTTCAATCACCCCACCCTCCTCCTCCTCCCTCCTCCCCCCCCATCCTCCTCCCCCTCCTCCCCTGACAGAGGAACAAGCCTTGGAGCAACAACAAGAGCATGCGTGACAACAAAAGCTTTTCCTCCGAATACTGTACGTCTGTGGTGACAGACTGGAGGATGTTTTCAGTTAGCAAACACAAGAGGAGAGGGGAGAGAAGGAGAGGGGGGCAGAGGGGAGGTTGCTTCTCTGTGTGATGACAGAGAGACAGGCAGACAGACAGGCAGACAGACAGACAGGCAGGCAGGCAGGCAGGCAGACATGCACAGACGTACAGAGAGACCGACAGGCAGGCAGGTCCCTACATCTTAATAAACACATTGGCCCAGGACGACCCGCAGGTGGACATTGGCCGGGCCAGGTCAGGTCTCTCTCCGGTCTCTCCGGTCGTGATCACAGCTGCTCTGCTCGTACGGTACGCTGCATGACGCACACAGAGCCAAAGATAGACCTTTGTCTGGCTCCCACTCCGGCTAAATCATTTATCAAACATAAACACACCAGAGAGGGGATATAGCTGATCCAGCTACACCATGACTCTCTCTCTCTCTCTCTCTCTCTCTCTCTCTCTCTCTCTCTCTCTCTCTCTCTCTCTCTCTCTCTCTCCTCTCTCTCCTCTCTCTCTCTCTCTCTCTCCCTCCTCTCTCTCTCTCTCACATTCTCATAATACTTGGCCTAGCTTACTACTTTTTGCCTCCCTCCTCTCCTCTCTCCTCTCTCTCTCCCTCCCTCACTGCCTCCCTGCCTCCCTCCCTCCCTCCTCTCCTCCCTGCCTGCCTGCCTCCCTCTCCTCCCTCCCTCCCTCCCTCCCTCCCTGCCTCCCTTCCTTCCTCCCTCCCTGCCTCCTTCCTTGTTACACAACTCCACATTCCAGCGTATGTGTGCCTGCTCTGGTGACCTGCTTTACAGTCTGCTGCTCCACAGGCACACATAGATCACCCCCAGTACACAGAGACCTCTCCCTCTCTGCTTCTCTCCCTCTCTCTCTCTCGCTCTCTCTCGCTCTCTCTCGCTCTCTCCCTCCTGTCTCTCTATCTCCTTCTCTCCTCCTCCCCCTCCCCCCCCCTCCTCCTCCTCCTCCTCCCCTCCCCCTCCTCCTCCCCCTCCCCCTCTTCCTCCACCTCCTCCTCCTCCTCCCCCTCCTCCCGCACTGATGTGCAGACATACGCAAAGACACACACCACACACACACACACAGCGGTCTGCAAACACGTCTGCAGGTTGGCCTGTCAAGGCAGTGCCCCTCCCCCCCCCCCCCCATCTCTCTCTCTCTCACTCGCTCTTTCTCTCACTCGCTCTTTCTCTCTCTCTCTAAGAACAAAATGTCTTGAGCTGGGAGCAGAAATTCCACAGCTGACCTCCGACCTCCCCCACTGACTCTCTCTGGAGCCCAGCTGTGACACTGACCCGCACACACACACCCAGTCTGCACACACACCCAGTCTGCACACACACACAGTCTGCACACACACCCAGTCTGCACACACACCCAGTCTGCACACACACACAGTCTGCACACACACACAGTCTGCACACACACACACAGTCTGCACACACACACACACCCTCTCACACAGTCTGCACACACACACACACACCCTCTCACACACACACACACAGTCTGCACACACACACACACCCTCTCACACACACACACAGTCTGCACACACACACACACCCTCTCACACACACACACACAGTCTGCACACACACACACACCCTCTCACACACACACACACAGTCTGCACACACACACACACCCTCTCACACACACACACACAGTCTGCACACACACACACACCCTCTCACACACACACACACCCTCTCACACACACACACAGTCTGCACACACACACACACACCCTCTCACACACACACACCCTCTCACACACACACACACCCTCTCACACACACACACAGTCTGCACACACACACACACCCTCTCACACACACACACAGTCTGCACACACACACACACCCTCTCACACACACACACACCCTCTCACACACACACACAGTCTGCACACACACACACACCCTCTCACACACACACACAGTCTGCACACACACACACACACAGTCTGCACACACACACACACCCTCTCACACACACACACAGTCTGCACAGACACACACACCCTCTCACACACACACACACCCTCTCACACACACACACAGTCTGCACACACACACACAGTCTGCACACACACACACACCATCTCACACACACACACCCTCTCACACACCACCCCACCTTCTACAACAAGCTCCCTCCGTACGACAGAAAGTGACTGGGTCTGGCCTCGTTTCTAGCCTGGGTGTGGCTGCCACACACACACACACACACACACACACACACACACACACACACACACACACACACACACACACACACACACACACACACACACACACACACACACACACACACACACACCACACACACACACACACACACACACACACACACACACACACACACACACACACACACACACACACACCTGACTGGGGTAGCGTGAGCAGCAGTAATCTTGTCAAGGGCTGGGTGTGTCTCAACGTCACGATGTTGGCGGGGAATGTCACCAGGTGACATGGCATACAGGAGGACTTCCCCCAGGTTGCCCAGGGTTAAGCCGGGCTGGGTCCAACCACAAAAGACCCAGGAAGAATACGGCACACCTGGGCAGGTCGAGGTGAACAAAGCTCAACCAACCTAGTCTGATTAGCAGGGCGGGGAACCGGAGGCATGCAACGTCAACCAAAACAAACATCCCCTGCAGGTACAGTAGCTGCACAATACCCTGGTGTGAGTGTTTCATAATGGGGTATGCTCTTTTGAAATCCTCGTCTGAGTTCATCTATTTTTGCTCTGGCGGTGTGGTTTCCCTACCGCTGTTTAGAACCCGAGGATAAACAGGCTGTCTTAGAACCACTTCCTGTCGCCTGGATGCACTTCCTGTCGCCCGGACGCAGGTCGAACAAACTGCAGCCAGAACAGCCCGACACAAACGAGATCCTCCGGGGACAAGAGAGGGGGGAGGGAGGCAGCGGAGAGAAAGAGAGGCTGTGTAAAGCAGGGGGGCTCTGCCCTCCCTGTTCCTCCTCTTTTCCTCAGGTTTCTGCTGACAGGGACTTTGAGAGGGGGAGAGAAAGTAGAGTTAGAAGAGAGAGGGGAAAAATCTCAGGAAAAACAGATGTGGTCAGACAGCCAGAGTGAGAGAGGAGGTAGAGAGAGAGAGGCAGAAGAGGTAGAGAAGGAGAGGCAGGGGAGGTAGAGAAAGAGAGACAGGAGAGGTAGAGAGAGTGAGAGAGGAGGTAGAGAGAGAGAGGCAGGAGAGGTAGAGTGAGAGGCAGGAGAGGTAGAGAAAGAGAGGCAGGAGAGGTAGATAAGGAGAGGCAGGAGAAGTAGAGAAGGAGAGGCAGGAGAGGTAGAGAAAGAGAGGCAGGAGAGGTAGAGAGAGTGAGAGGTAGAGAAAGAGAGGCAGGAGAGGTAGAGAGAGTGAGAGAGGAGGTAGAGAAAGAGAGGCAGGAGAGGTAGAGAGAGTGAGAGGCAGGAGAGGTAGAGAAAGAGAGGCAGGAGAGGCAGGAGAGGTAGAGAGAGTGAGAGGCAGGAGAGGTAGAGAAAGAGAGGCAGGAGAGGTAGAGAGAGTGAGAGGCAGGAGAGGTAGAGAAAGAGAGGCAGGAGAGGTAGAGAGAGTGAGAGGCAGGAGAGGTAGAGAAAGAGAGGCAGGAGAGGTAGAGAGAGTGAGAGGCAGGAGAGGTAGAGAAAGAGAGGCAGAGGAAGTTAAGTAAGATGCACCGAGAGTGAGAAGACATCTCATCACCGTGTGTGTGTGTGTGTGTGTGTGGTGTGTGTGCATGTACGTATGTATGTGTGTGTGTGTGTGTGTGTAAGACAGCACTTCGGTGCTGAATTGCCACATTGCATCCCTTGATGCTTATGCAAGACTCCCTTCGTTTCTCCCAAACGGTCTCAGCCAGACCGGCCACTCTGGTTACCAGAGAACCAGGACTGAGTCATAACCAGACAGAATGCACCACAACACAGCCAGTCAGCCAATCAAAGGGCTTTCCATCTTCCTCTATTGGTTCAACTCGGCCAATGAGAAAAGGTTTGACGACTGCATCATCTGGTTCTTCAAAAAAATGTACCCCCACGCACATGCGTGCGAGCAAATATTACACACACACACACACACAGGCGTGCAGATACTACACAAGAACACACACACAAATACTACTCACACACACGACGATCACACCAAGAAGCCAGTTCTGCTTGCTGTGTCGTTGTCATGTGACCTGGACACCATCAGATGTGTCGTTGTCATGTGACCTGGACACCATCAGATGTGTCGTTGTCATGTGACCTGGACACCATCAGATGTGTCGTTGTCATGTGACCTGGACACCATCAGATGTGTCGTTGTCATGTGACCTGGACACCATCAGATGTGTCGTTGTCATGTGACCTGGACACCATCAGAAGAGTGAAAACTCGTGCTGGTGTGTTTCTGTGATGGTCTGGCACTTTCCACAACCTGCTGCTCTGCCCTGTATGGGGCTGGCCGACACCTTCTGCTGTACAGAACAGCTTTTCCTGTAAACAGGTGTGTGATGTGAGGAGGAGGAGGGGGAGGAAGGGCGGTAAAATAGAATCAGAACAGTTTCATAGATGGTGATGTTCCGAGCAGGAAACTTGTCGTTACGGTAACGGATTGGTCTATTATGGTGAGAACATTTTGAATAATATGTCGAAGACATTTCATTGCGTCTAACCCCCCCCCCCCCCCCCCCCCCCGCCTGTGTAGGCACTGAGTAAGACAGGGTAGAACCACGGCGTTCCAAAGCACAGAACCTTCTAAGGAACTGTAGTTTTGGGGTCCCTGGCAGAGTTAGAGGGACCTAGCGGAGTTCTGCTGGCGGGGTTCTGCTGGCGGGGGTTTCTGCTGGCGGGGGTTCTGCTGGCGGGGGTTCTGCTGGCGGGGTTCTGTCTGAGACCACGGCAGAGTGAGAGGGAACTCCCGTGTCTGACGGGGGAAGGAAGCGGTCAGGACCCAGCGAGGCCCTCGCTTCCCGGCAGCGACCGTGACGCAGCGGTGCCTGAAACACCGTCAGAGACAACAGGAGGAAGTCGAGAAAAAAAGTGTGGTAAGAAAAGAAACACAAACAGCAGAGTCATTCTGAAAGAGCCGGTGAGACAAAGATAGCGAGTCAGAGAGAGAGAGAGAGAGAGAGAGAGAGAGAGAGAGAGAGAGAGAGAGAGGAGAGAGAGAGAGAGAGAGAGAGAGAGAGAGAGAGAGAGAGAGAGAGAGAGAGAGAGAGAGAGAGAGAGGAAGTTGTGAGAAAACAGTTGTGTCATTCTAGCTGCTGTCAGCTGGTTAGCAGCACAGCTGAGGGGGACAGTGTGTGTGTGTGCGCGTGTCTCGTAAAGATAACCAGGTTGACTGAGGACACAGACAGCAGACCGTGAGATGGACGTCACCAGGCCTGCACACACACACACAATACACACATGCCGGCAGCTTGAACAGGACAGTCTGTCCCATGGAATTGTCTCTGTTTCACATGTCAATCGGGTACAAGCTGATATGGCTTGTGAAAGTGTGTGCGTGCAGGCTGTATGTGTGTGTATTACCTCACATTTACCTTACATTACCTCTTCTCCCTAGTCATAACAATAGCCTTACACAGCACACTAAATCCTGACATAGCCTTTCACAATCCCTCCCAAAGCAGAGGGCCAGGCCCAAACAGCAGGGGCGAGAGAGGATGACTCAGGACTGAAATAACAAGCACCTTCCAGGACCGACGCCTCGTTCCACCTTGTGGAATCCGATACTGGGATTGACCCGGCTTAGGGAGGGAGGAGAGCGTGGCGATGGCGTGCGATCTTAGGGGGGTAGAGCTTAATGAAACTGGTTGGATGGGAAGACAGCTGAAGCGCTGCTGGATTAAGTTTTTCAAACCCTAAATAGAACACAAACACTAAGGTGACCACGCCCCCATCATATGACACACATATACTACACACACACACACACACTACGTACACAACACATCACACACACATCCTACACACACACACAGTTTGAGTAGTAGTAGCGGAAACAGGTATTTTCTGTCACAACACCTGTTCACACCAGTGTGGTACAGAAACTGAGGTCAGGACAGAGCTGGTGTTTCCCCCCCAGAGGAAACGAAGGACTGAACCAAAAAAGAGGGGCCTTAAATGTTGACAGAGAAGAAGATGGAGGGAGGCCGGAGGGTTAGGGAGGCCGGAGGGTTAGGGAGGCTGGAGGGTTAGGGAGGCCGGAGGGTTAGGGAGGCCGGAGGGTTAGGGAGGCTGGAGGGTTAGGGAGGCCGGAGGGTTAGGGAGGCCGGAGGGTTAGGGAGGCCGGAGGGGTAGGGAGGCCGGAGGGTTAGGGAGGCCGGAGGGTTAGGGAGGCCGGAGGGTTAGGGAGGCTGGAGGTCTCCTACGCCCCTCACAGAGACAGAGGAGGAGCAGTGTGCTACAGGAGCTCTCGTACGCCCCTCACAGAGACAGAGGAGGAGCAGTGTGCTACAGGAGCTCTCGTACGCCCCTCACAGAGACAGAGGAGGAGCAGTGTGCTACAGGATCTCTCGTACGCCCCTCACAGAGGCAGAGGAGGAGACACCTGGTGAAACATTACGAGCGTTTCGGGGTGTTCACACCTGACACCTGCAGGAAGTGCGTCGGTGGTTCGAGAAGCTGCTCTCTTAGCTCCACCCGGTTCCCGACATCACAGGGCCACACCGACAAACAAAACATACAACCCCCCTTCATTGTTTTTTTTTTTTTTGCAATGCGACAGCAACGTACTGGAAGGGAAGTGGGGAAGGTGATTTTGGAACAGTTTACCGGTACTCACACAACGCAGCTGCTAGCCATAACCCAGAGACACAGCATGAGATGGAAGCAGGTCCTGGAGTTTCAACAACACAGGTGTAACAGGGAGAGTGTGTGTGTGTGTGTGTGGAGGGGTTATGTGCGTGTACATGTGTGTACGGTATATGTGCGTGAGACGATCAGTGTGATCTGCAGATCAGATAGGAGTGTGTGTGTGTGTGTGTGTCCGTGTGTTCGTCAGGTCAAAGAGGAATATGTTTGAACATGTTCTCTCTGTGCTGCAGACGTCAATTACTCATTCCTTAAATGTGACACATGTTCCCAGCTCAGCACAAGACAGCACGTCACACACACACACGTACACACGGGCACACACACGTACACACGCACACACTTACACACAGACACACCCTCTCGTCAAAGCTGATTCCTATCAAGCCGTTCCAGCACACAGCAGACTGGAGAGAGACAAACTGATCGTAGGAAGGAGAAGAGGTGCATGCTGGGAGATTGCAACACTGCTGCCAGTGTCCCCTCACCATACAAGGTAACAAGCTAA
>CM042876.1:1020166-1035166 GCA_023658055.1 Thaleichthys pacificus | reverse complement strand
AGCAAGCTCTAGGGCTCGGAGCAGGAGCACGCTCTAGGGCTCGGAGCAGGAGCACGCTCTAGGGCTCGGAGCAGGAGCACGCTCTAGGGCTCGGAGCAGGAGCACGCTCTAGGGCTCAGAGCAGGAGCACGCTCTAGGGCTCGAAGCAGGAGCACGCTCTAGGGCTCGGAGCAGGAGCACGCTCTAGGGCTCAGAGCAGGAGCACGCTCTAGGGCTCGGAGCAGGACCACGCTCTAGGGCTCGGAGCAGGAGCACGCTCTAGGGCTCGGAGCAGGAGCAAGCTCTAGGGCTCGGAGCAGGAGCACGCTCTAGGGCTCGGAGCAGGAGCAAGCTCTAGGGCTCTGAGCAGGAGCACGCTCTAGGGCTCAGAGCAGGAGCACGCTCTAGGGCTCTGAGCAGGACCACGCTCTAGGGCTCAGAGCAGGAGCACGCTCTAGGGCTCGAAGCAGGAGCACGCTCTAGGGCTCGGAGCAGGAGCACGCTCTAGGGCTCGGAGCAGGAGCACGCTCTAGGGCTCGAAGCAGGAGCACGCTCTAGGGCTCGGAGCAGGAGCACGCTCTAGGGCTCGGAGCAGGAGCACGCTCTAGGGCTCTGAGCAGGAGCATGCTCTAGGGCTCAGAGCAGGACCACGCTCTAGGGCTCGGAGCAGGAGCACGCTCTAGGGCTCGGAGCAGGAGCACGCTCTAGGGCTCGGAGCAGGACCACGCTCTAGGGCTCAGAGCAGGAGCACGCTCTAGGGCTCTGAGCAGGAGCACGCTCTAGGGCTCGGAGCAGGAGCATGCTCTAGGGCTCGGAGCAGGAGCACGCTCTAGGGCTCTGAGCAGGAGCACGCTCTAGGGCTCTGAGCAGGAGCATGCTCTAGCAGGCAGAACACAACAGACTTTGTGGATTGTCAAATATTTAGGAAGCGATAGGCCACGTTCGAGACAGCTAGGCCCCGCCTCAATTCAAGGCTGTAAACAAACAAACAAGAAAACAAGGCCTTGAGGTTGGATTTGCAACAGTGAGGTTGGATTTTCAAAACTGTTTTTTTTTTCTTTACTCTTGGCCCCTAATACTGCGCCAGACACACCCTCTCATCACTGCACCCACAACCCCCGCTACTCTGAGAAAGCTTGGAGGAGGAGGGGACTGTGTTGAGTGGGGATGGTAGTGGCAGCCTAGCCTAGCCTAGCCTAGCCTAGCCTAGCCTAGCCTAGCCTAGCCTAGCCGCAGCTGGTCAGTAGAGAAAGTGGAGGGAAACGGGCTCAAAGACTGTAAGATGAGCACAGGCACCGAGAGCAAGTGTGTGTGTGTGTGTGTGTGTGTGTGTGTGTGTGTGTGTGTGTGTGTGTGTGTGTGTGTGTGTAAAGAAAGTTAAACCCCACCCACATAAAGTGTGTGAACCACCGCCCCAGTGTGACAGAGACACAACAAGGATTTGGGGTTCTGATCAAAGCCACCCCTTAGGTCATGGATATGCCCTCTTGTTAATTGTGACACATTCATAAAATGTTTTTGTCATCATTGAAATCACGAAGTCACAATTACCGACCCATACTTACTATGGCGTCCTAGCTGTTTTAAATAGCTACATGTAAATGAATGTCGAGGCAGTGTAATAAAAGTATTCATCCGTTCTCTATAAATTCAGAATTAGCCTGATTGCGCACCCGCTTACGTGCGGGTGTGCAAATCGGTCATGTTTCATAGATATGTCATCATAAAAACAGGGCTTTAAGACCTACTTAAATATGCAGTTGCTGTTTGCCCAAGCAGCTAACAGAATAGCATTTACAATGTACGGCATTTGAAGTAGTTAAAATGCATCATGACAAGGCGACAGAAGTTTTTAAAATGTTTATGCACATGTAGGCTAGAAGTGAAAAGGTTGTTCAGGGAGCACGAAACATTTTGCAGGAGGCGGGTTAATTAGTGTGTCAAACGAAAGCCGAGAGAGAGAGAGAGGGAGAGAGAGAGAGAGAGAGAGAGAGAGAGAGAGAGAGAGAGAGAGAGGAGAGAGAGAGAGAGAGAGAGAGAGAGAGAGAGAGAGAGAGAGAGAGAGAGAAAGAGAAAGAGCTAGGGCACACCAAAGTTGATGTTGTACGCGTGGCACTGTTTATGTGAGCTCAAAACAGACAGACAAGCAGCAGGAAAAATGGCGAATGCATGAATGAATGTGGATAAACAGATCGATCACATTGTTATAGTTTCAACCGTAAAAAATAAATGCTATATTTACCTATTGTTCTGAGTTTTTCTTGAAATTGGCGAAGTTTTCGTTTTCTTTCTGGAAAAGTCGCTATCGTACGGTAATACAGACGCGTAACCATGTTCTGCTTCTAATGACAAAGTAAACAAACAAAAAAGTTAATTTCTTGCCCATTTAATGTCAACCCAAAACAGCAATCGGGATTCAATTGTCAAATGTAATAAGTGAACTGTCAAATGCTTCAAATGACGTAGCCATGAGAAAAACATGTGATTTCACGCAGTGATCGTCCTGCCTTAGAGACCGTGGCCGAAGAACACAACAGACTCAGGACATTGTAACAGACTACACGCATACCAGTGATGTAGCCTAATGTGAGAGAACATATAGCCTATTGCATGTAAACTGTAATCATAATAGTCAAACATTAGCCTTTTCTCATGTCTGTCCCAAGCCTAAATGTTTGTTCAGTATGCATTAACCGTGAATTCCGTCTGATCATAACAGCTATTGCAAAGCATTGACATGATTTGATATGAACTTGAAATGGTATGATCGGTCTACTTCGATGTGTTCAGTTATTGGGCTACTTGGTCGCGTAAACACATCATCGGTTAATTGTATTTTCAGTCCTTGCAAAGTGACATCATAGCTGCACTATGGCAGGGCTCGCTCGCTGGAACTTCGCAGACATAGAATGTTAACCTTCTCAACTTTCACATCTCTACACCTACAGTAGGTTTTTGAGACTTGTCATTCTAGCGTATTAGAAAGAAAATATACCTCTATCTCTTCTTTCCAAGTACTCTGCAGCCTCCAGCAGAATTAAAAGAGAATTAAGTTCCATCTCGTTTCCTTGCTGTAGAAAAAAAAAATGAAAAAAAATTCTGTATGCACAACAAATACTGACAATGCAAAAAAAAAACGGCAAATGAAATAAAAAACTAAAACTGGGTAAGCTCTATATGAACGTCTATGTTCAGTTCTGAGTCTTGGGGACTCCCAACTACATACATATCAACAGCACCTTACTAAAACTCACGGGATGATTGACGGCTTTGTAGTCCACTTACGAAACAGACTCAACTTCACGGGCAGTCCGCCGGGAAGGGTCTTAGCCAATGATAAAGCTCAGCGACTGAAGTTCAGAAGGAGAATGTTGATACATCGCGAACTGGCTTCTGATTGGTTGGACCGTGATAGTAACAAGGTAGAAGCTATACTGCTATACCCTAGCAACAGCACGTGTGGCCCAGCCCCGTCAACGTTCATTGGTCTGACATCTTGATAACTGGCTTCTGATTGGCAAATAGAAGACTTGGGCGTGTCCTTTTTTCCCCTTCCTCTCAAACATTGAACTTGACTGTTGTTGCTGTATGGGTTGCCAGTTTGGAGTCATTTAAAGTGTGAGTGTCGTGAGGGAAGTCACGTCTGTGCTTCTTGAGAAAAGGAAGGAAAGGGTTCTGTTGCAGCTGTAAGTGTTTAGAAAGTAGAATTGGCATATGGTGGAGCTGAGGCAACACTGTGAACATGTTGCAAGGAAAATACAGCAATGTGATAATTGAAGAGTGAAATAACACTAAATAGACCAATAAATACATCTTCTCACAGTGCAAAATAAAACAAATCTTCTACTAGTTCCTCCTGAAATGGGGCGGGTCAAATATGAATTTTTCAGAGAGGGAGGGTCTATCCCACTAAATAGGTCAATATCTGGCAGCCCAAAATGCAGATATTATAATAAGCAACCTTCATGCATACAAATTGCACAGCATTGTATCCAGGCAATTGGGACATTCAGGTCATAATATGAATCTGTCTGGTTCTATTTCAATTCTTCCTACATGGTATTGCCTAAGAAAGAAACTATTTAAATGAGGTGTTTGTGAGTCTTATTGTTTTCCTATGCTGTATGATGTTGCTCAATGCGCTCAATATTTTTGCCAAAACAGCAGTGTAACTGTGAGCAACGTGAGTGGTGAAATGCAGTTCCTGAACATGGACCTCCTCCTCAGTGTCCTACCTGCTAAACCACATCATATCTATCATCATATCTCAATAAAGACACACATTATGTCTATTACATCATCATATCTAAGAGCTACTCTCAGAGAGCTACTATAACTTACAAGACAGGCTGTTGTGGTTTTTCAAAGGCCTATATTAAAGCTTTTGTACTTTAGTTTATTTTATTTACCTGTGTGTTGATTCTCCTTCAATTACTGTTCTGTTATCATAGGGAGCTTTCCAGTGTTGACAAAGCCCAAAAAATTATTATTAATCATTACTATTATTATAAATATTCAAATGTAAACAGCATTACTGGTGATTAAACAACAGTGTAACACAGCCTAAGATGCAAGAGGATGGTATAAAGATTAGACCTAAAAGAAAATATTACCATTACTTCATAAAGAAGGCATTACGTGGACAGCAACTAGCCATACTGGGCATTCAAATATTGTGAAACACACACACACACACACACTTCCTCTATGAAAACATCTCATGACATCATCGAGGAGACCAGCTAATGGGGACAGGTCCTTGCACAGTGAAAGGCAAGGCCAAAATTCCTCTTTTGGTGATAAATGGAAACTTGTCAAAGCTCTGCCCAACCCTGTTTCTAGTAACTGCTGCAGTGGTGATGTCACTTCCTGTAGGGCTCCAAGGGTGTGGTAGGGCCTACACATCTGGGTACTCTCTATAGGCTACACAGACATGTCTGTGGGCATGTCTACTCTACAGACATGTCTGTGGGCATGTCTACAGACATGTCTGTGGGCATGTCTACTCTACAGACATGTCTGTGGGCATCTCTACAGACCGTGACTGACACACACAAAACAACCTCCTCATTCACCAGAATGAGATTGAGTATTTGTCTGGCCTTCGAAAAACAAAGCAAGTATAGGCCTACATAACACAGCCAAGTCACTTCAAATGTCCCCATCTCTCCCTTTGGCAGGAAACACATCCATGAGACGCCTGTGCGGTGGTCTGTTCTACCTGTTGCACATGTGTCTTGTACCATTAATCACTGTAAGACTGTTAGGACTGTGCTCTTCTATAGATGAGCATTACATTACAATCTGCATAGGCTACTTGGCCAATAGGATCAGAGGTACATGATCACATGGTTGACGTTTTTACATGCAGTGTGTAGAATAGGAAAGTCAGATGGCTGAGCGGTGAGGGAGTCGGGTTAGTAATCAGAAGGTTGCTGGATCGATTCCCCGCCGTGCCAAATGACGTTGTGTCCTTGGGCAAGGCACTTCACCCTACTTGCCTCGGGGGGAATGTCCCTGTACTTACTGTAAGTCGCTCTGGATAAGAGCGTCTGCTAAATGACTAAATGTAAATGTAAATAGACAGATAGGCAGCCATCCTGGATGTCACTTGTCATAGGTTGTGGTGGGGGAGGGGGGTGTTAGAGTGACAAAGAGAGAGGAGGGAGAGGGAAGGAAGGGTAGGGTGTGAAAGAGAGGGAAAGAGGGAGAGAGAGCTTGAGGAAGGGAGGCAGAGCAAGCAAGGAGGGGGCGATATAGACAGTGATATCCACTTGTATTGATTGCCAGATGCTGTCTTAGGAAGGGTGGACAGGTTTTTATCAGATCAGTCAGAAATATCTGGATATTGCCCCCAGCCCCAGCCCCACCACACATCAGACAGTCTGATTTGCTTAATCACTCCCTCACGTATCACAAAGTTTACCAATCAGAATCTCACAATGCAAAACGAAGGATAGCCGATGTTCGGTGTGAACAAATGTCAGGCACCAGTCTTGTTTTTATTGTGGTTTCCAACTGAGTTGTTCTCAAGGTGCGTGTGTGCTGAGCAACAATCCGGACGAGGATTTTCAGAGCATATTGTTAATACCGCTAGTCTACCACGCAGATGAGAGACAGCATAGAAACCGTTAAATGAATCAGTCTTCTGAAACCAGGACTCCACTCAGGCTTGGGCCCCTCTGTAGTTAATGAGGGAAGTCTTTGTCTGCACTAAGACCTGGTGAAAACACAGACCTCAGGAAAGGACTGGCAATCTGTGTCTGGTTTTCATTCTTTCTCGTTTTCCCTGTCTCTCTCTCTGTACCTCTCTCTCTGTACCTCTCTCTCTGTACCTCTCTCTCTGTATCTCTCTCTCTCTCTCTCTCTCTCTCTCTCTCTCTCTCTCTCTCTCTCTCTCTCTCTCTCTCTCTCTCTCTCTCTCTCTCTCTCTCCTCTCTCTCTCTCTCTCTCTCTTTTTGTCTGTTTCTGTTTCTATCCCTCCCTCCCTCCCTCCCTCCCTCTCTCCCCTCCCTCCTCAATGACTGCCACACCTCACTGAGAGAATATGACCGAGACATGGTGGTTTTTACCATCTCTGCCTTGCTCATAAAGTAGCTGTGACATCACTTATTGAGTTCTGGTGATCTCTGACCTCTTTATCAGGGCAGAGAGCGAGAGAGCGAGAGAGAGGAGAGAGAGCGAGAGAGAGCGAGAGAGAGCGAGAGAGCGAGAGAGCGAGAGAGAGCGAGAGAGAGCGAGAGAGAGCGAGAGAGAGCGAGAGAGCGAGAGAGAGCGAGAGAGAGCGAGAGAGAGCGAGAGAGCGAGAGAGAGCGAGAGAGCGAGAGAGCGAGAAAGTACAGAGGCTAAAGGGCTTTCTTCATGGGCTGTCAGCAGTCACTGTTATAAAAATGAGAATGCGTAGGTGCCCTGATAGCCTACAGGATAAACCATGTAGGCTGAGGCCCTCCTGCAGCGGCCTGGGTTTGAATCCGGCCTGGGCCCTTTGCTGCATGTCCTCTCTCTCTCTCTCTCTCTCTCTCTCTCTCTCTCTCTCTCTGTCTGTCTGTGTCGCTCTCTCTGTGTCGCTCTCTGTCTGTCTCTCTCTCTCTCATTCTTTTCCTCACCCATCCCCTTCTCTTTCTCTCTCTCTCTCTCTCTCTCTCATCCTCCCTCTATCTCTCTCCCTCCCTCCCTTCTCTTCCCCTCTGCCTCTCTCTTTACCCTCCACCTCTGTCCCTTTATCTCCCTCTCTTTCTTCCTGGTAGCTATAGAATTCTTCTAATAGTCATAATCATCTACATAATCTCCTCTCCAAGAGGCTTTTCTTGTCCGCCAGCCTTAGGCCTGGAAACAGCTGGTCCCCTCCCCCAATCGCTATCTCTTTACTCCTCTCTCTCTTCACCCCCAGCATTCAGCCTCTCTCCCCCTCTCTCTCCTTCTCCTTCTCTCTCTCCTTCTCTCCTTCTCTCTCTCTCTGTCTGTCTCTCTCTCTCTCTTTACCCTTTTATCTCTCTTTTGTTGAGTTGTTTCGATGCTTCCCCTGCCCAGTCATCTCTACCCTACTTCCTGTATCCAGTGGTAACCAGTAACCATGCTTTCACAGTCAGAAGAGGCTGTGGGTGTCTTGGGGGGGATGGATACTGTAGCTGCACGACGTTTTGAAGAGCAGCTACAATACGTACGCAAACATAAAGATAAAATGTAGGCCTATTCGTTTTAGGACGCAGGAATGGTCTTTCCCAGGCTTGGAGTTTCCCACGATGCATTGCGACGTGACTGTTCTCTCTCTCTCTCTTGAGGAGCTACTGTAATAATCTGCTCCTAATCGCCTCATTTCCTGTCTCTGTTGTTTACTGGTGTGTTGCCGTGGGCGCGTTCAGGGATCAGGCTGAATGTATGGCACAGCAGTGCCCCGCCTGGGCGGGGAAACCATAAACGCCCTCACTAGCACCAGCTCAGAGCTGCCCAGGCAGATAACACAAGGATACATTGGTTTTGGTTATCTGTTTGTGTGTTATAGCTGAAAAGTGCATAGCGGCTAATTAGGCGACCTGTTCTCTCCTCGTAAACGTGTTATAAATCAAGGAAAACCACCGCCCTTGCGTTTTTGCGAAACGAGCGCACTGAGAAATCTTTCAAGGTTCGGCCTTTACGTGACTCCATGCTGGCGATAGCCCCTGCTTTCGTTTCGCCCCAATAAACTTCCCAGTCATGGAAGCCTGCGATCTGCTCCCCCCCCCACGTGTCTCCCCCCCTCACAGAGACACCCAGACAGGGCGGCCAGATCTTAGAGTGATAATCCCTCAATCAGTACCAGGCTGTAGAAGTGCAGCTCTCGGTGAGTGAATGCTTTCAGCGTGTGTCTTGGAGCTATTTGAGGTTCTTGTCGCCAGGGAATCCTCTGCCTCCCTGGCGTTTACACTCGTGTTATGGGGCTCGTAAAACTGTTTTCTGCGCTAAATGATCCGAAGGAACTGGTGCCAGAGCAGCAATCATGGAGGCAGCCTTCGCCGCCATTATCTTCTGAGGGGGGTTGCGGGTTGCCAAGGTTACAGAGTCTTGGTAGTTCTAGTCAGTTATAGCACCACTTCAGGGTGTGTGTGTGTGTGTGTGTGATGGGAGGGGGTTTTCACTGTCTGTTTATCTGAAATGCAAATTGAGGGCCTAAGGAGCTGTTTGTTAGCTTTGTGTCCCCTGTGACAGGATGAACTTGAAGCCTCTTGAACACACACACACATGCAACACGCCCAACTGTCACTTAGGAGAGGTAGCAGGACACTGTCCATGTTTGTATTTCGAGCGATCTGTGTTTGCCTCCGTTTATTGCATGTTGATCTCTTCACAGGCTGTGAGGGTGAATGTGTGTGTGTGCGTGGTTCCCTGACACCCCGTGTCACGTATCGTGTGAGAAGTCTGGAAGACGTATCCTTCCACGACGAGGAACTTTTTCCTGAGGAACTATTTCCTGAGCGTCTTGTCAGGTCGGTCTCGACTCTGCCGCTACGACGTGACGAGGAGGAAGTGTTCGTCTCCGTAACTGTTGGCTGCCTCTCCTCTCTCTCACACACACACACTCTCTCTCTCACACGCACACACACTTTCTCTCACACACACACACACTCTCCTCTCTCTCACACACACACTCTCTCTCTCACACACACACACACTCTCTCACACGCACACACACTTTCTCTCACACACACACACTCTCCTCTCTCTCACACACACACTCTCTCACACGCACACCAACACTCTCTCTCTCACACGCGCACACACTTTCTCTCATACACACACTCTCTCACACACACACACTCTCTCACACGCACACACACTCTCTCTCTCACACACACACACTCTCTCACACACACACACACACTCTCTCTCACACGCACACACACTCTCTCTCTCACACACACACTCTCTCACACGCACACACACGCTCATCTCTGGGTCCGAGGTCTTGCTCTGACCAGTGGGATTTTAGCTGTAGTTGTGAGGACGGCATTTAGGTCCCTGATATAATCTGGATTAGACTCTGGTAATCCAGCTTCACTTCCCTGTATCTGCAAAGAGGGGGAAACGAAAGTCTGTGCGCACACACACACACACACACAGCATAACAGCATAACAGCCCACTATACAGGGCAAGATTAGGGATCAACAACTCAATATTTGACCCTGTTCATGTTTGACTCAGAGGTCAAAGATTTCCATAGTTCTATATTCTTAGCTCATCATAGCTGACCTTACAGCAACATGCTGTTCCCCAGCGAGCGAGGAGACTAAACCTCACCAACACAGCCAAACCAGTTCGACATGAGTGTAGTCTGCTAGTCAGGTGCTGGAGGCAACAGTTATCACCTGTTCGGACATCCTGATCTCTGTACAGGAACTACATCCTTCTTAGACCAGGACTCCACCCCTGTGGCCCTAACCCCACCCCTGTGGCCCTAACCCCACCCCTGTGGCCCTAACCCCACCCCTGTGGCCCTAACCCCACCCCTGTGGCTCACCCTTGCAGCTACACTTGTTTGTACATGGACTCCACTTCAGTGGAGCACCCCTCCCTAACCTGCTTGGTGCTTAGTCACTATAGAGGACAGTGCGTGCAACTTATCACCAATCCCTCACACTACGCCAGCCTACAGTACACACACACTACACACCAGTTACACCAGCCTTCCACTCAGGCCTGAGTCACTATTACTGTAACGACAGTAGTACACTAGCCCCGCCCCCTTCTGCCTCCGCCTCTTTTCTTCCTGTGTGTCAGCATGTCGATCACCTGATCATGACAGCTAACTGGAAAAGTCCTCTTATGACTGTGTGTGTGGAGTCACGCAACCTTGGAACCAGAGGTGTGCTTTTGTGCCGTGTCTATGCGTGTGTGTGTGTGTGTAGAAACTTCGCTAAATTGGTTGCCAGGTTTGTGAGATCTGGACATCTCATTAGGTGATGATAATTGCGTCTTCTAGCACTGATTCAACCTGACTATCAGATTGCACTCGAGTGGTGTCATTGTGTTGAGCTTCCAAACCTTCTCGCTCCTCAACCGCCCAAACCACACCTGTACTTAGAGTCCCAACTGGAAAAGACCGGTGACCTCATCCCAGGAACACAATGTTCCAGATCCACAGCACACACGGTCTACCTGGATATTCTTCAGGTGCTCGCTGGTCCAGCTAATGAGGGAGTTTCACCAGAAACCGTCATTTTCGTCCAGGTTTTCCCCAGTCTGAAGATTAAAAACACAAGGTTGTGCAGTTGTGTGGGTTTGGAGTTCTCCGTGTTTGAGACAGTGAGAGGGAGAAATGTTTGTCTGAGTCTCGCCTGCTGCACCAAGCTCTCTGGGCGGTTTGTCTCCAGGTTTCAGTTTGAGCGGGGTGACTGCGGAGCCGAGGGCGTGTGGTTGCCTGGTGAGGAGGAGGAGGATGATGATGAGGATGATGATGAGAGGCTGGTGATCTTTGGTGCTGTTCTTCAGAAGGTGTCTCAGCTGGTGGGTTTACAGTAGAGACACCAGGCAGCCCTCCCTCCCTCCTTCCCACACACACACACACACACACACACACACACACACACAAGCTCTTCGCACACACACTTAGAACACCCGGTACGCACACCGAAGCGCTTGTAGCGGCAACCATCCAACACCCACACGTACATTCTCATGTACAGTCATACACACATACACACACACACTCTCAGTCGTACAGTACACACACACACACTCATACAAACGCACGCAGTCAGGGACACACACACACATCTGCTCCAGATCTCTGATGCAGTCGTGTTCTATACTCAGCAGCACTGTGGTTGGATTATTGTGGCGAACACACAAGTGTTCCTGACGTCAGCCCTCTTAGAACCCAGGGGTTCCTGTTTGTTCCGGGGGGTTGATCTCAAAACACAGATGGTGTGTGTGCCCGAATCAGTCTATCAGTGTGTGTATCTGTGAATGTCAGTGTGTGTGTGTGTGTGTGTGTGCGCCAGTGTGTCTGGATCTTTTCATCAGCTGCTCAAAAGTGATCAGGAGGTGACAAACACCAGCTACAACACAGCCCTGTAATTACCACAGGCCTTCTGGCCAACCTTAGTGTGTGTGTGTGTGTGTGTCTGCACACGTGGTAAGAGTCAGGGTACGAGTGTGTGTGTGTTACTGTAGAAGTGTGTGTGTGTGTTACTGTAGAAGTGTGTGTGTGTGTTACTGTAGAAGTGTGTGTGGGTGTGTTACTGTAGAAGTGTGTGTGTGTGTTACTGTAGAAGTGTGTGTGTTACTGTAGAAGTGTGTGTGTGTGTTACTGTAGAAGTGTGTGTGTGTGTGTTACTGTAGAAGTGTGTGTGTGTGTTACTGTAGAAGTGTGTGTGTGTGTGTTACTGTAGAAGTGTGTGTGTGTGTGTTATTTTAGAAGTGTGTGTGTGTTCTGTTAGCATAAGCTTGCCAGGTAGTGTGTTGGAGGGATGACCGATTCCTTAGATGTGCAGCCCCAGTTTGAAGCTACTCACACACACACACACACACACACACACAGACATCTGCACAAACACATACATACCACACACAAGTACACACACTCCTACACACAAACACAAAGTCACTCACAGTGACACACACACATCTACACACCCATAAACACACACTGACACACACAAACAGATGTAAATGTACACAGACGCATACTGGAATGTAATCATGTGCCAAAGACACACACACACTCAGACACACACACACTCACAGGTACACACACACTCAGACACACTCACAGACACACGCACACTCACAGGTACACACACACACTCAGACACACTCACAGGTACACACACACTCACAGGTACACACACACTCACAGGTACACACACACTCACAGGTACACACACACTCACAGGTACACACACTCACAGGTACACACACTCACAGGTACACACTCACACACTCACAGGTACACACACACTCACAGGTACACACACTCACAGGTACACACACACTCACAGGTACACACACACTCACAGGTACACACACTCACAGGTACACACACTCACAGGTACACACACACTCACAGGTACACACACACTCACAGGTACACACACTCACAGGTACACACACTCACACACACAGGTACACACACTCACACACACTCACAGGTACACACACTCACAGGTACACACACTCACACTCACACACACTCACAGGTACACACACTCACAGGTACACACACTCACACACTCACAGGTACACACACTCACAGGTACACACACTCACAGGTACACACACTCACAGGTACACACACTCACAGGTACACACACACACTCACACACACACTCACAGGTACACACACACACTCACACACACTCACAGGTACACACACACACTCACACACACTCACAGGCAGACACACATCCCCAGCATGGGGGTGATTACCTGTCTGTTTGGCCTCAAGACCCAAGGGACAACACCTGAAGGGTCTCGTGTGTGTGTGTGTGTGTGTGTGTGTGTGTGTGTGTGTGTGTGTGTGTGTGTGTGTGTGTGTGTGTGTGTGTGTGTGTGTGTGTGTGTGTGTGTGTGTGTGTGTGTGAGGTAAGTGCAGACTTGCTCCGAGTAATATGACCTTTGGGCCCTTTGTAACTTGTGTTTAGCATTCTCCTGTAACTCTCGGTTACTGTAATTCTTTCTCTCTGTGATGCCTGCACACGCACACACACACACACACACACTCACACACACACGCACACACACACACACACACACTCCCCCCTGTTGACTGTTGACTCAGGAAGTTGTAGAGCTGAGCAGAGTTCTTCTGAGACAGCAGACACAGGTGTGGTCCTCTACAGGGAGACAACTTGGTGTGCGTGTTTGTGTGTGTGTGCGTGTGTAAATGTGTGTTGTGTTTGTATGCATGTTGGTGTGTGTAAATGTGTTTGTGTGCAGAGGGCAACTTGTGGGGGTATAAAGGAGAGAGAGATGGAAGACAGACGCCAAAACAACAACAACAACAACAAGAAAAGAGGAGGAGTGTGTTCAGAAAAAACAATGACTGCCCTTCTCCTCCTCCTCCTCCTTCTCCTCCTCCGCGGGTCTCTGTGTTTTTTTTTTTTTTTTACAAATCTCTGCATATCTTTATTAACAACACAGATCCTGGACAACGGTTGAAAAACAGCTGACCACAGCTTGGTGTGGTCGCTCTGGATAAGAGCGTCTACTAAATGTAAATGAAGCTTGGATGCTCCTGATTCATCAGCCCTGGTGGAGCAGAGGTGGAGGGTGGGGGGCACACGGGGGAGGTCAGGAGCCGGGGTGAGAAGGGTTCTTGTGGGAGGGGGAGGGAGCGAAGGAGGGAGGTGTTGGAGCGGAGGGGGGGAGTTGGGGGCTGTGGAGGAGGCAGGGGGTGAGGGAGGGGTGAAGGGGGGGGGGGTGAGGAAGGGGGTGTGAGGGAGGGGGGGGACATGCAGGAGGAGGAGGAACAGTAGAGGAGGAGGAGGAGGAGGAGGAGGAGGAGCGTCCAGGAAGGGGAGCACAGCTGTTTCTCATCTGTAACTGCACCCTGGGCTGACCTACATTCTGCAGCCAGAACCCTGCCTCTCTGACACACAGAACCCTGCCTCTCTGACACACAGAACCCTGCCTCTCTGACACACAGAACCCTGCCTCTCAGACACACAGAACCCTGCCTCTCTGACACACAGAACCCTGCCTCTCTGACACACAGAACCCTGCCTCTCTGACACACAGAACCCTGCCTCTCAGACACACAGAACCCTGCCTCTCAGACACACAGAACCCTGCCTCTCTGACACACAGAACCCTGCCTCTCTGACACACAGAACCCTGCCTCTCTGACACACAGAACCCTGCCTCTCTGTCACACAGAACCCTGCCTCTCTGACACACAGAACCCTGCCTCTCTTCCACACAGAACCCTGCCTCTTACACACGGAGGAGACAGAGAGGGGAGGAGAGGAAGGGGAGAGAAGGAGGAAGGTTGGCAGCAGAAGTTTTTGTTGTTTGTTTGTTTAGTTTTTGTGTTTTAGTTATTGATAGAGAGAAAACGACTGATTTGAGAGAATGAGAATGAGTGTGTGATAGAGAGAGAGAGAGAGAGAGAGAGTGACAGAGAGAGAGAGAGAGGAGAGAGAGAGAGAGTGGCAGAGAGAGAGAGAGAGGGAGAGAGAGAGAGAGAGAGAGAACAGCCACAGTGCCTTGCGTGTTTGCAAATGTGTTTCCACAACCCACAAGTGCAGCTGTGCACCTCTCTCCATTGGAGGGAAAAAAGAGACAAAAAATCTGTCAAAGAAAGACAGGCAGAATGAAAAACAGGCCTCTGAATGGACTAACTTCCCTCCAACATCTTCTGATCTGACTTTGTAATGCACCACTGATTCAGAAAATCCTTGTTTTTCTAAATTGCTTTCCTTGTTCAAACACGCAGAGCTGTCGGTCAAAGTGTTCATAACGTTCTGCTGTCTGCATATCAATGACACTCCCCCCCCCCCCCCCCCACACACACACTTTCGGGCCAGCATGCCTCTCCCCTCCTC
>CM042876.1:995166-1017666 GCA_023658055.1 Thaleichthys pacificus | reverse complement strand
TGCCTTGCCTCTGTGTGTGTGTGTGTGTGTGTGTGTGAGTGTGTGTATGTGTGTGTGAGTGTGAGTGTGTGTGTGTGTGAGAGTGTGTGTGTGTGTGAGAGAGAGAGACAGTTAAAGATGAAGTAATGACCAACACTTTTGTTCAAATAGAGGATGACACACACACTCACACACACACTCACGCACACACACACACTCTCACATACACACACACACACACACTTACTCTCACACACACATACCACAGTCCCAGGATCAGATGAAGTCTTCCACAGTATCACATGATGTTGTCATGGTACCCAGAGCGTCTGCTGTGCTTTCTGGGTGTCATTATCATAGATATATATATATATCTATGGTCATTATGACCTAACCCTGCAGTCCAGACACACTACTGTAACACACCCCCTCCTGTCACTCAGCAGTTTTATAGAGGGGGGCGGGGGGATTCTGTTAACTAAGCTTCTACTGCCATCTAGTGGCGATGAGGGCTACTGCAGAAATAGCGGTGGAACGTCTAACTGAATTTGTCATGGACAGGATTCGAGCTATTAAACGTGTCGTTCGCTCGTAGTTTCTTATTTGAAATGTCATACGTCATATTTATAGAGGTACTGAAGATTCACGTTATATATGACCCCATTAGCCTTCATTAGGTCTAAATCTACTTAAATTATATTATAGTGATATGCCATTATTACAAATAGGCAATTATTATACACCTAGTGGGCCGTGGATATATTTTATTATTTTTCACTGGTTACTAATTAAGCAGGGTTTGCCGGGGTTGTTAGCAACACCCTTGAACACGTACTTTATTGGCGATAAAGTACTGCCTCTCGTACCTTATTGCTTTTATAATACGGTTGCCAGCGAAATTATAAATAGTAAATAAATAGTAAGCTGCCTTTCAGCACAAAATAGTTATAGACAACAAACATTGTGTATCGCATTTAATTTTGTGACAAGTGACATCTTTCTTTGTAGTCTGCCACTAGATCAAAGTAATCTAACCACTTCTGTTCTAGAACACAGGGGCCAGGCTTCCTCTGTTCTAGAACACAAGGGCCAGGCTTCCTCTGTTCTAGAACACAAGGGGCCAGGCTTCCTCTGTTCTAGAACACAAGGGCCAGGCTTCCTCTGTTCTAGAACACAAGGGCCAGGCTTCCTCTGTTCTAGAACACAAGGGCCAGGCTTCCTCTGTTCTAGAACACAAGGGCCAGGCTTCCTCGGTTAACAAGAAGCCCTGCGCTTCTTACTGTAAAATGAAGATATTCAGAGTAGCTGATAAACACCCTAATGTGGTTATATTTTCCTTCTGTAATGGTCAGATAAAGACAATTTACCACAAAATATTTTGGGGTATTTTTTTAATTTATTTATTTATTGTTTATTACAAAGCACAAAGCATGATAATAAAATGCATCCACTAGACAAAAAGAAATATTGCAACAAAAATGATAAAGTTTAATTCCAAGTTAGACCCCACTTTTCCTTAAAAAAAAAAAGAAGGTAAACCATGTAATGTGCTCGTCTAGCTTGCCTTGGTGACCACACAGGTGGTAGAAGGACACGACTAATATAATGGTATTTTATTTGTACATGTATATAAATTATAACAACAAAACGGCAACTTTTAGTAGTGAGATAAATCCAAAGACTTGAAAAATGTTTTTTACTAAAGCTGTCCTTTTCTGCCCTCTGCCTATCTGGCATCGTGCCTTTATACTGATTATATAACAAAGACTAACTTTTACCAACTTGAGTAGCTATTACTTACCAACACATTCCCTCTTAATCGTTGGTAGAGAACTACCGGCGTTAAACCCAATATTAGGAAAAGGTGAGAATAAGAGCTTCTGTCCGCTCTGTCTGAATATTGAAGCTAGACGCATCGCGATTGCGTAATGACAAAGAGACTGACTGCAGATCTAGTCGGACAAATAAATAGGAACATTCTCCAACGTTCTTGTGATTAATTTGCAACAGTTTGTGCACGCTCTTGTGTTAATAACAATTTAAATTATTTTTACACAATATAATTGTTTATTAATTCATGTTGAGAGGGGCACTGGAAAATAATTTTGAAAAGGTGAAGGGGCTGGCCCCCGGAACCTCCCTTCTGCACATGCCTGTGAATGATTTAACCTCATTAGCCTGGTAAAAAATGAAAAAATATTAGCATACAGTAGGAGGGGGCAGGGACTTCTCAACTCTATTTAATGGATTTTGTTTCTGTTAGCAAAATCGAGCTGTTAACTCGCCAAATCTGTCTCGTGAGGCACAATACAACTTTGGCTTATTCACAACGGTCCTGTAAGTATCTGATGTAAAGCTTTATATGTTGCGTATATTTCTCCAGTGCCAATATAAATAGGACTACATGTTCTGCCATGCAACACTGCAGCCTTTTCAAAAAAAATTGTCCGTTTATAACAGCTGCAAAGTTGTGGACCTCACTCACTTGTAGGAAGGGGCAGAGTTGAACGATAAATTCAAGTCTTAACACTTTGAATGGTCCTACCCCTATGTCTGTCTAAAAGGTACTGTTTACAATTGATTGCAGGAGCCATCATTGGAACTCAAATTCTCCGCGGTCGTTACAGGAGGACTATTGTACACTAAATAAGGTACGTAGAGTTAAGCTACCATTCTAAGGAAACTTCCCATGTGATATAAAATTCTAACGTAGTTTGGCATTGTCAAGTTATGCATGCTGCTAGGTTTCTGCTCAAACGTAATGTTGGCATTAAAACGTGCTCTATAGCCTAGTTTATTTAAAAACAATGCCCAGTTGTAAAATTAATTCCAGCAGTAGCTGATTTTGTAACTTTCCAAGGCTACAGGTGTATCTATGCTGAAAGGTTGTCTACTCACCATTTGGTTATCACAAAACGTATTTGTTAGCCTTCAGAGTACCACAAATGTACCACAAATGTACCACAAAGTACATTGTGCATATGTGGAGCTGTGTATAAGCAAGGCACATAGCTGGAGATGTCTATAGGCAAGGCACAGGCCTTTGTCAAAATGTTGGATGTCATTTCTGGATAAAATATGAATTTGACTTCTATAATGTATTAATTCATTCAATTTCTTTTGAAGGTTTACATCAAGAGCAGACATGTCATACCTTGCACCGTTACATAGAATTGGAGGACAAGGAGGTTCTCCCTTTGAATTGAGTGGTATTAACAACGGAGCGACGCTGGAGAAGATCTGGGTGTGGGTCGGAGGCTGGCAGGTGAAGGCGGTGAAGGTTTGGTTTACTGATGGGCGATACCAACAGTTTGGAAACGAAGCAGGAAAGTTTTCTGAATTTAACTTTAATGATGGAGAGCATTTTACCACGCTTTCCCTGTGGGGAAATGGAGCAGGAACACGTTTGGGTGCCATCAAATTCCAAACTAGTCAGTCACGGGAGTTCTTTGCTCACATGACTGATTGGCCGTTGAAAACTGAGTACCCTATTGATGTTGGCTCTGGGATCTGCATTGGAGTCTTTGGAAACTCTGGTTCAGACATGGATTGCTTAGGTTTCAAATTCATTAACACCATCAAGTCTACCGTATTGAAGGATGTACACTACCCCACACTTCATCATGTAATACCCCAGGTGGCCGTTAAGGAAATCAAGTCCATGACTTACAAAAACGAATCTAGTGTCACTCAAGAACACAAAATTGAAGCGTCTGAAACGATCACCAAAAAGTCATCGTGGTCTGTGTCCAACAAGTTAGAAGCAAACTTTAACTTTGAGGTGAGCGCAGGAATCCCTGAGGTAGCACAAGTCACTGCTGGGTTTGGCTTCACTGTGGGAACAGAAAGCACACACGGCTTAGAAGAAGAAAGGTCTAATACTGAGACTCTGTCCTTTCCGGTTAGTGTTCCTGCTGGGAAGACCGTAAGTATTGACATCACCATTGGTAAAGTTACAATTGATCTCCCATACACTGCCAGAGTGGAAATGACTTGTTACAATGACAGTGTTCTGAGTTTTGACACCAGTGGAATCTACAAGGGCCTTACTTACACAGATGCAAAAGTGGTTACAAAAGAGAGTCCTTAACCTGTTCAGAATTAAATTGTTACCGTCAAATATATTAAGTATTTGTATTTGTATTGTGGAACAAGGGAATAATTATGGAGACTTTTAGTTGCATTATTATCCAACTGTAAAAGGCAAATTAACAATCATGTTGACCATGTTGTCGAATCATCAGCCTTAGTTTTTCTGGGCATCGTATCAGGTTACGTTTCATTTGAATAAAATAACAAAACACTTTAAATAATGATGATGTAATTTTCATATGTGAATGGATTTATAAATGATTACAGTACAAATTACTCGGGCGTTGCCTGGAGACGTGTTGGGTTGCGGTGTTGCTTTAATGTTTGCTTATGCTCATGTAACTCTAATATTTTACTAATCAGGGGATCTTTATTGGGGGGTGTATGAATCTATTCTAACAATTAAAATATGTTAAAAGTAAAATAGTTCATAGAATTAAAGGGACATTTCTGGTGAAATTACAGTAATACATTAGATAATAAGTTATAGTAAAGCGAATTCCAGTTGTTTTTTTGCATTGTATCTATGTTTTTAATCTGATAGTACTTTTCTGTTTTTCAACACCACTGCTGCCAGAAGATAAGTTGTTTCAAGGTTTGGTTTTACACAGTGTACTGTTTGAAATGACAACGTGTAAAATGCTCAAGTCCAGTGTTACAGGAGAACTGGGTGTGTATTTACTTTATATTTACATTTAGATTTAGATTTAGTCATTTAGCAGACGCTCTTATCCAGAGCGACTTACAGTAAGTACAGGGACATTCCCCCCCGAGGCAAGTAGGGTGAAGTGCCTTGCCCAAGGACACAACGTCATTTGGCACGGCCGGGGAATCGAACTGGCGACCTTCAGATTACTAGCCCGACTCCCTCACCGCTCAGCCACCTGACTCCCTATTATCCCTATTATATCACTCCCTACTCCCTTATATAACCATCAATAAAAATGAGCATATCAGACTTATTTGTTGTATTTTCCTTCATGCAAAAATCCTATTCCAAAAGACAACAGGTTTGTGTTCTAGCTCGATAAGCATTTAGTCTTGAAGAAATGAGACTGGTGTGAGAAGCTTGCAGTGTCCTAGAACACCGTTTTTTTAAATTAATTAACAGGTATCACATTACAGCAGAGACACAGAACAACTCCACATGATGACGTCATGAACACTATTATATCATATCCAGTCAATTTCAGTTGGGAAACACTTGTGCTGACAAGTTTGTATGTAACCTGTAACCTCGGCCAGGGTTGGCACGCACACGTTTGTATTCTTCATGTCTCTCTGATGGATGGATGCGTGCCTGGACGCCTGCATGCAGAGAGTGAGAAGCTGAGTGCACCACAGGGCCCGTGTTGACAGGTAGCATGACGGCGCTTGTGTAACCCCATGGTGGCTGTTACGGTGGGATACACAGAGTATGTGGAAAAGATGGAAGGGATCAGTTGGTTGTTTCTGTCACACACAACAGTTATAGCTCTATTGATTGTTTGGTCAATTGCGTTGTTGATATGAATGAATGGATGTGACAGAATTTTTTCCAGCTCAACCAAGATAAAACAGAGGTATTAGTGATAGGTGAGAAAGCACATTTGCACATTTCAAAACACCTGTCACTCACCAAGTACCAGGCTGGAAAAGTGTTTTTGACTCTGATCTTAATTTTGAAACTCACATCAAAAATATAACTGGAACATCTTTATATTGCTTAAGAAATATTGCTAAGGTGCAACCTTTTCTCTCTCAGGCTGACACTGAAAGACAGACGCTTTATCACAAACAGGCTGGACTGCTGTAACACTCAGAGGGCTGTGTTGCAGTATCACAAACAGGCTGGACTGCTGTAACACTCAGAGAGCTGTGTTGCAGTATCACAAACAGGCTGGACTGCTGTAACACTCAGAGAGCTGTGTTGCAGTATCACAAACAGGCTGGACTGCTGTAACACTCAGAGAGCTGTGTTGCAGTATCACAAACAGGCTGGACTGCTGTAACACTCAGAGAGCTGTGTTGCAGTATCACAAACAGGCTGGACTGCTGTAACACTCAGAGAGCTGTGTTGCAGTATTACAATGCTCAGTTGTGTTCAACACTTCATTCCACAGGTCATCAAAAAGAGACTCATCCCTGTAGTCATTCAAAGTTTGAACTAAGGCTTCAGCTAAATCCACAGCCTTTGACAGGCCGAGTATGTGGAGATGGGGGAGGTGATCAGTTTGCTTTAATCAAGACATCTCTCTCTGTTGCCGCACCCAAACAGGCCTCAACACACAGCAACAAAATAATTCTCACACGATGTGCCAATCTGTTGCTTCAATCACATCAAACGAATTCCCCGAACCATTCCAGACCTGGATGATACCTTATGATACCTTATGATACCTGCTAATTAATTAATCCCAACCCTTCTTTATCAAACCTCATCCATTATTATCCTCATTAAGACACTCAATTGAATCATTTTGAGTTGATTAGATCTGGTGTTGCTGCTGGGTCAATAGTAACATTATGAGTTGATTAGATGTGGTAATGAGTGAGTGTTGGCCTTGGCCCTCTGACCCCAATTACTTGTCAGAAAAAAACACGATACAGCGCGCACACAGCATTTGGCCTACTGTGTTGGTCAGTACACACTATTTGAGCCAGCCCTTGCTGCACTCTTTACGGTAATTGTGCATAATGACGTTGCGTTGGTATAGATTGACCAGTCATTCTGCACAACACTATAACATTAGGCTAGGCTAGGGCTACAAAACAGTGGCACGGCGGCCGGAAGAAAATCAGTTGGCACGGCGGCCGAAAGGTTTTTAAATAACATGGCCTACCTTTGATGATCTTTTCTTGAAAACGAAGTCCATTCTTTAGTCTTTTTGGATGAATTGGTTGATGGCTGGGTCATCAAAGCAGAATTGTCAAGAGAGGAGGCATGATATCTTGATTGTTGTTGGACAGCTTTGGTGGGACTTGGTGGTGGTGGTGGTGGTGGTGTGTGTGTGTGGGGGGGGGCATTTGAGTTTGTGTGCGTGTTTGTGTGTGTAAGATAGAAAGATAGAGAGAAACAGTAAAGAATTGATTTTACAAAAGCACACATCTACTTTCTTTGAGGTACAAAACACAGAGTATGGTGAACTTGAGATAACCTGACAAAGTTTGCTGAGGAAACTTTGAGTAATGGTCAGATGAATAGGGAATGAAGAAACAACAACACAGCTTTCTCTGTTATTACATCCGTTGCATCAGATGCACAAAGCAGTAGAGAACCGTGACTCTTAAACCTTGGCCCTCTGACCCCAATTACTCGTCAGAAAAAAACACGATACAGCGCGCGCACAGCATTAGGCCTACATGAAGTTGTGTTGGTCATTACCAGGCCCCAACGTAATACGGGGGCGCAGAATTCCGACGAAAACCCGCTGCCTACCTTTGATGATCTTTGAAAACAAAGTCCATTATCCTGTCCTTTTGGAAATAATTGGTTGATTGCTGGGTCATGCAACTTTTAATTTAAAATGTCCTCCTAAAATGTAATTGTAATTGTCCTCCTCGTGACTTCCATTGTGAAGTGAACGAACAAGCTAACATTAGAGCTAGCTAGTTTATCAGCTTCAAACAGGGTTGTCAACTTTTAAAAAAACCTTGGAGTTTTTTTTAAACTCCAACGAGACGACATTTCACGTGCGTTTGCACCCTTCCCCCCCTTCCATTACTGTTTACAACGTTGGCAGGACTAATTGGTTGGCGTTGCCTTCTCAGCGTGAGAAATACAAGGTGTGGCGTGTGAACTGGTTGAAATGCGCGTGTCTCACGGCCAGTGCGTGACAGTTGGCAGCCCTTGTGATTGCGTTCCCCACAGCGGGCGGAACCTGTCATAAAGTTAGCGATAACAAAGCCCACCCATTTAGAGGGAAGATATGATTGGTCAATTTTAGCGTCAATGGAAATTAGTCTTTCATTGAACAGGGTTAGGGTTAGGGTTAGGGTTGAAAACTGGCCCTCTGTAAATGCATAGCTGGACCACCAATCACAGAGCTGCATAGCATATTCCTCCCAACAACGGAGGCTGCAAAATTCATGATAGGGTGACAAAACGGGATTTTTCTCTCTCTTCACATTCCAACACAAACTGAATAGGCAGGATTGAAGGGTTTATTTTCAGAAACATTGTCTTTAGATTGTCAAATTATGACTTGATAAAATAAATGAGAACAGATTACTTTTAAAATATATATATTTTTGGATATATATTAGGCCCTCTCTGAGGGACTAGAGGGCCGTGATAGTTCCCCCCTGATGGATACATGCTCTGATGAGAAAAACAAGCTTGAAATATACTTATCCTAATAACAAGGTGGATAGCCTGTCAACAAATCGATCCAAATAATTGGTAGGATACTATCTGTCGATCCATAATGTTTACAAAGCTAGTGTATCTGAGGTTCAAAGGACAGTAAGTGTAAACTAACTCTAGGAACCAACCAGGGAACACTGTTCACAGACTATTTGTTTATCAGTATATCATTTACAATGCAATGTCCTAAATTGCCATAAATGTGACAGTCTCTCTGCAGAGAAAACAGACATTTATCAGAGAGAAACGAAGAAACAAAACATGAACCTGCCAGCCTTGGTCATCTGTGCTTTTCTGCTGCAGAGCATCCTTGCTGAGGACGATGATGGGTACCCGAAGCTTTCCAACGAGACTATTACTCAAACCTGTCACCAAGACAGTGGTGACCACGGTAGAAGCAACACAGCCTCCCCTGCTGATGGGTCAAAGCCCAGTTCCTCCTCACCTCGATTACCCTAAGGGTGACATGTCCCTGAAAAGAGGTGGAATGGTCTGGCTCTCTGCCTCAGAATGCTGTGAAGGTCGACATCAATGGAACAGGAGAAGAGAAGTACATCTGTGTTCGTCGTACTGGCTGCAACATGACCACTGGCTTCTACAACCCCTCCAAAGGCCCGTTCTGCTTTCACACCTGCGATGGGAAGGAGGAAAAATCGTCAGAGTTTGACATACTGGTCGATGAGTTGAAGGTGAGTAAATGAGTGAGTGTGTTGTGAGATGTGACTGAGTATGGTGCAAAAATTAGTGTGTGAGTGTGTGAGTGAGTGTGAGTGAGTGTGTGAGTGTTTGTGAGTGAGTGATGAAGCAAAACTTGCGCCTGCCAGCCTTGGTCATCTGTGTCTTTCTGCTGCAGAGCATCCTTGCTGAGGACGATGATGGGTACCCGAAGCTTTCCATCGAAACTGTCACTTCAACTGTAAAAAAGCTCATGACTATGGTAGAAGCAACACAACCCTTGATGATGAGTCGAGGCCCAGTTCAAGGAGAGCTGGTTCCCCAGGGGAAGTATCAGATCTGTCGCCCCCAATACAAGGACTCCTTCCTGAAATGGGTTGAATGGTCTGGCTCTCTGCCTGAGTGGGCTGTGAGGATCATATACCACGAAAGTACACTAGTGGACTACATCTGTGCTCCTCGTACTGGTTGTTGGCAGAACACTGGCTTCTACAACCCCTCCAAAGGCCCGTTCTGCTTTCATCACTGCGATTGGCATGTGTCAAAAGCCTCAGAGTTTGACATACTGGTCAACGAGCAAAACCTGGAGCTGTTGAAGTGGGAGGCTTACAGAGGAGACATCCAAAACGGGGTCTCTTCATTTGAGGGAATATGTATAGAGAGGAGAATGTTTACCGTTTTCTCCAAAGTGTATGTAGGGCTTAGTAAATACGGTATTGGTTCTTTGGTTTGGCATCCCCAAGAACCTTTTAGTTTTTACCCGTCCCTGAGTAGGATAAGTTACACTGAAGACATCAAGATCCTGACAGTGCAAACAGGCCAATCAAAAGTGAGGATTCATAACATTGAGTACCACATTGATGATCTGGCCATGCTTTCCCAACAACCCAATGTGCTCCGTCAGATGAGAGTGGAGAACCATAACTGCAGAGACATAGAACAGGAGGTGAATCTGGAGGGGAGCACAGAGAGACAGAGTTCCTGGGAGACGAGCGTCTCCAACAGCCTGACTCTCTCTGCCTCCATAGAGGTTACGGTACCGTTCGTCTCCGTCTCTGCAGGACTGGAATACTCAAACTCCCAAACCGTCACCAACGGCAACTCTCTCTCTGAGACCATCTCTCACTCTCTCTCTCATCGTCCCTCCCAACCACTCCTGTGTGGTGAAGATGGCAGGGAAGACGAACAAGTTTGACATCCCGTACAAAGCTCAACTCTCCAGGGAGTTTACCAACGGGAGAGTCCATACCATCCCAGTGTCTGGGACGTACAAAGGTGTCCAGGTGGGGGAGATGCATGCTGTGGCAGAGCGTTGCCTACCCCTCCCCAACGCCAAGCCCTGCCCTAACTGAAACCGACAGCTACATACCATCCTAAATCTGATGTTTAGCAAACTAACAGTCACATGAAATACCGTATGCTTGATTTTCCCTGACTACTTCTGATTGATGACTACTCTTGTTTAATTGTGTTTTTAGAGAACAAATACATACACAGCACAGGGCTGTCCAACCTTGATAATAAAGTATAATAAAATAGTAGAATGAAAGTAAACGTACAACTTATTTATACATTTATAATATTTCTTTCTATTTGGTAGTATACTTAAACATTTTAAGTTTTAAATAAGCAATTTTCTAAATGTACATCTTAAAAGTACATACAAGTAAACTATTTTCAAAGTTAATTTCCTGAAAGTATAACAAAAGTAAACTAAAAGTGTACTATTTCACTTACAGTAGTCTACTTGAATAAACAGTGCGTTTATTCTCGTTGTTGTACAGAAAAAAAGAATAAACCGATCACAATATATAAAAATAATCCAAAACATAGCTTACGGTATTAAAAACTCTTACAATATGACTTGTCAAAATAGGATCTTTGACTATAAACAGTCATACAGACAATTCCACAAAAATATAATTGAACTCCATATTGGGGCCAGTATTTCTTTAGACAACACAATTAAATGTAATAATTCTTTCATTTATTGTAACAGGTGTAGCTGATCATAACACTGTATTCTTTAAACACTTATATTCATACACACTATAAAAAGTAATTGTACAAATTCTTATTGACTCAGTCATTTGAATAAAAAAAAGCAATGTATATCTCAATAAGCCAACTAGTTTTGTTGTAAACATTTAAAATCAAACATTTCAACAAATCGTTATTATGTTTCCTCACACCCCCTTGTGGTCATGTGTGGGTGCTGCAAGTGCAGCTCCCTCTCCTTACACCCCCTTGTGGTCATGTGTGGTGCTGCAAGTACAGCTCCCTCTCCTCACACCCCCTTGTGGTCATGTGTGGTGCTGCAAGTACAGCTCCCTCTCCTTACACCCCCTTGTGGTCATGTGTGGTGCTGCACGTACAGCTCCCTCTCCTCACACCCCCTTGTGGTCATGTGTGGTGCTGCACGTACAGCTCCCTCTCCTCACACCCCTTGTGGTCATGTGTGGTGCTGCAAGTACAGCTCCCTCTCCTTACACCCCCTTGTGGTCATGTGTGGTGCTGCACGTACAGCTCCCTCTCCTTACACCCCCCTTGTGGTCATGTGTGGTGCTGCACGTACAGCTCCCTCTCCTTACACCCCCTTGTGGCCATGTGTGGTGCTGCACGTACAGCTCCCTCTCCTCACACCCCCTTGTGGTCATGTGTGGTGCTGCAAGTACAGCTCCCTCTCCTCACACCCCCTTGTGTCCATGTGTGGTGCTGCACGTACAGCTCCCTCTCCTCACACCCCCTTGTGGTCATGTGTGGTGCTGCAAGTACAGCTCCCTCTCCTCACACCCCCTTGTGGCCATGTGTGGTGCTGCACGTACAGCTCCCTCTCCTCACACCCCCTTGTGGCCATGTGTGGTGCTGCACGTACAGCTCCCTCTCCTTACACCCCCTTGTGGCCATGTGTGGTGCTGCACGTACAGCTCCCTCTCCTTACACCCCCTTGTGGCCATGTGTGGTGCTGCACGTACAGCTCCCTCTCCTCACACCCCACTAGTCTTGATGGCTGAGTAGGTACTGAAGTCAGAGGAGGCCTCAGAGCTCTGAGGCCTCCTCTTCTTCTGTGGTCTCCTCTGTCCCTGGGGGAAATCCAGCGCAGCGTAACACTGGTCTCCTTCCTGCTGGGGTCAAAGGTCACTCATGACAGTTCAGTAGAATGTCTTATTACTTTGACTGTCAGTGGGAGAGCTTATATTTTACTGCCTTGAGTATGACGATTACCCAATGAGGGGACTACACATCACCATGGCTACATTTTATTTAAAAAACAATACCCATGAATATAGCATGCTAGTCAAACCTGTACACTACACATCACTATGGCTACATTTTATTAAACTACAATACCCATGAATATAGCATGCTAGTCAAACCTGTACACTACACATCACTATGGCTACATTTTATTAAACTACAATACCCATGAATATAGCATGCTAGTCAAACCTGTACACTACACATCACTATGGCTACATTTTATTAAACTACAATACCCATGAATATAGCATGCTAGTCAAACCTGTACACTACACATCACTATGGCTACATTTTATTAAACTACAATACCCATGAATATAGCATGCTAGTCAAACCTGTACACTACACATCACTATGGCTACATTTTATTAAACTACAATACCCATGAAGGCTAGGGGGATATCCTACCTGCACTCTGCTCTCTCTCCTCCTGGTGTCAGTCCTGCGATCTCCTTGAGGTTCCTTTGAAGCTGCAGAAAAGATTCATCAGCATTAGTCAAAGTGAACTGTATAAATAAGGAGAATGATCTGACAAATGATTATGAACTTTTCAATTTAAAGTATATTCGTTATAGGGTATATACGTTTTAGCAAATCAGTTGGTAGTCAGAGTGAGTCATTTTGAATTTGTATGTGAGGAAGAAGTGAGAGAATGTGAGAATAGCAACAGAATGAGAAGGAAGTGAGAGAATGTGAGACAGAGAAAAGGACTGCAGGCAGTGTGAGAGGAGGAGAGACCAGACAGAGAAAAGGAGTGCAGGCAGTGAGAGAGGAGGAGAGACCAGACAGAGAAAAGGAGTGCAGGCAGTGAGAGAGGAGGAGAGACCAGACAGAGAAAAGGAGTGCAGGCAGTGAGAGAGGAGGAGAGTACCGGTCGTCCTGCAGTAGAAGTGGTAGACCAGGATGGAGGAGAGGATGGAGGAGAGGAGAGCACAGCCAGGACACAGAGTGAGCAGCAGGATCCAGTACAGATCCTTCTCTGGAACAGGATGGCAGGCTGGCTCTGAAGGACCCGGCTCGGGAACTAACACGGTGGAAGCGGAGAACAAGAACATCATACAGACACGTTATTCCTTCTGTCCTCAATCTGAGGAACCTCATTAAGTCAATCTGAGGAACCTCATTCAGTCAATCTGAGGAACCTCATTCAGTCAATCTGAGGAACCTCATTAAGTCAATCTGAGGAACCTCATTCAGTCAATCTGAGGAACCTCATTCAGTCAATCTGAGGAACCTCATTCAGTCAATCTGAGGAACCTCATTCAGTCAATCTGAGGAACCTCATTCAGTCAATCTGAGGAACCTCATTCAGTCAATCTGAGGAACCTCATTCAGTCAATCTGGAATAAATGTACATGGAGACATTCTCACCAAATGAAAGACTGATGGTTATATTTCCATAAAGATAGATATTCTCCTCTTTTATCTTGTCTGTTTTCACCAACTTCAACTCCACAGTCCCACAGTAGTAGAGTCCCAGGTCAGACTCAGTCACGTTCTCAATCAGGAGATCATAGGTGTTGTTAAACCGGTTCCACACCAGAGTAAAACCAGGAAAGGGTTTCTGACGTTTCTCAAATTGCTGGCTGGTATAGGTGGCTGGTATAATGTTCTGGCTGGTATAGGTGGCCAGAGTAGGCTGGTTCCTATGAGAGCAGTTCCTGTACCACACTACGGACACCCCAGTTGATACTCTGCAGTCACAGTGGAGAGTAACGTTGTCTCCTGGTGTGACTCTCTGCTCCACCTCGGCTCCAGAGACCCCTGTCTCTCCACAGGAAGCAGCACCTGGAGAGGAACAGGAAGGGTTTGGAACAGAGTCTTGAGGAAACATATTTATGAACAACGTTACTCTAATTCATATCTATATGACAGGACTTGACGTTCCTTGTTTTCAGATGATCTCTCGATAATGACTAAAACAAGCTACTTTGATCGAGGAAGTGGACCTGAGTTTACTTACAGAAGAGTGCAGTCAGAGCGACACACAGACACAGCCTGTCCATCTCCAGGTCTGACGTTGACTGACAGAGAAGCAGATCTTCGACGCATGTTTCCGTTACGATGAGCCCATCCACAGCACCATTAAAGGACATACGTGCAGCGATTGGTTAGCTGCAATGGAAACATCTCAGTTTGGGTTTTTTCTTTGAAGGTTTTGAGACATCCGGGTGTGAACAGCTCTCATAGCAAGCGTCAATGGAAAGTTTAGTTTGAGGTTATTCTGTCTCAACAACAGGGTCCATGCGACCACTATCAGTGTATCATGACCCCAACAACAACAAGACGTAGAACACACTTTGCTGATGTAATCATTGTATTGTTTAAACCATTTCAAGGTAGGGTAGTGGTATGTGGGATCTGTGGACAGAAAATAAATTAAATAAAAAATTAAATGTTGTTGATTGCATGTGATTATGTTGGTATTGTTGTTGTTTACAGGTGAGTGTGTTCTTGATTTATTTTACTGTAGCACCATTGTAAAGCAATTGAGCTCTGGAAAGGCCCTATAAAAATGTAACATATTATTATTACCCTGCAATATGACAAATTATATTTCAATATTATTCAGTATCAGTCAATATTTCATCAGGACAAATTTCCTAAGTTAATATTTCATCAGGAAAGAGTATTCTGAGAGTTGCTGTCTGAGGCTAGTGAAGGCCAACCTGTGTGTGTCAGTTTAGGGCGGTCTTGTGGATGCTGTGTGGTCGTGGTCAAGTGGACCCTGTTGTTGAGACAGAATAACCTCAACTTTCCGTTGACGCTGTTTACCTCTGTGTTGAGCACCCTGATGTCTCAAACCTTCAAAGAAGGTGACAGCTAACCAATCGCTGCACGTATGTCCTTTAATGGTGCTGTGGATGGGCTCATCGTAACGGAAACATGCGTCAAAGACCTGCTTCTCTGTCAGTCAGCGTCAGACCTGGAGATGGACAGGCTGTGTCTGTGTGTCGCTCTGACTGCACTCTTCTGTAAGTAAACTCACGTCAAGTCCTGTCATATAGATTGAATTATGATTATTAATTATGAATTTGAGTTCATATATTTGCACAATTTTTTATTTTTAACTTAATTTAATATTCCTCATTTCTTCACATTTTAAACTGCTGCTAAGCTCTTCTTGTGTTGTTGTTACTTGTGAGTGTTATATGTTATAGTGTTAAATGTTATTTTTGGTATATGTTACTATGTTACTTTGTTATTTGTATCTACTGTCTACTGCGTATATGTTGCTGGCCAAGTCTTAAGAATTTCGCTGCACTGAAGCAATTTGGTTTATGCGACAATAAACTTTGATTGATTGATTAATAAATATGTTTCCTCAAGACTCTGTTCCAAACCCTTCCTGTTCCTCTCCAGGTGCTGCTTCCTGTGGAGAGACAGGGGTCTCTGGAGCCGAGGTGGAGCAGAGAGTCACACCAGGAGACAACGTTACTCTCCACTGTGACTGCAGAGTATCATCTGGGGTGTACGTAGTGTGGTACAGGAACTGCTCTCATAGGAACCAGCCTACTCTGGTCATGTCTACATATAATAATAAAAAACATGTTCCTCCAATATGACAAACCTCTGAACCCCTTCCCTGGTTTTACTCTGGTGTGGAACAAGTCTAACAACACCTATGATCTCCTGATTGAGAACGTGACTGAGTCTGACCTGGGACTCTACTACTGTGGGACTGTGGAGAGGAAGGTGGTCGACAGGGATATCTATCTTTATGGAGATATAACCAGTCTTTCATTTGGTGAGAACGTCTCTTTGTTCATTTATTCCAGAATGTTAAACGACAGATAAGACTGAATGAGATTCCTCATAATAACTTAAAATGATCTAATCTCTTCGGAAATGACACCATCAGCCTTTTGTTTAGTACGAACCTGTGTTTCTCTACTATTCCCTGCAACAACTTGTCATCTGCTTCGTTAAGGAGAAATGTGAACATCCAGTTCAGAGGCAGATAGATGAAACATGCCCTCTCCTCCCTCCTGTGTAGCAGAGCCCCCAGACCCTGTCTGCCCGGTGTGTCCAGACCCAGACGGGGACTGTGGTCTGAGCTGGGTCCTGGTGCTGCTGTCCAGAGCTCTGACTGCCCTCCTCCTCCCATGTGCCTACTGGGTCGGATACATGCAAGGTGGTTCACAGCACACCTGCACACTCACCTGCTTGATTGTTAACCCCTGGATATATGTCATACTGTCAGATTACTGTGTGGCTAACTGATTGGTGGAGTGAATCTCTGAACAGAAACCTGTTACTTTGTACAGAGACCATGTTATCTACCAGAACTATTTACAACAAATAATCTTGTTTGATTTTGTACTGCAGCTCTTCCCTGTCACCATAGCAGGATGTTGTATGTGGTGATAGTTGTTTGTTTGTTGTTAAAAGCAGGATCATGGAGGAGGAGGGAGGAGGTCCGGAAGAGGAGAGACCAGACTGACCAGTCTTTCTCCATGTCTCTCCAATGATCTCTCCATCTGTGTGGTCACCACGACAACCACGACAAGCACATGACATGGTTTACATTTTTTTTAGGGGAATTGTCTAACTTCAAATGTCGCTTAATCCTTTTTGTTGCTAAATTTCTTTTTGTGTAGAGGATGCATTTTGTTATTATGTGTCTGTGCTTTGTAATAAACACCTGAAAATATGTTGTGCTGAATTGTCTTGATTTGACCCTTACAGAAGGAGTAAACACCTTAATGTGGTTTCAACCAGCTACTCTGAACATCTTCGTCTTAAGAAGCTGTTGTGGTTTGTGCTCAGAGCTCCTCGTTACCAGAGGAAGCTCTGCCTCTGTGTTCTAGAACACGTGCCTCTGTGTTCTAGAACACAAGTGGTTAGAGGACTTTGATCTGCTGTCAGACTGCAAAGAACAATGTAGCTTAAAATAGATCACATAAAATCAAACTTTGTTTCCAAATAATAACTAACATCACAAAAGTTACAAAAACTCTATACACATAATAAGGATTTTAGTGTAGAATTCCTTTCTTATAGAAAATTACATTGAACCACTTTCATATACAATCATAGGTAAATGCGCAAATGCTTTTTAACTATAGAACAAGAATTCTGGAACTGAAATAGCATTAGAAGGCTTTCCATACTTTTGAGGCATAAGCAATTAGGAAATAGCACTTACTACCCAGGAACAAAAACGGTGTTACCTTAAAAAAAAGGAAACCATGTCATGGTGTCGTCGTGGTTGTCTTGGTGACCACACAGATGGAGAGATCACATGAAGAAAGACTGGTCAGTCTGGTCTCTCCTCCGGACCTCCTCCCTCCTCCGTGATCCTGCTTTTAACAACAAACAACAATTGTTATGTTAGTGAATGAATGCTGCCATGTTTTCATGAGTTGTACGATGTAGTGATGAACACGTTACAGTAAAGCTCCACTCATCTGTATCAACCTGCTGTTGTCTCGTCCTACTTTACTGATAGTATCTACACCTAATAACACAACAACAAAATCAAGGATTTCTGTCAAGAGTTACAGTCAAAACGAGTTTTGGAAGATAAATGGTAGGTTCTGCGCTTTTGAAAACCAGGTTTCGAAGACACAGATATTTTCTGCGCTCTTAATAAAATCAGGTTTTGAAGATACAAATCTATATTTTGCGTTATCCAGTTTTACCCTTGCACATTTTTTTGCAAGTGTAAAAAAAGTGGACTTTCGAATTTAGCTAGGCTGGCTACGGGCCTGCATGGTCCTCTTCCGCCAAGCTGGCTACGGGCCTGCATGGTCCCACTGAGCATCTGCGGGCCCGACAAGTCCGATCCTAGACGGCTCCACTTCGGATTTTACAGGGCTTGAAGGATCTGCTGCTAATGTTTTGGAACCGGTTACCACGAGACACCTCCAGACCTGTAAGACCCCTTACAGAGTCTATCCCTCGGCGGGTCAACGCTGTTTTAGCGGCACACCGAGGACCAACGGCATGGGCAGGTGGTCTGGATGTTTGGGATAATCGGTGTACATGCATGTTACATGATATAGGCCTACATACAGAACGTACATTGCATACGTGCACATTCACACGAACCGGAACGCGTGTATTTAATATGTGTTGTAGGGGACATGTAAAAGGCACGACGCGTGAGGGAGGATATTTAACGCAAGTTTCCTGACGTTTTTTTGAGACGTTACTCTTTCGTTTCAAAACTAACCTCGCCAATGACAGCCACAATAGCGCAGAGATACCACTGGATGGCACCTGTGTCACGTGGAAGAAATACACAGATACACTATTCTCTCTCTCTAGCTCTCTCTCTCTAGCTCTCTCTCTCTCTCTCTCTCTCTAGCTCTCTCTTTCCTGTCATCTCATACGCCCAGTTGAGACGGTAAACATTCCGTCGTTCGCAGGAGTACGGCGAGCCTGCACATTGAATCCGAAAGAAGCGGAATCTCACACTATGCCAAAACGTCTGGATTTATTTTGAAGGTGGATATGGCTTCGTTGCGAATGGTCGTTAAACTCCCTGTCAGAGTTTTCGGACGTAACCTGCACTTCCACTCCGCGCTCAAAACAACTCCTCCGGTTCCGTTACTTCAGAAGGTAGTTTTGCCGTCAAACGTCATATTAATTGAACTTGAGCACGTGTCTGCATGCTATCAAAGTAGGTTGGCTTTCCTATGCATATGATTAGAGACACTTTGCGGACAACAATCTCATTGTTTCATTGAACAAAAGTTTAAATGAACTCAATTGTGGCGTGGTCTTAGGTGCTATATTTCCACGAGTGACATTTCTTGATGTTGTTTCCGGTTTCAACTCCTCAATCTTTTTTTAACACGTGTATTATAAAATGTGTCTCTATCTACCCAAGACCATAGCACACAGGCTGTTCTGGAGTATTAAATGAGCTGGAATTCAATTGTGTGTGTGTGATTATCGGATGCCTGTGAACCATAATTAACGGTGGCTCAATCTCTTACCTCATTCCTGCATCTCTGTTGCATTCCTGCGTCCATGCATATTTAATGATCCTGTCAATACTCACGACTACCGTGTTAACACAGACAAAACGAGAAGGTGGGATATTAATATTTACATTTTCTTAGTAAATATGCAGGTCTTTCAACTGATGCAAATCCACACCAGACAGAGAAATTGCTGTGAAACCCAGACCAGTGCAATTAGTGTGTGCGAGTGTGTGTGGTTGTGTGTTTTTGTGAAGATGTATAGCTGACATTACTGAAGTCCAGTTAGCCAGACAGTGAAGGAATGTGTGGCTAGAATGAGAGAGAATAAGATGGGGGAGGGGGGAGGGAGAGTTTTATTTACAGTCCTGCTGCAGTGGTGCCACTAACCCATTACAGTCCCTGCACACACGCACACACACGCACACACACACGCGCACACACGCACACACACAGCACACACGCACACACACGCACACACACACTGAAATACATGAACCTATCGGCAGTAGGCCCAGGGGTCAGTTCTTTCCAGACCATAATAATCACATGTACTTTTATCCGTGCTGTGTAACTTTACAGCATGACTAAGACACAACCTATTACTGATCATAGCCACACCTCCACTGTTGATTGTCACCAACATATCAATCAAGACACTTTTCTTTTACAGTGGCGTTACACACAACATAATTGTACCTCACATTGAAAGTGATTAAAAGTCATTTCAAGTGGCATTCCCCCCAAAATATGCTCGGAGACGAACTTCTGTCCCTTTCAAGACCCTGACGCCTCGTAAACAACCAGGCTGCGCCCAGGCCCAGGGTTATATGTATCAGCCCAGATGCTACGGGTCGTCTAATGACGACCAATCTTCTGTGTAGTTTAGTAAACAGAATCTTGTGTTCTGTTTTATTGCAGCTGTGTGTGAGCGAGAGAGAGAGAGAGAGAGAGAGAGAGAGAGAGAGAGGGGGGGGGGTAGGGCAATGGGTGTGTGGGTGCATGTTTGTGTGTGTGTGTGAGAGGGTGAAGGGGAAGTTACTCAAGGAATCACCCTGCTAGTAAACGTCATCATTTGGTTGTCATGGTGAGAGTGCTCCAGCTTCTGTGTTTATCTGCTGCCTGACAGGCCGCATGGTGAGTCACTCACTAATTTACCGGGGCTTATTATACTTCAGAGGTTCTAATTGGGTGAAATTATAGGGGCCAGGGGCCAAGCACCAATGGGGAGCGGGCTCTGAACGACCTCTGTCATTGTCAAGGAGATTGCGCTCCAAGGTTTCAAGAACTCTCATGAAAAGCTTCCTCCATCCCTCCCTCCTTCCTTCCCTCCTCTTTCTTAATCCTTCCTTCCCCCTTTCCTTCCCTCCCTCCTCATCCCCTCCGGCAGAGCTGCACTATAGGACTGAATGATGGACTGGAGTTATTGACTAGCCCCCTTATGAAGATGGAGATGAAAATATAATCAAAGCTTGAATAGAATGGCATTGGAACAGAACAGAATGGACTGGAATGCAATAGAATGGATAGAAGAGAATGACATTGAATGGAAGGGCTAGAGTAGAAGTGCATTATTAAATGTCCAGTGGTCACTGAGCCGCCCTCCTCCCCTCTCCTCCTCCCTCCTCCCCCTCCTCCCCCCTCCTCCCCCAACACCAGCGCCGGCTCCTCTCACTGAGGCTGAACACGGGGCTGTGACGGACACACCGCACACGCCTGTCATGCACACCGCATACGCTTGTCAGGCACACCGCACACGCCTGTCAGGGTTATTTCAGTCTGACACAACACCGGCGTTACAGGCATTATGGTACCTAGGGAGGGAGGGAGAGAGAGGAGAGAGAGAGAGAGAGAGAGAGAGAGGGAGGAAGATGGACTGAGATATAGGCAGTGAGGGAGAAGGAGAGGGAAGAGGTCAGGAGAGGCAGGGAGAAAGAGATGGTGACACAGAGAGAGGGAAGGAAACACAAAGAGAGAGAGAGAGAATCAGTGGAGAGAGCTAGAGGAGGTGACTGTGGGGGACTGAGTGCTTGTTGGGGTTTGGACTCGGTGTAAAACATGAGCTTTGTGTTTTGCTCCCAGGCTGAGAATGACCTCTGACGTCCAGAGCTGCAAACGGGAGACAGCCGTCGGGCTACTTCTGTCAAGAATGGACAGCTATTCTGTGTGTGTGTGTGTGCTGTACAAGTCTTAAGAGGATACAATCCTTGCCAGAGAGGAAGGATGGACAGAGCATACTGCTTTCTATCTTTCCTCTGGTCCCCCCCTCCCATCTCTCTATTTCTCTATTTCCCTCTTAGACTCAGGGGTATAGAAAATAGAACTTGAACCATTCCTGGACATTCCATAGGCTGAAATCTGAACAGTTATCAGAGACTGTCATCAGAGCCCTGGAGGGTTTGAAAAGGATAAGAAGTTGGACTTTTGACACAATGGCACATCTAATGCAACAAGCCTTTTGACTGCTGCGCTAAATTACTTTTAGATAAGATTCTCTCAGAGAACAGGAGTAGTTCTCTCAGAAATGACATCCCTGAACCGGACCATCTGTCTCTGAGAGAGAAGGAGAGGGAGAGAGACGGAGGGATGGGGAGGGAGGGAGGGAGGGGGAGAGACGAAGAGGGGAGGGAGGGAGAGAGAGATGGCAGAAAACCAAACAAATCTGTCTTTCTATCGATGTAGGGGATCAGGTGACACACACAGAGGCTCCACAGCTCTGAAATCTGCTGAGATATCCAGCTTTCTCTGGCTGGAGTCCACCCACCCCCCCAGCAGAGCATGGCTGGCATTCCACACCACTATGACTGTGTGTGTGTGTGTTGTATCAGGATGTGCTCTGTTTGTGCGTGTGTTTGTGCAAATTGATGTGTGTGCATGAGTGAGTGTGTTTGTGAGCGAGCTAGTTAGAATGTGCCCTGAACCCTGAGGCTCTCTCTGAGAGGGCAGATGCAGAGCAGGCCCTCTCTAGATAACTGGAGCACTGTCACAGCCTATTATTACGGCCACCTGTCTTTCTGTCTCCATTAGCTTTGGTCTGCGCTGGGGAGATCCTTTCTGTCAACAAAAGACTCAATTCCTTCCCTGAACACATTGGTGGAGATGGTGAGCAGAACAGGAGGTTTGGGTGGAGGCCTGTAGGTCTTACCGTTGTCTGGTGTCATAACCTTATCATTTGATACTCTGATTTTTGTTTACAACAGAGTGACAGGGGGGAGT